>JAUMHI010000057.1:11053437-11071820 GCA_032359435.1 Enteromius unitaeniatus | reverse complement strand
TGCCACCATGGCCCGAACCACCAGCGTTAATGGTGGAGGAGGACCTGTCAACATGGCCCGATCCTCCAGAGCCCGCCGCGCCGCCAGAGCGCCCCCATGAACTCATGCTTGAAGAACGCCCCCTTGAACTCACGCTTGAAGAGCGTCCCCTTGAACTCACGCTTGAAGGGCGTCCCCTTGAACTCGCACCTCCAGAGTCGGCTGCGCACCCCGTGCGGCCTCCAGAGTCGGCAGCAACAGACCCACCTCATCCTTAACAGCAGTGTTAATATGAATTATCTTTTACTATATTGACATTTTTATTATATTTTAATATTTTAAATATAATTTTTTATATACTTCTTTCTTTCTTACTTATTAGTGTGTATATACAGTGCGTAACGAAAGTATTCAGACCCCCTTAAATTTCTAACTTTTTGCTATATTGCAGCCATTTGCTAAAATCGTTTAAATCACATGGTCTTAAGTATTCAGTATTTCAGTACTAAGTGCTCAGTATTTAGTAGAAGCACCCTTTTGATCTAATACAGCCATGAGTCTTTTTGGGAAAGACTGGATTTGGGGATCCTCTGCCATTCCTCCTTGCAGATCCTCTCCAGTTTTGTCAGGTTGGATGGTAAACGTTGGTGGACAGCCATTTTTAGGTCTCTCCAGAGATGTTCAATTAGGTTTAAGTCTGGGCTCTGGCTGGGCCATTCAAGAACAGTCACAGAGTAGTTGTGAAGCCACTGCTTTGTTATTTTAGCTGTGTGCTTAGGGTCATTGTCCTGTTGGAAGGTAAACCTTCGGCCCAGTCTGAGGTCCTGAGCACTCTGGAGATGGTTTTGGTCCAGGATATCCCTGTACTTGGCCGCATTTATCTTTCCCTTGATTGCAACCAGTTGTCCTGTCCCTGCAGCTGAAAAAAACACCCCCACAGCATGATGTTACCAACACCATGCTTTGCTGTTGGGACTGTATTGGACAGGTGATGAGCAGTACATGGTTTTCTCCACACATAGTGCTTATAATTAAGGCTGAAAAGTTCTATCTTGATCTCATCAGACCAGAGAGTCTTATTTCTCACCATCTTGGAGTCCTTCAGGTGTTTTTCAGCAAACTCCACAGGCTTTCATGTTTCTTGCACTGAGGAGAGGCTTCCTGCAAAGTCTTGATTTGCTCTGGCTATCAATGCCGAGCGATCATTGCCATGTTTGTTTTTCCCGTTTTCTCCTTTGGACTGTTTATCTCAATTTTGATTGTTTGTTTGTTTGCTGCCTACCCTGAAACCTGTACCTCAACCTCGATTCTGCCTTGTATTTATTGCTCTGTTTGCTAGTGTTTGACCCTACAAGTTGACCCTGAATAAAGTAACTGCATATGGATCTGCATGCCTCTGTCTCCTACGTTACAAAAGACTTCGCTGCATCAAGGGATTTAGCAGTTTTCATTAGGCTCCCACAGAAAGGTACTGATTATGATCCGTTAAAGAGACTTTGTTCCATTTTTCAAGGAGGATGAAGTATTGAAGCCTATGTGGAGGAGTTTCTTTTATACAGCCACCTTGTACCTGGCGAAACATGCTGAGGGACTGCTTTTGGAGTGGGCTTGACCAGGATATCAGCCTCGATTTACCTGATGAGGATCCAGGTTGGTCTCTGGCACAATATATTGACTTTGTTTTATTGTTTTGTGGATCTGCATTCACTGTGGAGAAGGTGGAAGAGGATATCTCCCCTAGGATTTTTTTGCAGGGGGGCAATAGGCCATGGGCTTCAAAGGCCGGCTGATCAGAACTACCACCATGCCACACACTGATGGTCGCAAGCCCAGTGTTCTTCACCAGCCCCATGCCTCAGCCAGGGCCAGCACACAAGATGGCCGCCATGACTCAACCAGAGTCATCAAGCAAGATGGCTTCTGACCCATAGCCACAGCACAACATGGCTGCCAACCCAGAGCGACATCAACTGCACAAGTTGGCCCACCAACGCGGATCCACTACACGAGATGGTAGCCACACCAGAACCTTCAGCCTTCACTGAATCCCAACCTCAGTTTTCAGCAATCACGGATGTCTCCTCTTCCCAAGCATCATGGATGTGGCATATGAGGTCACCAGGGTTCTCAGAGAGTGTTGGTATGGAGTTTAGTTTATTCTCATCACTGAGCGTCTGGAAGCCACTCCTTGGGGAGAGGCTGTGTCACGATATCCAGCTGGAGTCCCTCATTGTTTCCACCATCTGTGCTCTGGCTCATGAACTGCATTACCTATCATGCTGCATCCCTGGGACTGATCACACCCACACCTGCACCTCATTACCACACTCACATACTGATTACACACGCACATAAAAGCCACGACCAAACACCCATTCCCCGTAAAGTCTTGATTTGCCCTGGCTATCAATTCTGAGCGTTCATTCCTATGTTTGTTTTTCCAGTTTTCTTCTTTGGACTGTTTATCTGGATTTTGATTCTTTGCTGCCTGCCCTGAAACCTGTACCTCGACCTCGATTCTGCCTTGGAGGGTTTCAGAGAAACTTTGAAAGCTTCCTATGAGAATCTCAAGTGAATGCTAGCCAGCCATATAAATGCAAGGCAGTAAGCTCATTGGTTGCATATGCAGCATAAACCAATCAGTTTGTGATTAACAGTTTAACTTTCTAAAAATCATCAGTTATGTTAACAACACGTCAGCCTGCACCAATGAGAGAACTATATATACCTATATATTACTAAATTTGCATGTGTATGCATATAACTGAAAAAAAAAAACGTAATGTGGTATTTTGGTGGAAACTACAGTTACAATAGTAAATCTTTGTAAAGTGTCTTGAGCAATGAGGGTCGGCATACAGAATAATAAAAATAATAGAAATCCTACCTGAAACACCTACACGTTACAGTTCTCCTGCTCTGACCGGAACTCATATAACCCACCTACACTGCATCTTTCTGACAACCCTGTAATAAGCAAGCATACTTTCCTGCTAACATGCATGCACTGCATCAGACAAAAGTGCACTAATTCATGTTAATTACTAATCCCCACCAAATTGAAAGTGACAATCATCTAGGGTCCATCCTCACATTTTCACATGGATGCTCTCATCCCATGTCTTCTTCCTCTCTCTCAGTTGCGAGCCTGCTGGAGACTGCATTATTGATAGTCATCTCTGGCTGGTGCATCTGCTCTTGCACTCTTTCTGCCTTGGCTAATGTTCACTGGCAGCTACTTAAACCAACATCAATCTTTCATTGGAAGTCCAAACTGTGCATGTGGGAGGCAGGGAGAAGAAAATCATATGTGTGTGTGGAGTGCATATGACAGATTCTGCTGAAAACTTTGCACAGGCTCTCTTGTGTGGCCTTATGCATAAAAATGTGCATACATGCATAGATTTACACATGCACAATCTGTTTTACACATAAATGGAACTGTGCCTCGGCGCATTCACTTAAATCGGCCTTTATTTGAAGACAGAAAAACATCCACGCACAGAAGCACTTAAAGGCTGTGATGATGTGGCAGAGGAATGAATTGCACAGACAAGGATGCAACCCGGGAGAGAGGTGAACTTACAGATTCTTTAAATAAGTCCATGCAGACAGACATATTGCGAGGAAGGGAGAGAGAGGGAGAAATGTGGCCTTTGTTCGACTTTTTATGCGCTATTGTGTCACAGGAGGTTGACACACACCCACAGTGCGGTTCACATTCTGGCGATCGACATCCAGGGCTCAGCTATAAGGGCTGAGGCAACCGCCTCAGAGTGTGGGAGGCAGAAACCAACAGAGCTTCACCAAAACACAATGCTACAGCCATCATTTTTTAACTAAATGTCAGTCAAAGATATACAGTAGAAAAGCCACAATGGGCCAACAAAGACTGTTTAAAAGACATTCAGCACCATTTTACATTCAAAACTGTTTCAGATATGGCCAGTTTAGAGTCCATTCTGGAAATCCAAGCCTGACTTTGCTGGTGATGACATGTCCTTTGCTTTACTCCAAAGCCACGTAAATGCCACAGTGCTGGTGGGTTGAGATAAGAGGAAGAGGAAGTCAGAGAGGTCATAGTGGAACTCTTTCAAAGTTAAAAGGGATCGTTCACTCAAAAATAATATTAAAACTAGTGCTGGGAAATGATTAATCATGATTAATATGTGTGCGTACTGTGTATTTATTATATGTATATATTTAGAAAATTGACAGATTTACATGATTTCATTTTATATTAAAAAATATATCTTTAATATATAAACATAATTTTGTTCTTAAATATATGCATGAATTTACGTGTATTTATATATACATTATAAATATACACAGTACACAAATATATATATATATATATATATATATATATTATGTTCACAAAACATTTCTTTTGGATGCAATTAATTGTTGTCCAGCACTAATTAAAACATAATATATTATACATTATATGCCATATTTTGTTTAGTTAAATTTTATATTTTTTAATATGTTAATATTCTTTTTAGCACCTTTACTATGTCAACTTAAACTTATTTTATTTCCGTTACTCATTATCTTTTTTTTTATGTAGGTTTTTCATCTAACAGTTATATATCATTTTAGCTTCATTTGAATGATCAATTTTTATTTTATTTAAATAAAAAAATCTATTTAAATTAAATTTTAGTCAACAATAACAATAATGAAAGGGACTTTCGGTGTATAAATGCTGATGGAACTCTTTACTTGTTGAACTGTCCATTAAAAGGAGAATACTGACGTACTACATGTTTTACTTCCTACGGTTTCCACACAGTATGGTTTGAGGTTATGTTTGCATATCCAAATTAGAATAGGGGAATGTTGACTGGAAAAACAAACATCTATGTAAATCATAGAGATGAGTAGTGCTTATAAAATACAGCCTTGTAGTATTCTCCAGTAGGCAAATGCAGCACAGCTCGCCTACTCGGGTCATGTATAATTGATAGATTTGTATGTGCGTGTGCGCCTGTTGTCGCTACTTATTATTTTTATGGTAAATTCAGATCATAAACTCTAATCAAATTAGACACAATTGAACCTTTCATTTCCATATTTTAAATTCGACAACTCATTTCGTTGGCCTTTTACAAGCTCTGTCTTACCCCTTTCCTTGTCAGTCTGTTAAAAGCTTCCCATAAGTTAACTAAATCTCAGTAACCCCCTCCCAGCCGCCCGACGCTCGTCCCCTGTGACAACGCTCCATCGCAATTAGTGTTTGGTTACGGGTGGAGAGCAGGAGGGGCGAGTGTTGAAGAAGACAAGCAGTATATCAAACGGGAAAACTGAACAGATGTGTGGACAGCAGCAAATGTGCTGATGGAGGGCCGCGGGTAAAGAAATTGCCGCCGTTGTTGCTGTGTATTTGCTGAGGCACTGCTGACTTCACTCAAAAAAAATCCACATGCCGCTGGAAAATTTCTCTTATTTTTGGACTCGGTTCTGTAGATGCATCAGCCGGCAATGGCACTTCTCTCTGGTTGGCCCATTCAATCACCCACTCTATCCATTCGCTCTTTCTCAATTTCCTGCCGCTCTCCTCCAAGCTGTCATCTGTCCACTTCCTCCCCCGTGACTGTTTTATGGCACTGTCAAGGCAAACTGCAAATTGAGCTTCTTTTCCCTTCGGTAACTTCTTTACCCCTTCTCTTTCTCCTCCACCAGCACCCAATCTGTCCTAATAGCTTAAGTTTCCCCCCCTTTGTTCTTTCACTGACACCTAACATCTATCCCATAATCCTGTGTGCTGGTGCAGCAACTTTTCCCCTTGTCAGGGTGGCTACGTGCCTCATTCACCTGAGAGGAACAACTGAGACAGCATTGACCTCCCTTTGCGCCTCGTGCCGTGCCCGGAGGGACCCGGTTTGACTCATCGAGCGACACCCCACCGTGCCAAACATGGCTAGATTATCCTGTCAGAGGCCTGTAAATCAACTAAACTGGAAGTGCTTTATATTGCAGTGATCATCGAGAGGGTTAGGGATCTGAATTATTACCATCACCCTGAGCAATAAAAACCGGCACAGGAACAAGGTGGCTGGTTTTGGAATGAGTTACAGTTTGTTTGGGCTTTGGAAAGATTGAATCGTGAATGGCTGCTGTAACTGAGATGGAAGACTTCGCTCAAATGAGTTGAAATCATTTACTAATAAAGAAGAGAGTTAAATCAGAATAGAGCACACAGGTCTTGATGTTACCTGAAGTGGGCATTTTATTCAACTCAATTAGTCTTCTTAAACTTCTGTTTGCTACAGAAAAATACATTCAGGTTTTCATCTTGGGTTCTTCCATTATGATGTAGCTTTTAAATGTTATAATACAAATGTGTCAACAACAAATTGTGTATTATTTAATGAATCTATTGTGAAATATTAAATGTTAAACCAGGATTAAATTAAAGAGCATAATTTTTTCTTTTGAATTTGTTAATTTTTCCACATCTAATGCATTTTTTCCCCCCGTGCATCTATCGGTTTATTTGTCTATAATTTTTTTTAAGAAAACACTGATGATTGATTTCTTCTCTACGAAGAAAGATTATCGAACAAACTTAATATGTAGAGAGGGAGTTGGTTCTATATCCACCGTTGGTTAATTATAGATAGAGGCAGATCTGAATGTGTGAATGTGAGAAATAGGTAGGTTTTTTTGCAAGCTTGATGATTGGAGAAATTTGGCATACAGCATCAGAGAAAAGTATGTTTCACACGGAAGAGTTATGGTATCTTGACTAAAAACTACAAAGTTTAAAAAGAAAAGAAAAATGAAACATGCATGGATGTATCGATCACACTAAGATCAGTAACATGCATTTACAAAATAAATACGGTGAATTTCCATTTCATGTTGACTTTAATTCTTTTGATCGCTGATCATAAAAAAAAAACAATCTTCTTTTGACAAAACCAACCTGTATATGAGCTATTGCACTTCAGTGTGTAATCAGTGATTTTCATAGACGCTGATGCTGCTCACTGCGCCATGGGAGAGAGCGAGAGCATCTCATGCTGCCATGTGTCTTGATATTACTTAATAGATATTGCAATAAAATCAAATGGAGTTCTATTCATGTTTGAACTTGTCTCATATAGAATATGATAAAATAGGACGTTGAAACTGGTTCATAAACAGAATATAAATTCTAGAATAGAATTATATCCTATTAAGCAGGTTCTTTAAATTACAGGCATCTGTACAATGCTTGCCTTATACTATGATTGCAATAAGATCAAATCTTTTGAACTTATATTTTGTGGAGCTGAATAAAACATAACTAAACCAGTCATGGTGTAAGCTGTCTGTTTGCTTGTTGTGTCTATATTTGCAATTTATTTATTTATTTCTTAATTTCCTTCCTCACCTGCATCCAAATCAACCATTCAGTCTTTGGCCTATATATAGTTCTGCACAGCAATCTCAAATTCTAATTAATTAGAGACCAATTCCACGCTGATTCGTGGAATAATGTACTGCATTAATAATTCTTTTGAAGAAGGCTGATCAGAAAGACAAACACACCCTCTCCTGACACACCATCTATCCTCAGGAACTGTGAGTGGTGAACGTAGGCTGATCTGTAAGCATCATTCACCCACAGCCTTTGTATGCAATGCCACTTTATTCTGCAGCCTCTCTGTGTTTTACACCGTCTCAGATCGAAACAAAACTGCATTTGTGATCATGTTTCCTCCAGACGTGTAACATGAAACCTAGTGAGCTACCTAAAAAGACAGTATTTTACACGTTCAAACGTTATACGCCCAAAAATGCGGACTAGGTAGACAACTCACTAGGTTTGAAGACACAGCCAGGGTGTGAGGGGGTTTTTTTTTGACACGAATTTCTGCTTGTAGTAAATACATCCGCAAGCAAATAAGAACTTAACTGAATAGACGTGAACCAGCAGACAGCGAAGAATCACTTTTCGCCCTTTCATCACAGATTGCAAGCCGAATGAAGTACCCAAACCAGTTTCCTCAGACAAACGCACGGCCCGCTCCTCGCAGCATCATCCGCCTCGAGACGAAAGCATCTTACCTGCTCGCGCGCTGAGAGCTCTTTCTCCAGCTGCCGGTGTTTGTTATGCCACACCAGATAATGCAGGTGGTAGCGACTCTTCTCCGGAGTTTTTCTGGCAGAAATCATCCTCGGCGCATAGTTCGCTGCTGCTCTCTCCCCCGTTCCGTTTCCCTGGTTTTGTGCGGTATCAGTTACTTTTATAAAGGGCGCGTACTATATTTGTATTATTGCTGAAACGACCGCTGAGGGCATGTCTCTCCCTTTTCATATCCAGCATCGCCTTCTGCATAGTAGCTTGGCATTCAGTGTGTCTGTGTTGAAGGCAATTTAAAGCTGTGTGCATGAACGCTTCTCCACTCCTCCTAGTCTCCTCTCTCTCTCTCTCTCTCTCCTCTCTCTCTCCTCACGCACTGAGGCTGGCTTCTTGTTTCGCCGATGAAAGCGACTCAGTCACACCTATATATGAGCCATTGAACTTCACTGTGTTATTCTGTCATACATGCAGATGTTGCTCACTGCGGAATGGGGGAGATAGAGCATCGCATGCTGCCAACTATGAACCTAATATTACTTAGTATCTAAATATCTTATGGTCGCAGTATAATTCAGAGAACTATATTCTTTAATGAAACAGATAATAGAACAGAACAAGGTGTTTGTGTAGCCTATCATTGGTTTTGTAAAGCCTATTGCTGGCTTTGTCACTAATATCTAATGTTTAAAGTTTTTTTCCTCCACTGTAAAAAAAACAAAACAATCTAGATTTTTTTTTGGAAATATTCAATAAACATTAATTTATCAACAATATAGGTGACATTGAACACCGATAGCCTAAACATAACTGATAAGAAAAACATACTGTTAACCATTTAACAAGTTTTTATTGTAGCATTATTTACAGTTTTTTACTGTTAAAAACACAATTATTCTTACAGCGATGCTCAACTATTAACCTTATACAATATGACCAAAACCCAAACTTCTGTTGCTCTATTAAAACGGAATCAAAATACAATTAATCAGCTATTATTTGATCTAAATAAATACTCAGTGTCTTCTAAATAATACGATTATTCAATACAAATATTCACTTGTATTAAATCTTGTACTTACTTTAGAATCGACTGATTATTTGCTGATGTTATTAATATCTTTTGCAAAACATGATCCAGCCCATCCACCCATCTTAACAGGGGACTAGACTTATTAGAACAACTGCAATATGATCAAGCAGAGATTTTTTTCATCAACTTATAAAACAAAATATTGCTGTCTTGCAAAAAACATGATAACAATACAAATAAATGTTGTCACACATATAAAGTTGTCTCGCGTCCTACCAGTAAACAAAAAAAAACCACAAGTAACTCATTCACATTATAAAATTGCAGGAACAAAGTAACATTAAAGTATGTATATATATATAATTTTATTTTTTTTGCCCCAATTGCTTTTTAGTAAGATATTAGATTTTATTGTTTGCAGATTTCTATTAGGTTTTACTGAGCTATACTGTGCAAATTTTAAATTGCATTTATTTTCAGCACATTCTTTATATTCTTACAATAAAAAAGCAAACAGTTTTCATTTGCACATGTGCTAAGGAATAGTTTACCCAAAAATGTAAATGATGTAAATGTAAAGAACTGTCTTTCTGACAACACCTCAGGTGAGCCAGTATGAAGAAACAAACTCATTGATTATGGAGACATATTTAGAAAAGAAACAATGGTTTAAAGTTGAAATGCCTTAATGATGGATTTATTTCATACAAACATGTTTTCCATTTTACACGACATAAAATGATACACTCGAGTCACATATATTGTGAATTATTGTTGCTGTTTGGACTCTCATTTTGACGGCACCCATTCACTGCAAAGGATCTATAGGTAAGCAAGTGATATAATAATTTATTCAAATCTGTGCCAATGAAGAAACACACTCATCTATGTCTTGGGTGGCCTTAGGGTGGGTAAATTTTCATTTTTTGGTCAAACCATTCCTCTGACGTGTTCAGAATAGAATAAAATGTGGGGGACCAGTAAAATTTATTACAGCCTATTTAATTTACTGATTAAAATATACAAAATGTTCCTTGCTTTTTCTATTGTACTTAATTTGGAGGTTGTAGATATGTAAATAATCTTCTGTAAAATTCATCTCCTCTGGTGGGCATGACTGCATGTCCCTCTGCTCGGTCTGCCCCCGCCTGCAACGACGGTGGGGCGAGAGAGAAAGCAAGAGACAGACGTCAGAGAGAGAGAGAGAGACTATGCAGCCCGCCATACAGAAGTGTATAGGGCAGTGGATGTAAATAAACCGTGGACTGTATCCATACTTTTCTTATTCCCACCCCCTTTTGCCCGAGACAGAGACGGGGCTTGGATGATCGGGGGAAAAGATTAGTGGGGAAAATCAAAATTAAATAATCTGGTAACGTAAGGGGCCTTCTAAAAATCGTTTTAAGGAATCGTAAAATCCTTGTAGAGGTAAGACAGAAGACACCGCAGAAAAAAGGGAAGGAGAGACAAGGGTGAGGACCGGGAGTGCTGGGGAGCTCGTCGCCGGCTTCCGGACATTCGGGGCGGCTTTGAAATCGCAGACGTCGCTCCTGGAGGGAAAGCAAACCAAATATCTTCAGTGTTGGACTAAAATCTCGATTTTGTTTCAGCGATGTCCAGGAAAGTCCAACGAAGCGAGGTGTGCGCCGACTGCAGTGCACCAGGTAAGGCTGAAATTTATGGATCGAGGCGTTGTTGTGAGCCATGACTGTCCGGGACTCTCTCGAGCGCGGCGGCTAGCGGTTGAACACCAAGCCCGCGGATGCGCAGGGATACTCGGTTAGAGGCGTCAGGAAAATGCGCCAAAATCAAGGCCGATACTGCGGCCCAAACAAATCAGCTAATTCAAACCCGCTTTAAATGAAATACTGAATCGGTGTGTGGGTTATAATACGACACAACAGTAGGTGTTCATGAACCATATCCTCTACTAACTACAGTGACTATAAATTTGAGGTGTTATTGCAGCTTTGCCACCGTGGCTAAAGTTTTGTCCGATGCTTGTAGTTAGTTAGCACTCTTTCTTAGCTAATTGACGATACTGCGAGGTGCTGTCAATTAAAAACTCTGTATTTATACCATACACAGGACATTTTATATGCGCATTTTGTAGTGACAACAAATTATGTTGATTAAAAGAAAGTTTTAGTTCATATTGAGCACAAAAACAGGCTCAGTACCGAACAATGCTATCTGACAGTAACGTTAGCTAGACTCGGTTGCTAAGTAGCCTGCGGACTCTTGTGTGACTGCCTTGGCAGTATTTAGATAAAACATATTTCTGTGTTTAAAATCTGTAAATGCATTATAGCTACGAGGAGTACTAGTTCAGTTTGCCTAGCACTGTTGGAAATCTAGGTAACTTGGGCTGAGGTAAGTTAGCTAACTAGCGTTAGCAGGTTGACAGGACACATCAAACTCTGACGTGGGTCTTTTCCTGGGTAACTTAGATATAGTTTAGTGGCACATTTCTTGAAAGCGTATTTATTTGTTTTGTTGATTACTTGTACGAATTGTTTTTTCAAAGTGTAGTATTTTTACATATTTTTCAACAGGGATATTTCTGTATGGTGTTGCATAATTGTGAAAGTGAATTAATTTGTTATTATTTTTTATTGTTCTTAAAGTGGGCTCTCCCAGCTGAAACATTACCTTTCATTGCAAGACAAAAAAATGATACTGGATTAAAAAAAATGAACTGGTTTGCTAGTCTTAGCTGTTTTAAGCTGGTCTCCCTGTCTGGCCAAGCTGTTGTGTAGTTGATCTTCAAGCTGGTAGCTCAGCATGACCAACTGAAAAGTTCCCAAAACCCATTCAAAACAAGCCAAAAGACCAGTATGACCAGGCTTAGATGCAGTTTAAAACCTCAAACCAGCTTTATGCAGGCTTAAGCTGTTTATAACACAGTTGGCCTTCATAAAATGATCAGTATAGTATTTTTGCAATGATTATAATGACCAATGACAGAATTATGTTTTGATTTATTGCTGAGAGATTTTGTTGAACATTGCTACATATAGGCTAGTTTTGAGTTGTTCATATCCATTTTTGGTCCCAACACAAAGCACGTTTTCAGAAACGCTACAGATGGAGGTTATATTTAAAATAAAGAGGAACTTTCTTTGTTTGACTGACTGGCTTTTCTTAGTCTTTTGTCCCAGTGTTTAATACATTTACAAGCGAGTTAGGACATAATAAAGCCTTCAGTTGTTTACGAAACATATTTTTGATGCCGCTCAGCTGTGCAGTCACTTCAAGCCCACCCTTGGCCTTGCTCATTTTGCCTCACCGTCCCCATGGGGGAGACCGAGGGGTGGTACGGGGGGCATGACAGCTGCTCCCTCATCCACAGCTGCTCTCTTTCCAGGACTGAATGTGTATGTGGGAGCGTGTCTCATGTTTTTTGACAGTTTAGTTCTGTTTCACCTCCTCAGCTACCTGCGGTCATGCTCGAAGTAGGGCAGCCAGCGCTGTCACCAGTGCCCCTGGCCGATGACTCCACATCCGAGGGCTCGTGTATCCTTACACACCCTGGGTCCTTGTGTTGGCCTGTGGTGCGGTGCTTATAGAGCTTGTCATTTTCGTGTTGTAGGAATGTAGATAATGGTGAGTGTGTCGGAAGGTGAGGAACTGATGACTGAGAGAGGAGGAGGCGGGAAGACAGACGGATGCATTCTAGTAAATGTATTATGGTTATGAATGAACGTGTGGAAGATTGTCAATTGCATGGCCACTGAGGCCTGAATGGCGCCGTGTGTGTGAGTGTTAGAGTGTGTACACGTGAAATTTCATTACGAGCTGAGAGGAACTCTCGTTTGAGATGTTAATGGTTTCAAGCACTTATAGGAAGGACGAGCGTGTTTGTTAAGAAGTATGCCATCATCTTTGATTTTCCCATACGCAGGTGATCCGCTCCATATCTGTGAATGTCTGACCATCTTTACACAGATAAAGGGATGATGCTGTATTATTTGCAGCCAATACTCTAAAATTCTTCACCGCATTGCAAGATTAAAACTGTTGGCTATAATATGAACATTTGGTGGATTAAAATAAGCCTTGTATTTTTCTAAAATAAGGAAACAAGCAGGCCTTTCACTTGGATGGCTCCTAGTTATCTCACTTTGATTAAAAGATAATGGCCCGGTTTCACAAACGGGGCTTAGCTTAAGCCAGGACTAGGCATTAGTTAAATTAAGATATTTAAGCAACTTTTACAAAAAAGAAAATATTACAGGTGTGCATCTTAACACAGAACAATGACGCTGACATGTTTTAAGATTTGTCAGGGTAAGATATTTTCATTTTGAGACAGCTCAAACATGCAGTTTAGTCTGGGACTAGCTTAAGCCTTGTCTGTGAAACTGGGGGAATATGACCAGATCGCCTTTAAAAATCTGTTTTCTGGTTGTTGTTTTTTTTCTGAATTAAATGAATGTGGGGTAAAATGAACAATTCTTTTGCACAATGATTTGGAGTGTTTCATTTGCTTTCTTTTAGCTATATGTTATTTTTTAATATACTTTTGGATAGTTTGGGGTCAGTTATTTGTTTTTTTAGCAGGAAATTATGCATTAAAATTGAACGAAAGCGACAGTAGCATTATTCAACGCTTTAAAAATTTAAATTGTACATTTGTTCACAATATTATGGTGTTTAATTAAAGAAAATTTATTGTGTAAAAAAAAGTTTATTGTGTTTGCGTTCATACAGGAAATAAATAATCATGTTATGACACTTTTTACATCAGTGCAGCGTAATCTCCCTCTCGCTCTAATGGTATCAGAACCCTGCTTAGAGAGATTCTGTGGATGAGATTATGTGCATGAAGTATTGTGGGTGCTGGTTTAATTTTAGCCAGATCCAGGGGCATGTGGCAGCCAGAGGCACACTTCTGTCACATTGTGACTTAGTCATTTTTCTGTTTACCTGAATGTCACCTTGTTCTTGACTACACACTATGAGGATAGCTCTTTGCCTCAGATGAGCTCATTCAGAGCAGTGCAGTATGATGTGGTGTAAAAAAATATAGTTATACAATATACATTTAATTTATTGTAGCATGGTTGTATGTGTCAGAAAGAAACGTATACATGGGCTACATTTTATTAAATTGAATTACACAGCTATTATTTAATAATGACTCATATGAACTTTTGCTGGCCAACCATTCTGATATTTTTAACACAAAACAATCTAATTTTTTCTGCAACTTCATCTGTGTTATTCAGCTACACTTTACTTCGGTGACATTTTATATCAGCAGAATCGATTCCATCAGTGTTCAATATAGCACCATAAACCAAATTATATTTATATAAGATGTAGGAGTAGGCCTGGAATTATAACTTTTTTTTTTTCTTGTGATCAGTGATTTAAGCCAAACCAGTCAGCCTTTCCACTTATGTCCTTAGAAAAATCTACCCTCAGTTGACGTTGGAATAAAAACTTGTTTCCGCTACAAGATAACAATACTAAAAAGATAATTACTTAATAATAAGTACTTGATAATAACTTTTTTTATCTCACAATTCTGAATTGCAAGAAAAAAGACAAAATTGTGAGAGAAAGTCGGAAAGGCGGAAACTTCCTAATACAGTCTTTAGCTTATTCTCTCTGATGAACTGTGCATTGTGGTGTATGTTCAGATCCAGGCTGGAGCAGTATAAACCGAGGAGTTCTGATCTGCGATGAGTGCTGTTCTGTGCACCGGAGCCTGGGCCGTCACATTTCTATCGTTAAACACTTGCGACACAGCGGCTGGCCTCCTTCCTTACTCCAGGTAACTCAAGAGCCTCTCACACACGTATATGTCATTTTCCTCAGGATCATACGGTAATACATACATGTTTGCGTCTTAGATGGTGCAGACCCTGGCCAGTAATGGAGCAAACTCAATCTGGGAACACTCTCTGCTGGATCCAGCACAAGTACAGAGTGGGCGCAGGAAACCGAACCCACAAGATAAAGTCCAGTAAGCCATCTCATATACCATTCATGCATCATATACCAGAATGTCATAAAATCACAAGACTGGGGGTGTAATTCTTGTTTTATTGGTCTGTGCTGTATATAATTGTTCTCATGGAGCTCCGTGGAATTGCAGACTGCTAAGACACAACTAGAAAAACTGCTCACTCAAAATAAATAAAAGGGATGTTTTAAAAGTAGAATACAGAGTAATAAAAAAGTAATTTGTCAAAGCAGGGGTGTAATAAATGTTTTTAAGTGCCTAATTACTTTTTAAATATTCATCTAAGCAGTTGTACAATGATACCTTACACCCAAGAGAAATTATAATCTGGGTCCAAAATGATCTTTCTGACACACCTGGCAGTGCACAGAATCTCTATTGAATTACACACACACACACACACACACATAAAAGTGTAACAAAGTAATATAAATGATCTTTTTGTAAAAATGTATATAATAAGCGAGTACACCATGAATCCATTTTTATAAACCGTGTTTTGGCTTGTCCTGAATCTCTACGGTACACCTATGATAAGTGTTTGTATGTTATATTTATATTCATACTATTTAGACTGGTTCAGGTAGGTACCGTTACGAAGTACCTGCATGAGTTGTCATAGACATAAACCAAGAAAAGTACAATGTTTTTCCAAAAGACGCGTGCAATTGTTTATTAGCCACTTATTAATTCTGCTTATTAAGCACCAAAAGTTACGGACTGCATCTTTAAATTTTAATTTCTAACAAATAGCTGACAAACACTACTCCATTTTGCTATGTATGTCATATAAATACAGTTCCCTATTCATTTAGAGAAACACTTAAACCTTTAGGGACCTAAAATAAACTGATTTATTCCAGGTCTTCAAGTGATGGTTTGATTTAGATGAAGCGTGTCACTTGGATCCCAGAAGGAGCTATTGTTTTAAATAAACAGTGCTGACTGTATTGATGTCGGCAGGACTACTGACCAGGCATCCTGTTTTATATTGATTACCATTCATTTCTGTGTTCATATCTTTCAGCCCCACTAAGTCAGAGTTCATCCGCGCCAAGTACCAGATGTTAGCCTTCGTCCACAAGCTGCCCTGCCGTGATGATGATGGGGTCACTACGAAGGACCTCAGCAAGGTTAGACCTTCCAGAGGCATCATCTCTCTGACTCTTTATCTCAGTCTCGTCTCATTCCATCTTTCGTTCTCGGTCTCTCTCTGCTCCCCACTGTCTGTGCACTTGCAGGAGGGCCCTTAAAATGACACCCCGCTAGTGAATAAATGTGCCTTCCTCAGTACTATTAAATGGTCCTAATGAGAGGATGCGCAGGAGGTCTGCTCTCTTTCTGTGTCTTTCAGGCTGTGTTCCTCTCTTTTTCTCTCTCAAGCACTCACTTATTCTCTTGTTCTTGCCCGCAGCAACTCCACTCAAGTGTGCGGACAGGAAGTCTGGAGACATGTTTACGGCTACTCTCACTGGGGGCACAAGCCAACTTCTTTCACCCGGTAAGATCTGCCATCTCTCACAGTTCTGTCTTAGTTCTGTCAGGTTTTCTACATAACTGAAACAGATGCTATCTGAGGATGTTTTTGTGTGTAACTAGGAACTTCATTGTCTGACTGTTTTATAACATCCAATTTTTCTAAAACTGATTTAAAGCATAAATATTTCTCGCTACCTGTTCCTTCTTGTCACTAATGTTATTGCAGTGGCAAACACTATGGATTGTCTGAAGAAAAAAAACAACAAAAAACAGATCTGATTGCATTACTTGCGAAACAACAGTGCAGACATTTCAAAAGACTGTATTTAAAAACTGCGCAGTGATCATACCCGATGTTCCCTCCACAGGAAAAGGGCACGACCCCTCTACATGTGGCCTCCAAAGCAGGGCAGGTTCTGCAGGCTGAGCTGCTGGTGGTGTACGGGGCGGATCCAGGAGCTCCAGATATCAATGGCCGCACACCTATAGACTATGCCCGGTAAATACAAAACATAGAAGTCACTAGATCTTCAGCACTGATCAATGAAATCTATCTATCGATCCGTCTACCTTTTCATCTATATCATATCCATCCCTCCATCCATCTCATATCTTTATGTCCATCAGTATCATATCTCATATCAACATGAACGTCTATATCATATCCATCTATTCATCTCTATCTGTTCATCCATATCCTTGCCATCTCACATCATATCATATATTATCAGTCGCTGTCTTTTCTATCTATCGTTCTAATGTTCTGCTTCTCTGTCTGTCTGTTGTTATCTTGTTCGGTTTGCTGTCTTGTCGTTCTTTCTATCTGCCCTCCAGTCACTCTGTCTGTCTGCCGTTCTTCCGGCTCTGTCTGACTGCCTTTCTATCATTTCATTTGTCTAGCTAATGTTTTTAAAAAGGATCTAGTGACTCTGCTTTGTAATGTGACTTTGTTCCTGCAGGCAAGCAGGTCACGTGGAGCTTGCCGAGCGCTTGGTAGAGTGTCAGTATGAGCTCACAGACAGGCTGGCCTTCTATCTGTGTGGACGTCGCCCAGGTGAGCTCAGAGTACCCGTTTTACCGTATTTCCTTGAATACGGGCCGTAATGCATATTGTGCTGCCTTACAAATGTATAAATTGCAAAGGTGTTGATTCACTGTAGAGTTCCAGTGCGCTTTCTACACAAACAAATAGACTGTTTACACCAAAGCTTCTGCTGTGTGTGGCTTACACAGGCAGTGTGAAAACTGTAACCTGCTAGTTTGGGCATCAAAATAAATATGTCCTGGATGTGTGTGTGTGGTGTGAAACACACCAATCTGTCAGCCCAATTGAGGATGAACATTACAACATTTGTTTTTCTCATGTTTGTTTTTTGCAGATCACAAGAACGGTCATTATATCATCCCTCAGATGGCAGACAGGTACATTGTTTCTGTATGAGAGTGTTTTTGCATGTTTACTTCGTAACAGAAAAACAATCAGAATGTAAAATTACTGAAGCTCACCGGTGCAGTTTTATTTATTGCTGTCGTGATATCCTCCCTCAAATCTTTTCTGCTTGTAAAGGGGTAGTACAGTGTACTAAGATCAGTTTGCGGCTGGTGTATTTGTGTGGGATGGCCAGCAGGTTGCGCCACACGGTCAGTCAGTTTGCATTAAAGGTACTCTATGCGATGTTGCTGGATTTCATTTTTATCTCAAAACGTATGCATCACCCCCCGATCGTCTTGCTGTCTGCCCTCTGAAGACATTGGGGAAAATACCCAGTCTCGAAAGACAACACAGAGGCTGCAATACCGAAACAAACACTATGGGTACAGGATGTTCATCACAACAAAAACAA
>JAUMHI010000057.1:11036155-11053337 GCA_032359435.1 Enteromius unitaeniatus | reverse complement strand
GCAGACAGCAAGACGATCGAGGGGTTATGCATACGGTTTGAGATAAAAATGAAATCGAGCTAAAATCCTGCAACATCACATAGAGCTCCTTTAAGGCAGAGAGTGTCCTCAACCTCTGTAGCGCTGACTATCTCAAATGCATCACAGCTGAATGACATTTACTGACCTGTCCAGAAGGAGTGTTGATATGGGGTCTATCCCTTTTCTTTCTCTCTCTATCTGTCTTCTGCTCACTTTTCGGTCTCGCTCACTCGTTCTCTGTTTTCTCCATCTTGCTGCGCTTTTGGAGGCAGAGCTCGCCCTAAGTGCCCGACGCAGAGGTATCTCTTTCTCTCTTTTCTCATCCCCCTCAACATAAACCCTGCTCTCTTTCTTTCTCACATGCCTTCATCTGGGAATGGGTGACTGGAGAGATGAGGCAGGAGTCTGAAAACAAATTTTTTTTTGTTCAATAGCCTATCATTTTTCATATCGAGTCAATATAAAAATCATAGTTGACCTTTTCCACTTAAATACATATTCCTTTTCATGTTGTACACAATTCGGTGCATGTTTTTATTCATTGTTCCATCTCAGAAACTGTTAGAAGTGGACAAATTGCAAATAAAAATTTAGGTCATAATATTCTAGGATGGATCACAATTCAGTCAGAATTGAATTAAGTTATAAAAAAAAAACAGAACACTCCTGTTCCTCCTCATCTTTTCTGGTTGTCCCATTCCTTAAGTCACACTTCATCCATCCATCCATTCATCCACCTCTTTTTTCATCTCTCCTCATCTTTCTCTGTCCGCATGCTGCCAGCATCCTTTTATTCTTGTGTCTGTGTCTTTGCGTAGCCTGGACCTCTCTGAACTGGCAAAGGCAGCCAAGAAGAAGCTTCAAGCGGTGAGTGATGCAGGTTACTGAACTCCTACAGAAAATTATGGGAATTTGAGTTTTTAGACCGGCACAACTCAAAGCAAAAAGCGATAAAAGCTTTTCCATGTAAATCGCAAAGTGTATTTCAATTTGATTTGAATTGTATGCATCACCTAACCCCCTGACACAAGTGCTTGTCAACACGGCTGTCTTGTTTCTTTTTGTTTGTTGTGTATTTTCAATTGTAAAGCCACTGGTCAGGTTCTGACAATGAAATTTACATGATATGCACTGTACATATAATAATATATACTTTGGGCTTAAAGGGATAGTTCATCCAAAAAATTACTCACCCCTGTGTCATTGCAAACCCAAAAGACCTTCGTTCATCAACACAAATTCAGATATTTTTGTTGAAATTCGAGGTTTTTCTCACCCTGCATAGACAGTGATGCAACTGAAACATCCCCAGGCCTAGAAACTTAAGAACGATATGAGGGTGGGTAATTAATGTCAGAATTATAGTTTTTGGGTTATTCTTTGAATTATCCCTTGTGTCTGTCAAACGGAAGATGGGACTGAAATTGCTTTATTGTGACATATCTCAAAGTAAAATGGAATAGTAAATAATTAAATCTAGGGTAATTAATCTTGATTAATTAGGGTTGAGGCTAAACTCGTCAGGACACTGGCCCTCCAGGACTGTGTCTGGTCACACCTGGATTACAAAACTTATTTCACACTGCAGACTAAAGTGGCCCAAATCTGACTTTTTTGCCCAAATGTGACCCATATCTGATTTTCTTATGACAGTCTGAACAGCACAAATCAGATTTTTTTTCAAAAAAGTTCACCACCATATGTGGTCCTAAATTGGATACATATTTGATGTTTTGCAATGAGACTTCAGTCTGAATGGCCATTTCATGTGATTTTTTTTTTACGTCATTGAAATGCGACAGACGTGACAGTTCTGCGCTGGAGGAGATGGGAAGATTAAAAACACAATGGTAATGTAGGTGGTCAGTGGAAGAATAGTTAAAAATCGCTAAACGCACACTGACACATGCAGCATCCTTTCATATTTCTGACGTCACTTCTTTTTCTGCACATGCGGGTCACTTTAGGGCTGTTTAGGATTAACACAAGACTAGATGGCAGTCGCATTTAAATGGGAATGTGAACAACAGCGCAATTTCAGAAAAATATCTGCCGTGTTAACTAAGCCTTATTCATCACAAGACTAATAATGTGCACTAACAAAGCAAATAGGGTCGATTTTGATTTCATGTGGGCTCAAATTGCTGCAAAGTTTCTGCCTTAACCAGCTCTGTCAAGTAAACAGGACATTTAAAACATTCTTACTGAGTATGATTGTGTCATATCACACCGATTTTGAGTGTGGCCATATGAATGACTTGCCACATGAATCCTGATAAGGCTCTTTTCTTGAGAGCAATATGTTTGATAAACTCAGTAGATAAATTTAGCAAATGCTTTGAATTCCCTTAGCTTGCATTTGATCTTTTATTTAGTGCCTTGTTAGAGCTTTGTTTTGTCTCCTCAATGATGTCTTCCTGTTGTGTTTGTATGCTGTGAGTTTTGTCTAAATACCACATACTTATGTGTCTGTCTGTGTGTGGATGCAGTTAAATAACCGTTTGTTCGAGGAGCTGGCTATGGATGTGTACGATGAAGTGGACCGTAGAGAAAACGACGCAGGTAAGCCACAAACCCCCATCTGTTCCTTTCCCAACTTTCCCTGCTTCTCACACTCTCCCTAATGTAGTTAGGCTTGGGAACAGTTGTATCCGTGTCCCTAGAGACGCAGCGATCGGTGTGTTGTATAAACACTGGCTATAGAAGGACTAAAGCAGTGCAGTCAGCTTGTAGAGAAGGGAGGGAGAGAGACGCCAAATGGAAAGGAGGGTGAAAGGGAGCGAGAGCAAGGGAGTGCCCCAGGAATTCTCTCCTCCTCCTCCTCTCTCTCTCTCTCACTCTCTTTCTGCTCCCGTTCCTGGTTGTTGAGGAGAAGAGGTAGCATGCTGGGGTGGCAGACTGGGATTCTGATGGTAAGCAGGGCTGAGAGCGAGGCAGGGGGCCAAACGCACACATAAACACAAACCGAACGGGAGGGGTAGATGCGAACTCCTCAGAAACCTCAGAGTCTGTTTGTATATATTTGTCTTGTTTATTTATCTTAATTCTGTTTCTCTCAGTGTGGCTGACAACTCAGAACCACAGTACACTTGTGACTGAACGGAGCGCCGTCCCCTTCTTACCCGTCAACCCTGAATACTCAGCGACACGCAACCAGGTAACACGCAGCATTTTAGAGGATGTGTTTAAAGTATGTTTGAGAGGAGGCTCTCCACTCCTGCTGCCCCCTTGCGTAAGTGCCTGTCAGTTCCATGCAGGCCCGTTTTTGATGGAGGCACAAAGGGGAGATGATATCTGGGGTGCAGACAACATGGGGCTAAATATAGATATTTTGTGGTTGTGCAAACGTCTGAGGCTCAGGTTTGGCCGGCAAACCAACAAATGGATGTTTTCCAGCTGCGTAACTGCTGCAGACGTGCAGCGGCTCCCTCCCCCTCAGCGTTTCCACTGGCATCCTCGCATGACCCTCTCTGTACCACTGCTTGAAATAGTTCTTTTATACAGCGAGACCACTAAGTACGTTTACTCAAGGGTACGTTTCCTGCAGGCTGATTGGCCAGACTGAGAATTTCCTGTTCTTTTGCATATACATGAGGATTTGAGACATGGAAAGAGATGATGGGAGGAGGGACACGCACACCCAGTGGTCAAGAGTCGGAACGCTGAACTGTAGATGTGGCAGTGTTTTCCAGTATTTAACATGTCCTCTACCAGAATGGCCCTCTACCAGAATGGACAGTTCTGTAATGGCATGCTTACTGCTGAGCGATTAATTGCTTAAATAAAACATACTTTAGGAAACTTGCTAATTTAAGCTCCACAGAAACGCTCTCTTGTAAATGGTTTCCTGTGCAGAAATCGTTCATAAAAATCGACACATGCCCTACATCTTTTATGCAATGTTTCATGGAAAATTGAGTCTTAATTTTAAATATTTCAAAAGTGTCTAGTGCACATTTTGCAAGGTTTCAGTCTATTCTTCAGAATTTCAGCGTAAAATTGGGACATTCAGAAGATTTAATATGGGTCTTTTTATAATCAGTTTTTTTTTTTCTTTAAAAACATATTAATGATTTATGCTATGGACTCAGAAAGTCCTCAGAAAGGACTACATTTATTCAGTGTAAAGTTCCCATCAAGACTGAATTTATTTGATTACAGTAAAATCAGTAATACTGTAGAAAATTAAAATGACTGTTTTCTGCTTGAATACATTTTAAAACAAAATTTGTAATATTTTAAGTTTATTTTTAGGTTGGTTTCAGCAGCTAGTCTTCAAAATCATCTGACCCTTCAGAAATTATTCAAATATGCTGATTTGATGCCCAAGAAACATGTCTTTTCATTAATAATTTATAAAAACATTCTTAATATTTTTGTGCAAATGGTGATTTTGTTAAAGTAAAAACAAAACAGCATTTATCATTCTAAAACATTATTTGATAACAATGTATCTTTGTCAATAGTTTAATTCAGTTTCATAAATAATAAGAAATTTATGTATATTTATTTGTGTGTGTGTAAATATATATGTGTGTGTGAGTAATAGTTTCTTCTTCTTATTATTATTATTATTATTATTTATAAAAAAAAAAAGTATAATTTTTTTTTTTCCATTTTTAGGGGCGGCAGAAATTGGCTCGCTTTAACGCACGAGAATTTGCAACCCTCATTATCGACATTCTCAGTGATGCCAAGCAACGGCAGCATGGAAAGGGCTTGACAAGCCCCACAGGTGAGACGCCAACATTGCACTTCTCAATCTTTGAGATTTTATGTGAATATCAATAACACAGCTTCAGTAAAACATGGATATTGCTAAGCCAGTGCGGTTTCTCAGTGTCTCCTCATATTAATGATGTTATCTTTCGTTTTTGTGGTTATTGTTTTTCAGACCCGCTGGATCTGAGTCAGGCAGACGATGACCAGCACGATTATGACAGCGTAGCGTCTGATGAAGACACAGACAGTGAGCTAACTGCACAGAATAACAACAACACCCAGCGTAACAACCGCGCCAAGGTGAGCTCATCAAAGCCCTACTCGCTCACTGGGTGTTTACCTGAAGCAAAAGATAGAAGGTTGAAGATTTGTGTTCATCAATTTAGATTAGATGTCCATCATTTGTAATGAGTCCACTTGAGTCAAGGAGCATCTTAAAACCTTTGGTTTTCAGATAATTCACTGCGTCTTATGAGATGTGTACTACTTATATTGTTGATTAGGCCTTGGTAGATGTTGATCTTGGTTTTGCCAGACCAGCAAACTAGTATTTTCAGTAAAACAGAAGCCAGTGTTGTCATGTCCCAGCATGCACCGCTGGAAGAGCAGCAGCCCTGCCTCATATTTGCAGAATGACATCATTCCCTTTTTCAAGGCTGTGATCAGTAAAGCTATTGTTCTGCAGCTGAGGACAGGATGCTGTGAATGAGCATGCTCAGTCCGCATACAGGAAGTGACATTACTGAGTGTAGGAGAGCAAAATTAATTCCTGTTGAGGATTGAGAGGTTTAAAACCTTCTCCAGTAGCACTACTGTTTGTTATATTGTATGGTTGCTCACTTTTATCTAGCGACTTTTTGTGCTTTTTGTATAAAATATAATCTTATGTCATTTATTCAGAATGCTTTATAAAATCTTAACATTAAAATCTCCATATTAATGGTAGGTTTATATATACATATGGACATCAGTGATGCCTAAAATCAGATTTAACATACTGTTATGACAAACTGAATTTTTAGCGACCAGTCTTGATAAAATAAGGTTTAAAATAAAGCATTTATTTGAAATGGTAATTTTGTAACATGTTACTCTTCAAATCCGTTCCCTTTATTGTTTATTGTTCATTACCTGTATGTTGTGATTTGATTGGTTTGTGTTGTCAATCAGAGCATGGACTCGTCGGACCTGTCTGATGGGCCCATCACACTACAGGAGTATCTGGAGGTGAAGAAAGCACTGGCTTCCTCAGAGGCCAAAGTTCAGCAGCTCATGAAGGTCAACAATAACCTGAGTGAGGAACTGCGGAGGCTTCAGAAGGAGGTACGCCCACCCACTGGATCAAAACTATGACGATAACATACAGATCAAAATGAAATTCTGCTATAAACTAGAGCTCACCATTACACATACTGATCCCAAACCATCAGACAGAGTAGGACAGTGTTCACTACTTTTCATATATACACACTACTGTTCAAATGTTTGGGTCAGTACCGGTTATTTTTTTATTTATTTATTTTTTATTTATTTTTTTGATGTTTTGCTTTGCTAATGCTCACCAAAGCTGAATTTATTTGATCAAAAATACAGTAAAAACTTTAATATGGTCAAATATTTTTACAATGTAAAATAACTTGATGTGTTTTGTATTGAATTATATTAATATTGTAAAATTATATTGAATTGTAATTATATCTAATGACAAAGAAAAATATTCAACGGTCATTACTCCACTCTTCAGTATTCAGAGAACCTTCAGAAATCATTATAATGTGCTTATTTGTTGCTCAAGAAACATTACCACACTGAAAACTGTTGGGCTGATTAATATGCATGTGGGTGCGTTTTTTTATAATACTCTGATTAACATATTTAAAACAACAGGGTTTATTTGAAATAGAGATCTTCTGTAACATGTTTTTACTGCCATTGTTGGTCAATTTAATGCATATTTTGTAAAGAAATTAAAGTATAAATAAAAAAAAAAATACTGAGCCCAAACTTATTAATAAAAGCATAGATATCTTATTAAATGCACTTCCCACTGAGAATGAAGCCCCTCCTTGTTCAGTAAACCTTAAACTTCCTGTCCATCAGAACAGCCCAGTTTTATCAGCCCCAGCATGATGTAACCGCCCACACTGCAACTGTTGGTTTTTTTTTGGTCGTTGTGTTTGTGTATGTGTGTGTGACTCCCGGTGATGCCCCTCCATCCCTGTAGATCACGCGGATGCAGACGGAGAACAGCGCGCTGCGGGGGGCCCAGGTTGGGGTTGGGGGTTCTCTGACCGGGGGTGGTGGCCCTGGGCTGTGGCCTGGTGGGGTAAGGGGTACAGGCGGAGGGGTAGGTGGAGACTCCAGCCTAAACACATCCTCATCTGCCCCCCTCCGCCGGGATAGACAAGCCTTCTCCATGTATGAGCCCGTGGGGACCACCCCCAAATCTCTCAACCCAGCCCTGGACCCCCTGACGGGCCGCCTGCAGCCTCTCAGCCCCGTAAGTGTGAGAATCAGTGGCCGGCCTGATCTTTTAAACTTCCTTTTTTTTGTTGGGCTCTCTTTCTCCCTCTGCTTACCTGAGCCCACGCTGGTGTGCTGCTGCTACCTGGAGCACCTGCTTCCACTCTTACTCACTGCTCTCTACTGCCACCTTTTGGCCAAACAGGAGCACCTTCTGCCCTGATAACACCTCTTTTTTCTTGATATTGGCTGTGTCTGAAAACTTAGTGCACTACCCAAATGGACAGCATTTTTGAGCATCATGGGTCTTTCATACACCTGGTATCTTAAGTGGACTGTGCTATTTGTGAATAGTACCCCTAAATTTCACAAATTACCCCAAAAATTATTTTGTACTTTGTACTTTTTTTATTATTATTATTTATGTGTTTTTATAAATTTCTTCTTTATTAGCTATCAACATGCAACATTTCTTTGCATTTTTGCTTTATTTCATTTTGTCAATGTATAGAAATTAAGTTCTGAAATTAATATTTCATAATTTATATTTCTTTATCTTTATCATAAACTTCTTTTTTTTTTTTTTTGTATTTTTAATTTTTATTTAAAAAAAAATCAACATGCAGAACTTTTTTGCAAAATGTAAAAAAAAAAAGTATTTATTTATTTTCATTCTTTATTTTTATTATACTTTTAAAAATTATTTAAAAAAGCAAATTCTTTGGATTTATCACCATGCATCACATTTACTTATTAATTTATTTAATGTGGCTTAAAAAACCTGCTCACAGTCTGTCTCTGGCTCAACCAGAATGAATGTTAATACTAGGTTTGCCTGTAATGCTCAAAAACGTTGCGTAGCTAGACAGCTCAATACATTTTGAGACACAAGCTTTGTATATTATCTATCTAGCATAGGAAGATAGAAGTGGCATGAATTGCATTGTATCGTTCTTGAAATGGTTGATATGCCAAGAGAGGCTCTCGATATGCTTGTCTTGTGCAAAATGTCATGTCTGGAATGTGTAGAAAACTGATTGGTGGTTGCCTGATTAGAGAAACTCAAATGAGTTGATCTGCATGGCACACATCAAATGTTTAATGATTTCTTGTAGTGTGCAGTGAAATGTTGTGCTGCACCAGACAGCGCTAAAGAGAGAAATCGCCCTCTGTGGATATTCATAGATCTGTAGGATGTTTTTTCATGTCTTTTGAATGCCTTGTTTTGATTTGTTTTAATTGCTTTTGCAATTATGCAAAAACACCATTTTGATTATGCAATATCCAATTTTTGGGTCATTGCTGACACTTTAATGTAGACTTATTTAGTTTTATTAGTTGTGGTTAATGTTTTTGGGATGCATCTTTGTGTCTGTTTTATGAACTGCACTGTTTAATGTGTGAGTGTCTGTTTTTAGTGTTTTAATTAGTTTAAGTGGATGTTATTGCATCGTTAATTCAGTATTGCTTTTGAGCTTAGTGTAGAATCGTGCTGTTCTGCAATATTAAAAACCTCTACACTTTTAGGTTTCTTGTGTCTAACTGAATTGTAGTCGTCAGTAGAGCAGTTCTGCCACAAATTCTCTTACTCCTAACAGTTCTGCACAGAAATGACTATCAAAGCTGCTTCTTTCCTTTCCGTCCTCTGTCTGCTAGCTGTCTCTCAGTTTTTCTCCTCCTCTTAATCTCATTCTGCTCATGTTCAGGTTCGAAAGGGTGCTCCGGCAGGTCCCACCCCCTACGGAGGACCGCACCTGTCAGCCTCCACTGACGGGCGATATAATGTGAGTGCCTCTTTCCATTCAGATCTACTCTGACATGTGACTTACAGACTGTGATGTGTAACAGACTTCTGCGCTGTTTGTCTTGTATAGCCTCTAAAAGCGGGAGAGAAATATGGGAGCGGAACTGATAGTGACTATGACAACTCTCAAACATATGACGTCTCCCTTGGGTGAGTGCAAGCTAGCTTTAGAGTCTCTTTTTTTTTTTAACATTAGCCTCATTTCAAACATTTGAAGTTTTTGAAATGAGGAATTAAATAAATTTGTGTATTAAATTAAGAAAGAAAAAAATGGATATAACAGTATTGTTGTACTTTTATATATATAAATATATATTATTTTAAAATTAATTGTATATATTAGTAGTGCTTGTCTTTGTTTTATATTGAGTGTGTACTGTGTATATTTATTATGTGTATACATAGACATACATGTACAGTATATATTTCGAAAATATTTACTTTTATTAACATGCATATATTTATATTTATGTTTTATTATATATAAATATTATATATATTATATTATATTTTTTTTACAATAATTTTTAATTATTTAATTAATTAATTATTTTATTGTAGTGTTTTATGTGTATCGTTAATAATAATACTTTTAATAAATAAACATTCTCCATACAATACAGGGTATTGCAAAATTATATTACAATAGTAATTGTGTTCTAAAAATAATATTATATAATAATAAATCTCCCTTTATAATATACAGTTGTTACATGGTATTTACTATTTAACAAATTATTAACTTACTGTTATTATTATAAATATTTTTTTTTTATTGTACTGTTAAATGTGTTTGTCTTAAGTTTTTATTATTTATTATATAACTTGGGCCTTAAAAATCCACCGACAATACATTTCTTTAGCGTGGTAGTTTGAGTGTTTTTTAATGTGTGTGTTCATGTTTGTTTTAATCTGGCAGTGTGAGCCGCAGCAGTGAGGAGGACAGCAGGGGCGATGTGGAAGACGCAGAGGGAGAGCCGGACCCCACGCTGCCCTGCACAGAGGATGTCATCCTCAAAACCGAGCAGGTCACCAAGAACATCCAGGAGCTCCTGAGAGCAGCACAGGAGTTTAAACATGACAGGTATGACAGACTGTTACCCCTTAAGCTTGAACGCAAGTCGCAAAGTAATTTTGCTACAGTTAATACAATCATACTGTTACGGAGATTTCAATCAAAAAAACTGAAAGAAGTCTGCTTTTGGTTGCAGTTTTGTGCCATGCTCAGAGAAAATCCACTTAGCTGTGACAGAAATGGCTTCGCTGTTTCCCAAGGTAAAGAAATGCATTGTTATGCGTTTAAATATTGTGATAGTTCACCTTAAGAAATGCAAGCAGACGCACTAAATCTCTCTGCTCTGTCTGTTTCTCTCAGAGACCAGCGCTAGATGCAGTACGCTCTTCCTTGAAGCTCCTGGCGGCCAGTGCGTCCCGCCTACAGGTGGAGTGTCGTAAAGCGGCCCCCTCCGACTCATCGGCCAGTACGGTGGACTACCAGCTCCTCACCCAGCAGGTCATCCAGTGCGCCTACGACATAGCCAAAGCCGCCAAGCAGCTGGTCACCATCACCACCCGCGAGAAAAAACAGTGACCCTCTGGGGTCCACCGGCAAGGGGCAAAGACTGAGAACCCAGAAAAAAGAGCAAATACCGATGGCTGGGAATCGTTGGTCAGGTAGATGGGGGGAAAAGAAAGGGTGAAGAACCCAGCTGCGCCCAACCAGACGCAGAGATGTTTGGGAGAAGCCGAATGGAGCGGCCTACTTTTCCTTACACTCCTTGTCTTCTCTCATTTCAGTATTTCAGGAGGATCTTCTTTCATCTACACATCTAAATATAACAGCACTACACCGGCAGACCCGCAGTCCAGTTCTGATGGGCTGCCAAGCTCATGGGCGGCTACTGTATTGGTTTTCTTTGTGAGACACGCAAGCACTCCTAACCCTCAGAGAACCAGAAACCTTCCTCTTAAATCGCTTATTTTCAGTTTTTCCTTTCTCTCTCGGTCTTTCGAATTGATTTTAAGTGCCGCTCCATTGGCCTGTTTCTCTTGGGACAAATGTACTGACTTTAAACAACAACACTGGAGTTTATTTTAAATGATTATGACTTAAGTTTCGTATTATTGTTACAATTGATGTCTTCTTTTGATTTCGGGTTTCATTTAGTTTCGGTGGAAATCACACAGAGCTTTGCGAACATTAACAGGGGTGAATAATAACCTGTGAAAACTAACCAGAACACTCCCGTCCTCCAGTGGTAGAAGCACTGGTTCACTCACACAGTGTTTTACTATGTATACTACATTTTTTTTATTTTATTTTTTTGTCGAAGTGCGTTGAACACTAGCCAAAGGAGCAGAGGGGTGTGATGACACTACAGTTCCGGATCCCTCTTTTTTTCGTCTTCGAGCACAAAGACGGCGGTCGGGGTTGATGTACAGAAAAGGTTCATCTCATTTCAATCCCTCCGTTAGTGGGTTTTGGTATCAGCACAATGCAAATGTGTTAGCACAATCATCACATTGTCTTTAGCTTATTAGGTTAGGACAAAACCATCACTTTAGGACATGTTCACTTTCTGCACATAATCGAATGGCCTTTTATTTGTCAGTTTGGTGGAGTTTTCACTTCAGGACCAGATTTGTGTGTGTGTGTGTGTGTGTGTGTGTGTGTGCGGGCGCGCATGTGTGGTGGTTGTATTCTTTTAGAATATTTGATTTCTTTGTTCTTTATAATTCATGTTTGTTTGTTTTTTTAAATCAATGAATATGTGTTGTCAGCGGTTATTAATGTAAGAAGACCCTTATGTTTTATAAGCTACAAGCATGTCGAATGTTGATGGTTGAAGATGACCACTGTCAATGTTCTCATCACTAACATTTCACATAGAGTCACAGGGAAAACGCGTCACGTCGGTGAGGACGTCCATCTGCTGGATCAGGACCAGTCACATTCTGTCGAAGGCAGAAGGAGTCGCTTTTGTTGAGAATTGCTATGTTGATGTTCATGGGAGAGGAGTTGAACTGGAGCTTCCAGTACGTACGCACATGTAGAACGTCTGTGTGTGTGTGCGAGAGAGCGCGCGCGAACAAACCAAGTATTTGTTGTACAGTTACTTTGCATTTTAGACGCCTTAAACATCCTGTTGTTTTCCATATCGGTTTTACCTACCAGCCTTTTAAGTGAAGCCATTTTTTCCCCCATTTTTTCTTTTTGTTTCTTTAACTTGGGGAATGGGATAATGTTAGAGTCCCCTGAAAACGTGTCAAAAAAAGATTGTCTGGAAATCTCTCGATCATTGCCTTTGCACATCTGCTAGACTGACTTTAATCAATAATCATGTGACTGAAGTCTCGTTTTCCACACTAGAGAAGCACATGGTGAGTAAAACAGTGTATGCTTAAAAGTTTTCATTTTACACTTGATGTGTCAGGATGGTTTACTGTGGGAGAAAGAGTTTGACCCGTTATTTAAAAAAGCACTACATTCAGAGAGGTGTCCGAGAAAGGAAGTCATTGCACACTCATTATATGTCCAACTCTTAATCTGATTCCTTTCAGAGTAGTTTGTAGGTTTCCCCAGCCATCCTGCTGCAGATGCATACACTGCTCACATAATGCACCGGTGAAATTATTTTTAAATAAATGAATGCACACACACACACACACTTCCGTGATCGGTCATACCGACTGCACTATACTTGTTATGACTGTTCTTGATCACGTGGCTCTTACATGAGAGATTAACTGATGGGAGACATTTGTTTAGCAGAGGCTACCTGTAAAATACAGAAATTAAATAAAAGACTAAGCAAAACCATTTAAATCGTAATAAAGACTCATAAGCTGTACATTTGTAATAAATAAAAGAAAAAGTTCATTGCTTCTTGCGAGTTCTTTGGTTTTATAATGTACGTAGCCTGCATGGTTTTTTTTAGCAAAATAATTGTATGTACAGAAGTAAATTGCAGAAAAACACAAAAGGAGAACAAGATTAAAAAGACAAGCAGGAGTTACGCAAAAAAAGCTTCAGTTTATGGTTGTGGTTTGGTTCAATGTAAGTTTGGGCCAACTCACGATTATTAATTGCCACGGTTGGCAAGGCCGCAGTCGTCTAGTTTAACAGCACATTGCTGTATTTGAGTTTTTTTTTCTGCCAAACTCACATTCTACCAGGTATAAAACTGTAAGACATTTAGGAAACCTAGTTTAAGTAGTTAAAGTTACCACCCCTTTGCAACAGAGAATTTTGTTAACCACCTGTCAGTCTTAAATATGAATCAGACTGTGCCTTTTACTACAGTGTTTTTAGGTTGAAATTTTGGTATTTCGGTTAGTTACTTCCGTCATTTGGCTTGTTTTATCACGCAGATCTGGCAACCCTGCTGAATATTTTCGCAAAGCACGTTCACAGTACCCTGTCAAACTATGCTCAATATTGGCCAGGCAGCTGGATTACATTTTTTGAAACATGCTGTAAGAATGTTAGTTTATTAAAGAGCTACTAATATAATCAAGGTAAACCATCATGAAATGGCAGAGTGCCAAGAGAGTATTTGACTTGAAAATAGGTAAATATTAGGTTGATGTCAATCAATCCATAATAGATAAAAGCTGGAGAAATACACCGTAGGCTCCGAATAAACAGTTTTGTTTGCCGAAAATTTACCTATGCGATAAGAAAATGCAAAATTTATTCTTCATATCTCTGCACACCACAAAGACCAGTGAACGAATACACACTACAGCCGTTAATATAAATTCTTTTTAATGTCATTCTCAGGTCATGAGGCATAATTATGAGTGTATGACAGAGGCACAATGCATAGCTCAGGACATGTGCAAATACATCGCTGACCCAACATGACATGATTTAACGCCCTAGATCCTGTGTGGAAATTCAACTGAACTAAATTAAGTTTGTTACATCATGACTGTAAACCTGGAATTACCACGCCAGTAGAATTCAGTCCTTTCAGATCTACAAAAAGTCCTGAGAAAAGTGGCTTACGAGTAACAATGGGTCAGCTGCAACCTGCTAATACCATAAACTCATGGTGATTTGACATGAGGCAGCAGCTTCTTGTACAAATAGAAAATAACACCTGCAGCAAATACATCAAAGGTGGAAAAGTCGGTCAGAGAAACATGTAAACATGCTGGTGATACAGGTAGTGAGGGGTGACAAACAAGTGCTGATGTCGGTCAAATTTGTTTAAAAAAAAAAAAAAAAAAAGATTGGTAAACGTATTTTTATGAAACACTTTCAAAATAAAAGTTAGACATAGGGCTGACAAAAATATGCTTCTATTCATTAGTGTAAGAAACACCTCTGGATGGGATGTCCTGGGTGCAGATGTGAAGTAAAGAGAAAAACTGCTGGAGTGAAAAGAGAGAGAGAGCAGCCCATCATACTGCAGAGACATCTTCCAATGCTAGGACATATCCCAACAGCTGCAACATCTGAAAATAAATAAATAATTAAAAAATTATACAAATAATTATTCAAATACATTTCATATATATAATAAATGAAATGACTGATAATGAAGATATTTTGTGAGCTGTACTCACAGTATCAGATGCAGCATCTCATTCATCTGCGGCAGACATCCCTTTCACTGGATCCTTCTCTCGCATCTATAGTAGAATAATATTCCAGACTAGTCAATATTGGAATAATTATGCATGCTCATTTTACTTTTACTATTAATAACTTTAAACTGTTAGAAGTAATCTTTAGCAAAATTCATTATTTTATTATTCATGATTTTAGTTCAATAAATTAATGTTATTTTTTATTACAATACCACCTAAATTCTTTTGTAGCATTCATACTAATTGATTTTCATTGTTTTTTAATTTATTAACGTACAAATCATATAAATTCCAATGCATTATTAATGAGTTTTTATTTGTATCCGAAATCAGATCTGATATTTCCTTTGACCAATGTTGAATAGCATCATCAATCTATACTTTCAGTTCATTTAAGTTTTAATTTTCTCATTTATTCATCTTTCATTTCATTTATTCATTTTTAGTCATTTCTATTAATTTAGTAATAATTAATTTGAATATTTTAATAATTTATTTAATTTAGTAGCCAAGGCAAAATTTTAAGTGTTTTCATTTTTATTTAATATTTATGTTTAGGGTTTTTTTTTGCTTTAGTTCAATTAATAACACTACAAAAATGTTTTTATACAGGTCAAAATGAAAGGTGCAGTATGTACGATTGACAGCTAGTGGTTGCAATGGGTACTGCAAAAACAAAGCCATTCCAACCAGGAACACTCAGTTCAGAATAGAATTAGTGCAATAACTATTGCTTTAAACAAGCAAAATAATCTGCCAATAGGGTAAAAGATTCATTTTGCTTGTTCTAAGCTCAATTTTGATCATTTTTACTTTCAAATTTTGTATAAATCCACATTTTTTTGGCAGTGAAAAAAATGTATATTACTTTTAGTTACTGATAAGCCTGTATTGCATCTTATTTTAAAACCTGTGACCTTTATAGATCATTTTGGTGAACTATGATTTTAAAAGTGTTGCTGAACTCACATTATCAAGTTCTTTCTGCGTCTCCTCCTCCATGCGGCGGATGTCCTCCATGGTCAGATGAATCCATCGATCTAACCAGCAGAAGAGCTGCCTGTGGAAGTTGGTGAACAGGCGCTTCTCTTGCTTTAGTAAAACCAAACAAACAATGTTCATGAGTCACCACATTAAAACTACACCAACACACAAACCCTGTAATAAACTGAACAAACACTAAACCACACCTCTGTGATGTTAGAACGGACATTCTGTTGATATAAAAGTGAGTCACACTGAACTCAGCATGAGGTACTTGACAGATTCATACCTTGTGAATGAAACTCTCCACTTTATTCTGCAGGCCGAACCACTTGAACTTGACAGTGACTAGTTTGTAGGCACACATATGAGGGCAATCCGTCTTCTGAGGAAGTTCGTTCTGCAATACACAGGAACAAACATCATCAATAAAATGACTGGAGATATTTATCTTAAAACAATTTTCGGAAAGCATACACACCTTCCAGTCAGGTCCTAATGGCCCTCTACCGGTCTTCTGTGATTTAAATGTGGCTGGGTCCTCGTCTGGTTTGTAGTCCTTTGAGGAAAATAAAAATGTCAGCATGTCTCAAAGCCTAAATGCGCATCTTAAGTAAAAACTCTGTTTTCTTTACCTTAGTGTCGATCTGAGACCTGTCAGCAATGTCAATGTGTACCACCTCAACCTTCTTCCACTGTTCGGGGTCAAGCTTGTGGACCTTCCAAAAAACAAACACACAGGGACACGGTTAGTTTACAAGATTCTCACAGCTTTTTGCAGTTCACTATTGAGTTTTCTGCTTATTGTGGTGTTGCATAATTAAATTAGAATTAGAATTTTTTGGCATAACATTGGCATCTACTTACATTTTCCTGTTCACCGAGGTCAGGCTTGTGCCACGTCTCAATCATGACTAGAAAATTGTCCTTCATGTACTCATTCTATAAATACACACACAAAACACATTTAATACACAGACTAAATCTGGGGTCTGTTCTGTTTTTCAAAGAAATTACTTTTATTTCTGAAGGATGAGTTAAACTGATCACAGTAAAACATTTAAATTAATGCTATTTTTAAATGTCCTCTCCATCAAAGAACTCGGGGGAAAAACATGTTTTAAAAAATAAACAGCATAAATGTATTTTCAACACTAATAATTAAAGATGTAACGGTATTGTAAATAACGTCATACCGTAATATAAAATATTTTTCGATACTACCGTGGTCGCATGACTCGATAAAACTATAGGGGGAATGGAGCGAACGGGAGGTAGCGGGAACTATAATTCCCATCAGCCCAGGCGTGGCCATCATTCTTTGTGGTCTGTTGTTGTCGCTACAGATCAGTGTTGCCAAATTAGCGACTTTGTCTCTATATTTAGCAACTTTTCAGACCCCTTTGGCGACATTTATCCCTAAAAGCGACTAGCAACAAACCTAGAGACTTCTCGGACAAACCTCAGCGAGTCTCTGGTACTGCCGCGTATGCGCGAGTTCTTGTTTTCTCAGCGCACACCTCTCTCTGCATCTGTTCTGTTCAGCGAGCGGCTGAGAGGAGCAGGGCTTTCAGTTAAAATAGATATTAT
>JAUMHI010000057.1:11016675-11036055 GCA_032359435.1 Enteromius unitaeniatus | reverse complement strand
GGAGCACTGCCAGAGCCCTGCAAAATGACCTCCAGCAGGCCACAAATGTGCATGTGTCTGCTCAAACGGTCAGAAATGGACTCCATGTGCTCGGTGTGAACCTGTTTTCATTTGTGAAGAGCACAGGGGACCAGTGGCAATTTGCCAATCTTGGTGTTCTTGGGGGGCAAATGACAAACGTCCTGCACAGAGTTGTAAGCACAACCCCCCAACTGTGTGCCCTCATACCAGTGGTCTGTGGTCACCACCTGCAGAACCAATCCTTTATGGGGGGTGTCTTGCTAATTGCCTATAATTTCCAGCTGTTGTCTTTTCATTTGCACAATAGGATGTGAAATTGATTGTCAATCAGTTTTGCTTCCTAAGTGGGCAGTTCACAGAACTGTGATTGACTTGGAGTTACATTGTGTTGTTTAAGTGTTCCCTTTATTTTTTTGAGCAGTGTATTAATGTATACATGAACATATACTGAAATATATTAAAATGGATAATTATAACTTAAAACAATGCAATTTAGTAACACATTGTTTGTAGTTTAAAAAATGGAAAAGATGCCCATTTCATAGAATGAAACATGACCTGCTACAATAAAGTTGGGTGAACAGATTAATGATTGGATGGACATTAAACTGTTCAATGCTTCGTGTCAGTCTCTAACCACCAGGGGCCAGGTTCATGCTTTTACATGACAACATGAATCAATGTCAAATGAAGGTGGAAGAGGAGGTGAAGGAGGGAGGAACTTGGTGGGGGGGTAGGGTTAGAAGAGTGAATCAAGAATGCATCTCATTTTGCCTGCAGTCTTACCCATTTCCATCCTCTCCACTGAAAAAATACACCAAGCAGCATGACAGAAAAGAGTGCAAACAAAGGACAAGAGACAGACAGCGAGGAATTAGCAAACGTGAACCTGCTGTGGCCATCCGACTACATTTTAAACACATGATTGATAGTGTTAGGTAGCCAATCACAGCGTGTGATACCAGAGAACATTTAAGAAGGAAGCTGTAAGCATACAAGATTAGAGGGCAATAATATTTTTAGTAGCCTTTTCCCCATTTCCGATTCATTTTCTCCATAGGCCTTCAAAATAAATAATCAAAGAGGTCTACGCCATGAACCAAACTATACAGCCATAAAATGAATCATAACGTACAAATACACACACACACATATATATAAAATAGAATATATACTAAATTATAAATTAGCTGTAATTATATATAAATCTATTAGGGTAGAATTTCTATTCTATCAGAAAAATATATTTCTCTATGGAGAAAATGAATGGGACCTTTACTCCTGGAAGCCAACTGTTGCTCTCCGTTCCACAGGTGACATTAGAACAGCTATTAGTCTGAAGCATTACACAACATGTTTGACAGCATGATGTGAGTATTTATTAAACACACATACCTTTGTTTAGGTCTCCATCAGCAAGGGACTCCAGAATATTGTTCATGGCCCCCATGTAGAAGATGAGACGTAGCTGAGTCACACACATTGTGATGAGGCTGAGCATGAATATGGGGCTAAAGATGCTCCGCATGAAGGACTGGGCTGGAAAACACATTCAATAAAACTATTGTCAATAACAATCATTTTTATTATAGAAAATTCTAGTTAGTGTTGAAAATCGTACATTATGATTTCAAAAAACATCTTTCCGTTCTTCTTAATTTAACCAGGATGCTTTAAAACAGCAAAAGCATGTAGGGTCAACATTTGCATGGAAAATAATTCTGCTGGTGTTTGGATGGCCAGGCAACATTTCAGTGCCTAGCGCAGTAACACAGAGGCCAGGGGGTCTGGCTTTGTTAATAATCCACTAATTCAAGTGCCATTAATGCATCCACCGACCAGTACTAGAGAGGCCTTTACAGCGCCTGTTACCTGGTACACAGAGAATCTGTCCTCAATGTACCTGATACGCTCTGGAACACATGCACACACACAAACAAACTACCTCATTATGTCTCTCACACACACTCACACTTTCCAGCCGTCTACAGTGAGTCAGTAACTGACTGCAGTAATGGAAACACAGTGTGGTGATGGCATTAGCGCTCTAAGGATGACAGTAAGATGGGATCAGCATCTCTCTCTCTTTCTCAAGCATCTCCAGCTGCATCTTTAAAACAGCTCCTCGGCGCTATCTGCCCTCTCCCTCGCCACCGTCTCCACCTTTAGCCAGTGTTAGCCCCAGACATACACCAGTGCCATAGGTCCTCCAGGAACGCGGTCTGAACCAATTGCACGCTCCGTTGGCTACAAAAGGGCCCAACCGGGAGCCCCGCTGAGGGCTCCAGAACCCTAAAATAATGTGCCGGTGGGGAGTGAGAGGGTTTGCAGTATTCTGACAAGTTTGAGGTGAATTTGGAATAATTGCACGGCACAGATTTGGGTTAGTAGAAGCAAAGTGCAAACGCAGCGTGTGTCTGCAGCCTAGAGTGGTTTGGCAACCAACCTCCAGATGAAACCGGGCGTTTGGCTAATAAAGGAATCGCCGTGCACAATAAATGGGATTTACTGAGAAGCGCTCATTAACACCGCCCCCTGTCTGCTCGAATATTTCCTGCATGTCTGGATGGCAAGGGGCGCGCAGTGAGGGGGAAGATGCGGTCCAATGACGAGAGCCAAGTCTCTCTGTTTTCGGCATTGTATAAGTCAGTTCAATTTGATGAACAACGACTTTGTTTAAAACATTAAAACCATGGAAATAAATGAGATTTGGTTATCCAATTACCACTATGCCTTCATAATTACCAATCAAGTTGCATTACCGATAACTTCAAATTACTTGGCAGTCAGCACACATCCTCAACCAGCTCATTAAAACAGAACCTGAATGACACATACTGTTTTATTTTATTACAAATATTAAAAAAATAGATTTTTTTTCTTATTTATCTTTAAGAAAATAAGGAAACAATTGTAACACAATTTATTCAACAATTCTTCTCTCCGAGTTACCGTCGTCCACCATTTTGGAGAGTACCCAGTGTTGTTTAAGTTCAGTAGAAAACAGTTGAACCCCTGAAGTCACATGGACTATTTTGCCGATGTCCTTGCTATGTTTCTGTGCTTTGATCATGGTAATAATCTTGCTGTCTATGGAGGGTCAGAGATCTCAGTTTTAATCAAAAATCTCTTAATTTGTGTTCCGAAGTTTCTTACAGGTTTAAAACGACACAAGGTTGAGTAATTAATGAGAAAAATTGCATTTTTGGTGAACTAACCCTTAAAAAATATCTTTTTAAAAAATCCTAGATTTTAATGTGGTGCCAGACTGTTTAGATTGTCAGAAATTATACTGGTCAATAAAAACATATCAGTAAGATTGATACTCACATTCCTCCTTAGACTTGCACTGGACCTCCAGATCGAGGGTTGATAGGCAGAGTTTATTGCCGTCTTGAGCGGCCAGCTGTTGTGGATTGTTCTTCATTGAGTTGCCAACACTCAACCTTCGACCAACGGTGGTCACCTGCCTATAGAACTGTTTCCCTGTGATCTTATGGTCAAAGCCCAGCCAGCTGAACTTGATCTTCACACTGTTCAAAAGACAAGTTTGAGCGTGAGATACACAGTAAGTGAAGTTTATTCAATTAAAAACACAGTAAAGCAGTAATACAGTGAAATATTGTTATTGCTATTGCTATTTTATATCGTACTACATTTAAACTGTGAAGCATTTATTTAAAATATAAATTTTTGTAACATTATAAATGTCACTCTTGATCAATTTAATGCACCCAAGCTCAATATAAGTACTAATTCCTTGAAAAACAACAGCAATGCACAGATGCTGAACTACATACGTGAAATCCATGTCCTCAGGTCCTGGGAAGGGCTCAAGTGGCCAGTTGAAGAAGCAGTTGATGAAGACCAGGCCGGCACAGCCAGCCCACACCAGAAGAATAGTGATGAAGGCAATACCGAGGTCGTAGATCACCTGATAGAGCAACAATCACCATCAACATCCCTGATTTAAGCTCGGCTAATTAAATAAGTTTAACCTGGGACTCAGATTTACCTTTATTCCTGGGAAGGTGACAGCAGATGAGGCGTACGAGCCAATCATGAGTGCGATGAAAGTGGAGCGGAGGTCACCAAACATGTTTGGAAGCTACAGAAGAGACGAACAGGGAGTTAAAAAATACGTTCACTTTTTTTTTAGAGACTGTACTTGAGCCCACAGTCCGTCAGCATGAGTATGAAAAGCACATATATCGTGAACATAGTAATAGAGCCACAAGCAAAACATGCACAGATATTTTGTAACAGAAGCCGCTGTAAATGACAAAACATGTCAGATATAGCAGAAGGTATGAAAGTAAACATTACATCAGGGTAACAGTGATATTGTCTGGTGGGAGCAACATGTAGGTGGGGGGGCATCATTTGAAAGGTTTTATTTATTTATATTTTTAGTAGCTAGAGAAAGTGTGAGGGACAGGGAAGAAGCTTGCATAACGCTGCTGCTTTGAGCTGGGCGGAGGAGTACAGCACTGGCTGTTCCAAACTACACTGTCAGGGTAAACAAATGTCAGACGCCACCGAGAAAATACAGAGGAAGGAAGAGAGCCTGAACACCAAAGATAGAGAACGTCAGGGACTGTGAGAATGAAATAGGGCAGAGAGAGCAAGAGTGCATTCTTCAGTAGTATCAATGGAGACTATTCTTAAAGATCATTAGTGTGCAGTACTCTTGAATATTTGTGGTATTTAATTTATTTATTGTTCATTTAATTTTTTTTATTATTTTTTATATTATTCATTCTTAACTAATTTATTTAAAATGTATAATTAAAATGTATTTATTCACTAATTGTCATTTATTCAAACATAAATTGATCTTGGTGACAAAATCACACACGTAAATGCAAAATAAATATGATATATAATTTTTTTTTTATTCCACTTAGTTTATTTTATTTTACATTTATTTTTTAAATGTATTTTTGTATGTTTTTATATTTCATTTTAAATAAATTGCTTGTTTTTTTTTGAGTACAAATGTTCCATGTAGTCTGAATGTATAAATATAGTGCTGTCAAATGATTAATCACATCCAATGTAAAGTATTTGTTACAAAGTATGTGTTTACATAATATATGTGTGTGTGTGCTGTGTATATATATTTGTTCATGCATTTAAATACGCGTGTATTATATACAGTAGAAATAATAAAAAATACACAGAACGCACACATATATGTGAACAAAAACTTTTACTTTGTATGTGATTAATAGCGATCATTCGTTTGACAGCACTAAATGTAAAACTAGATAAAAACGTGTCAAAACAAACTTTAGGTTGGCTCGAGAAAGCAGTTAAAAGCCTTAAGTTTGAAAATTTTTATTAAATAGATGTTGATAACATGTTTCTAGCATGATTAACATGTTTTTTAGCCTGTTAGTAGCATATTACTGGTGTTATTAGCAAGTGACTAGCATATTTATTGCTTAAATATTAATCGTTTGACAGCACTAAATGTAAAATAATATGCTAAATTAGCTTAGTAAATAGTTTTAGATGGAGTAGCATGCCACACCATTATTTTTTTATTATTGTACTATTTTCTAATAGACTAGCAGGATGTCGTGTTGTTCTAGTACATTTTCTAGGTATTTTCCATTTTCTCTGTACACAAATCTTCCATCTACAGTACATCCCAACCGTCGACAGATGACAGCGTCTTACTGTATTTGGCATCTCCTCCCCAACACACAGTTCAAGATTTTCTAAGAACTCTCTGGACATTATCCACTTCACGCTTGCTTCACAGTCCAAAATCTTGTTAAAGACAAGAATGAAGGAAAGCGCTCCGCTGGAACCCAACCCAGACGTCATTCACTGCCTCTAATTAGAGTAAAGGTCATCTTGGAGCCAAAACATCCCAGATGACACTTACAATAACTCCTACACACCCAGAGGCCCTCGGCGGCATTGTGCCTGTGGCTGGAGAAGCTGTGTAAGAACGGCTTTGCCTAATGGACTGTGGAACAGAGCCAACAACGAACAGAGCTCCACACGATGGGCCTGTCAGACAGAGAGTAATGGCTGTTTCTTGGAGTTGAGTAACATGTGAAGTACCAAGAGACTGTTTCGACAACACTATGTTCTTCTGCTCTCAGACATTCGCCAGCCGCAGGCAGTCACATGATGTCAGACACAAAGAGACCCTAAAACAAAGGCCCTACTGACACTTAGACTTGTACTATAACGCTATGTCTCGTTGTTTCAATGAGAATTAAAACGTTGTTGACAAACACTGGTAGTCTCCAAGTAAAGAGATACCAGAACAATCTACTGAGAAAAAGTCACAGCCACCGGAACAGAAACATTACAAATGAAAAATATTATAAAATATTCCTTGTTTTAGATTTTATATCAATAGCAATATGTTATTCAGCAACATTAAATGAACTAAAGTGACCTAAAGATTTATATTCAACATCAATCATAATAAGTTTTAATAATATAAAAAAATAATTTTAGATTATAGATATAAAGATTGCATGGTATTACATAGCTATTAATATTGTTATAGAAACAAGACAATCAACATATTTGAGTGATTTATGGAGGATCATGTGACAATAAAGACTGGAGTAATTGCTGCTGAAAATTCAGCTTTTCCATCACAGGAATAAATTACATTTTAAAATATTTAAAAAATATATAAATACATATTTTGAATTGTAATAATATTTCACAATACTACTTTTTCTTTCAAAAATATTAAAGAATCTTCCTACAATCATTTGAACAACAGTATTTATTAGGCAAAAATAATAATATTTATTATAAATAAATAAATATATTTATTTAGCCTTGAGATTCCCAGAAGCAGACTTAATTATGCAGTGATGTGTACTAAAGTCAGTGAGTGCAATACTTGACTGATTTGTTAAAAACTAGGGGAATTCTGAAATGGTCACATTGAGGTATTGTGTCCCGCTCTCCAAAAACACACCTGTCAAAACTGATTTATGTGTTGAGGTTTTGTGGGAAAACAAGTCAATGAAGGTTTTAATGAGAAATCACACCCATCGTCATTATGAATCTGGCTTACTCATCACCGTTTGTGTAACATATGACCACGGAAAGCCGTCAAATCCTTTTTCCAGCTCTCTGTCTCTGTATGAGGAAGGGCGATGAGTCATTGTAAATGGGTCGGGGGGAGGGCGATGAAATGGCTAAATCATACTTGCTACCATGAAAGAAAGACAACAAGAGAGGAAATGAACACAGGGACAGAAGTGAAAGAAAAAGCTCTTCAAGGCAAGCCGGTGAAAGCTAGTAAAGGCTGGCCAGATCCTGATATTGCAAAGTCCAAATGTAACTGATGAGAGTCTGGCTGTCAGTGATATTTATGTTACTAAATATGCACTTGATTATAATTTGCTTCAAATTTAGCTGACTGGTTGTCCTCGGTGCATTTAGATGACTAATTATAAAATAAAAAACATTCACACCTCGTTTCGAGCCAAAGACATATGCCAAAACGCCATAAAGAGCGTGTCTCTGATAATGATGGCATGAGAGTTTTTTAAACTAATGTTTTCTGGAGTCTAAATGCCGTCATAAGCCATCTTTCTATTCTCATCCTCACATGACTCAGCATCCTAAAGAAATGGGTTATAAAAGGATCGAAGGCAGAAATGAAGAAAAAACTGCATTAGTGCATCAGAGAGTGAGAACTACAGAGGAACAGGATATCTCCAATGAAATTTTATAGCTTGCAATTTTATATGTGTTTCCTAAGAAGATATAAATGGATCATTTATAACATATGAGTATAATTTAGGACATATTGTGCAATAAGAGTATCCAGCTATAAAACTTGATTAAACATGGATTAAATACTTCATGGTTGCTAGTATTTTGGGTTACCGAAATATATTTTTCACTGTAAAAATACTGTAACATTTCTAATGTGAGATAAATATTTAAAATGTAATATATATATAATATATATATATATTTATTTTAACTTATTTGTCAATGGATTTCAATGATTTTAAGAGCAAAACAAGCAACATCCTAGGTTTTGTTGGGAAAGACTTGATATGATTGCTTGTCACAGAGCCAATGGGAAAGCTGATAGTGATAGACAGAGAGCTAAATGGAGAGAGAGAGAGCTGGAGGAATGAACGGATGAAGGATTGAGGCCAGACAGGGAATCAGGTTGCTGGGATGCTGCTGCTGGTGGAGGGGGTTGGGGACAGTCCCACCATTAAATAGAAAGCTGAGTCAGTGCACTGGGAAAACATCAGAGGTGTGCTGGGAGGAAACACAAGCTCTGCTGCACTCTACTGCAGCTGGGTTATTAACTGCTGAGTGAGCAAACACAGAGAGACAGATAGAGACACATAAAAGTAAGAAAAAAAGAGGAAGAAGAGTCAATTGACAGCTTCACCTACCCTTCTAAGGGTTATCTTCAGATGTGAGACTGGCTTAGAGTACACTGTTTAGAAAACTTTCTTTTGTGTAGTTCAGTAAGCTAGATTTCTGCAGTAAAAAAACCTCACTGCCATGATGCAGGAGCATTCGGTTTAGTTGTTGTTTATGTTGCTTCGGTGCTACGATTATCGTGGCCTCAAAAATTCACGTTAACGATATATTGTGATATTCTTTAGAAATCTTGAAAAAATAATAATAATAATTATTATCAGTCCAATTAATCTTTTTTGACCAATGAATTACACAATTGCAGAGACAAAAGTGCTAACTGTTTTTAGCTTAGCACAGTGTAAAAGTAAGACAACTTATGAGAATAAGTACGCATTTTACTGCAAACTTTATAAGCATTATAACATCGTTTGAGTGTTCTTCTATGAAGTGACTTTTATTTTACAGGATTCTATACAGTAATAAAGGGTGTGTCGGTTAGCATTGCAATATAAATTTACATTATCCATCTGAAAATACCTGAGATGGCTTTAATAACACAGGTAAACAATGTTTATTCTTGTGTTTATCCTCATCATGTTTCATAATACAAAACACTTATTTCAGCATTTTATTCAGCTACAGTGAGTGACAGCTGGAAAATTATTGCTGTGTCCGAAATCGCATACTGCTTAGGAAGGTACTACGTTTAAAATTTAGAACGTACTTTAAAAAGTACATTCTATATAGTATGAATGTGGGTAGTATGAATGGAACTCGGACGTACTACATCCACCATATTGATGTTGTCACGTGTAACGCATCATCACAACAGCGCGACAATTTAAACTTTCAATAAGTCATCCGATCTTTATTTGGATTGTGTTAAACAAGTTTAATTTAATCACAATAAACGTTTTTTTCCTGAGGTACTTACACTTGGAATGAGTCGCGTCTCAACCGCCATAATTTGAATATGACGCCTCCTCTCCCGGAGGCTCATGGGATAGGAAAGTGTCCATGGTATGCCTACTATAGAATTCGGCCGGAAGCAGTAGGTCATCCGGGTATTTCTCGCCTACTGCATTACGAATGCTATGAATTCGGACATACTACTCGCCTCGCATACTGTTTTTCACGTGCTATATAGTAGGGAAGTAAGCAATTTCAGACGCAGCATATGTGTTTTATTACTTTTATGAGTCTCACTTGTAGACTGTCAGTGCAAGGGTGCCCTCCAGTGTCCAGTATGAATGAAACAAATCACAGGTGAGAGTTTAACGCTCCTAAATGATTAACAGATAATGATATTTAAATAATTAAATATCACAATTATCGTCAGTACCAGACGGTATATCGTACAAGGGCTGTGGGTAGTTGCGTAAGCACTGTTCTAGTCGGTTGCCAAGTCATTGCTAGGATAAATTGAAAAAGAAAACACATAAAAAGCTGAGGTAACATTCATGTCTGTAACAAAAATGACGCAGGGGGAGTTACATGCTTAAATTTGGGTACGTTTTTAATTGCAAAAACCAACGTATTAGCAATAGCTTTAGCTAGGATCCTTAATAAATCTAAATATAACAATAATGAAGCTATGACGAGACACACCCAAACAACAGGTGTCATACAGTGAGAACCACACCGTGAACCCCAGGGTCGAACCTCTCGCCACAACAACCAGCAGTGAAAAGCACACAGCTACACAGAACAGCTGGGAAAAGGTTATAAGAGCACAGCAGCTGAGATAACAGTTTGTACTGTTCCATTATGCACTCATGCATGCCTGTTCACTCACTCTGTGTGTATGTTTGTGTATTTTCTCTGTGTGTATGTAACAGATGGAGGGTTGCCGGGACAGGCAGAGGCATGGTGCACATGTAAGAGCCCGGGACAGAATATCAACAACACAAGCAGAGAAACTGGTTGTGGCAACGGCTGTGCCTTCAGCTATGAACTCATGAGACCCTGGTGAGGGTTTCCATGACCTCAGAGCAGCGTGCCGAAACAAAAGACTCCACCTTTCAGCTGGCAATGAACACAGCTTCCTGTTTACTTCAACCTAGTCTGCTCTCTTTACTTCTCCTGGTGATGTTTCGCAATATGAACTCAATGCACTGCAGATGTTACACTAAACATATGACTAGATAAAGAGACACAAGAGCTCTGAACAACCTTGCTGTCTACTGCGGCTTCAATCTAAGACAGCAAACTAAACAGAACTTCATAAGTGACTAATCTGGAATGCTCTGTATGTTCCAGACTGATCGATTGAGGACATTTTCTAAAGGCTATGCGTTTATATCAGCAGGTGGCAGCAAGTAACTTTCTTCATGAGCGAGTCATTGATTCATTTATGAAGTGACTGTCTGAATTTGAAGTATCATACTACATACTATTTATGTGGCAGAAATAGAATAGTATGCTATTTTGAATGCAGCTACTGTCTTTAAGAGTAAGTCATTGAATCATTTACTTCACTAATTTGCTCAAAAATACTGATTCAGTCAAGGCGAATGTGCTTGTGGTTGTTTGGGTGTTCTACATAGACGTTATGATAAGTAGTTTCTGGAGTGTTAATCAAAAATAATTTCAAATCATAGTCAACAATATCAGGCCGTTTCTAGGATGCTGGAAATCTAGCTAAGAAAAGAGTCTCTTTTAGGATGAATAAATGATGACACAGCAGTGTTTGGGAGCAGGAAACAGTGGCGTGTGGCCAGTTTGCGAGACTGCACCATGGCCTTTGTGCAAAAGACTGCAGAGGACACCCATGGAGAACCACAAACATGACATGAGCACTTACTGTGAGCGAAGTGAAGGTCATGCACATTCCTCCAAACCCATTCAGCGCCAAGGCGAAGAAGATCAGGATGGAAAGATCTGTGAAAGAAACAGGCAAAAGAGGTCAAAGAGAGCAGAGACAGACATGCAATAGTAGAACAGTGGATTTTCATACATACTTTTAGGGTCACTTGCTCCATATGCAATCAGGATGCAGGAGAGGGCAAATGAGGCACTAGGAAGAGATTATATATGATTATATGTGACCTATAAACAGAATCTATTTGACTAAATAAATGCAGTGCCTTTTTTCCCCTATACCTGCCGAGCAGCCTTAATTTGCGTGGGCCGTATTTGTCCATGATGATGCCGAGGGGCAAAGTGATGGCGCTGAGGAGGAAGGAGCCAATGGTGAAGGCCAGGTTCAGCATCTCATCTTGCTCTTTGCAAATGGTCCAGCCATTCATCTGAAGATTATCCTCCGCCACATCTCTTGTATCGTTTTCATTCTCAGATACGTTCTGCCCTGTACCGTTACCTGGAGAATTGGAGAGGGCAAGACAAATTGAACCCAAACTGAGCAATCTAATCACCAAACTAGCACTAACCAACATGGACCAGCATGGAAATTCTTGCCAAGTCTAAGCTGGTCTTTCAGCAGGGTAGTCAGCTGTCACAAGTAAACTCTATGGACTAAATGGAATCCTGACTTTTAGGAAGCCAGTTATGACACTCTGGGAAGTAAAACAGGAAACGCCTTTGTGAGATATAGCGGCCATCATTGCAACCCCTCCCAAAACCAAAGGGTCAAATAAACAAGCTGTTATACACAGTAAACAACTAGCAGAAATAGCATGCAAGTGAATCTGAACCCCACCGTTGGAGCTCAGCCTCATAAAACGCCTTCCCACAACATGAGCTCCTTGACTGACATTTAACCCTGTTGTGTTACCCAGGCTTCTCTAGTTGTTTTGACTAAGGATAATCATGCTTTGGCTGGGCAACATGTCTCCTACTTGGTTCTTGAAGATTCAAGAACAGTTTATCCATGTGTTTTCTTAAAATGCAAACAGCCTTGAACATGTTCTGGAATAACTTGTTCTGAGAAGAACAGATGGGGGATGGGGCTGTTTGCAGCATATGGAGGAAGCTGTTATAACCGTAACATGGTGGGCAAGAGACAAAGAGACTTTGTGTGAGGGATTTTGGTTAAATGTGATCAGTAAACAAACAAATGAGCTGTGTTTGCAGAGCAGAGATGACCTGAGCAGGTGACTGAAGATGAGAAGAATTGGGTTAAAGCTCAATGATTGATTTTTGAGAGCATATATCAGTTGAGCTTAAGATGTTTTGCTGAGTAATAAAAGAGGAGCTGCCTTAAGTCAATACACACCAGTTTCAATAGCTGCTGCAGTTAGCAGTTACCTACTGACACAAAAGTAGCATGTTTTACACTTTTTTACGAAATGACTAAAAACTATTTGAAATGATTTGAAGACTTGTTGCATTATTATTATTATATAATAGAATAAATGAATCACATAAAATCATGAATAAAATTCCATTTAGATTATGTTGCACTACCTTTCAAATGTTTGGTTTCATGATTTGTATTTTTTTATACTTTCATTTAGCACATTAATGTTTCCTAAATGATATATTTACAGCATATTAAAGTAATCAAATGTGAGAGTAAAAACATTTATAATATTACAAACATGTATATTTTAAATTTATATAAGAATCCTGAAAAAATCAGTTTCAACAAAAGATATATAAAAAATATATATTATTCAATATTTATCTTTTTAGAATGATTTCTGAAGTGACGTTTGGAAATTATTAAAAATAATGTGAAATAACTATAAAAATATTTAACAAAATTACAGATCAAATAATTTTGATCAAATAAATCACAGGCTTATTTTAAAAAATAAAAAAACAATCTTAAAACACTAAACTTTTGAAATGTAGTGCATATTTTTTAGAAATTAAATAAAAATTATTTTACTAAAAAGACCTAAAACAGGCTCCATTTTCTTTATGAAAAATATTTTTCTTTTGCTTTTGGGGTGAGATATAACTTGCAGATGTTCTTGACAGGTTTTGTTGGATTCACCTTTTACTTCTGTTCAGATGAGCGAGGAGCTCTTATTTCAGATGTTTCAGAAGCCACTGTCCTAGATCTAATCGAGTGAGCGACAGCAAAAAACAGAGACAGCCAGACCTGATTTTCCATTTGCTTTGATATAGAGAAGTGAGAGAGGAACAGAAAGAGAATTCAACACAAATCTGAAGCACAAGAACATCATGAACTAAGACTCGATCAGATGTGCTAAGCCAAAACATTCAGCCAGAAAAGCATTTTACTGGTCAGTGTTTCCTCGCACCTGTTGATTAAAGAGAACCAACCAGCTGATAACGTGGTGGAAAGCTGAGTCCAAGGAAAAAAGTAGGTGAGGAAATGGCAAGATAATCTTATATTTACATTGTGCAAAAGCTTGAGCCACATTGACTTCCTTGTGTCATCAGACATGTGATGCCTGGTGTCTGGAATCTCTGAACTAGATGCTGACACAAGTTAAAATGAAAGAAAGAAGGGAAGTACAGGATTGCAATATGCACTGGTATGAGAGTCCTCCCTCAATATCCCATCAGTAAAAGTCACAAAATGCTGCTATTACTAAATGTTAGCTAGCAGCAAGGAGATCTGAGAAGAACAGCAAGGTTTTTGTGTTTGAGCCTCACACTTCTCTTCACAGCGTAAACCACAAACTCTCAAACACCAGAAAAGTGAAAGCACCACTTAGACGCGCACTTTATATCCTGGCGATGGTGTTTACTTTTAGCTACTGTGCTAATGGGTCATATGATATCAGAGTAGCCTGGCTGTTTCTTCTAAATTGCGGAAATTTGTTTTCACCAAGGCGTGTTAAATTGTGGAAAAATAAATCAGGGCCAGTTTGGAACAGCATGGTTGAGTCTCCTGAGCAGGTTCCCTGAAAAAAGTTGCGATTAAAGCAGCCAGAAAGAAGTCTTTGAACAGCGAGACGTGATGTTCCAAAGGAAACCTCAAACTGGTGTCAACAAACAGATATTATAAAATGTCATGTCGAATTGCCAGCAACCACATGACAGTACACATTAAGAACAGACAGGAGGTCAACAAAAATCAAATAGCATAGCTTTTATTCATCATTGCACTTTTTCCCTCTCATACATTTGTGTTTGATATATTTATTTTGCATACGGTTATGGGACACATGGCTTCTCCGTTTTGTCTTACCTCGGAGCGATTTTGCCCTGTGACAATGGCGTTTATATGAACTACATTATTCATGGAGATATGATTTAATATCGGACATCAGTAGGAACACACTGTTCTCTTTGTAGACACGTCTTGACCCAGACACACATCATTGCCAAGAATTGCAAGCAGACCTGAACAGCGTGTTACCGCGTAAGGGTCCTCATTCATCTGAATTAATTAAGCAGCAAAAATCACATTTGTACTCAGCATCATGTTTTTTAATTATTTGGAAATAATTGACTTAATACTTAAAACAAGAAGAAAAAAAATCTTTCCAAAAAACTTTCATATCACTGTCCTTCTGAGTTTTTCTTAAGATTTATTGTTGATTCAACTACTTCTTTCATATTGAGACCCTAAGAAGATATAACAGCACTTGAAAGATTCTCTGCTGTATTATATAATAAGCAAAGAAGTTTGATGTCCTCTAGTCTGTTTACTGTGAAATCAACTCTGTGGCTGTGCTCAAATTATCTAGCCCCTCTTTGCCAATGATCTGATACCAAACAAGGTTTTAGATGCTGTTTGTAATTCCTAATAGCAACACAGGCAAGAGGGTTTCCAAATAAGGTGTACTTCCTCCGACTGACGTTAATGTTTGGATTCCTCGACAACCATGCGATGCGTGCCACACAGAGTTCTTTGTTTTTCATGCTGTATTACATTCACTCACATAATGAAGTGATTAGAAAATCTATAAACTCTTGGAGTTTTAGAGAGCAGCCTTTGTAGCGAAATAAGAAAACTTTGTAGGTCAAATGAGCATCTTTCTTAGAGTGTTTAAGGTAAGGGCATCCCAAGATGTTTTAGGTCAAGCAGCCAAACGTTTGCTGTTCAATTCTGATTGGGGCAAGTGTGAAAACAAATCTATTTAAGCTTTTAATATGGTACCATTTTCATTTGATGTTCACATAATTATTTGCAGCATTCAGTCTGGCATCTATAGTGCATTCAATGTGTTTATGAGTGTCAATAAACGTATGTTTGTTTCTGTAACACAACCTGCACTTAGTGCACTCTTTTCTCCTCTTGTTTACCTGGTTCTCTGCAGAGGTAGGAGTAAAAGCCCTCTGATTTTAGCATAATGAGCAGTGATCCCCATCCGAGCAGGACAGCAGAGAACAACAGGTTTTCGATGACCGCAGTAATCGCCATCCACCATCGCCTGGAGAAGGCTGTGGCCAGTGAGGGAGCCATGACTGAAGGAGATGATACAGTGTGTTTGGGTAATACAGAGGAAAACCCCCTACACTTTGTGAAATCCTGTGAAAGTGCCAATAGAGTTCGGTATTAGATATTTAATGGTAAAAATGAATACATTTACACATTCAACACATGTTTAATGATACATTTTACGTTTTGTTTTTTTATTCTCCCCACGAATTCATAACAATTTTTGCAGCATATAGTCAATGTTCATTTGCTGCTAGTTTGTTTCAACCGCAACTCCCTCCGAACATCATTTATATCCCGTTTCTTTGTCTCGCTTAGCTACAAAACAGCTCATAAACAAAAAAAAAACAGCTGAGTTCCTAAAGAGAACGTCTTTGACTGAGGCCCCGCCCATTTACCCGCCTCCAATCCCGCCCTGCTATTCTCCGATTGGTTATTCGGACGTTCGCTTCTCCCCTCATTGGCTACGCGATAAACAGATTCAGAGAACAGCTCCACGTGAGACCAAGATCCAGCCGGTTCGAACCAGTGCGGCGCGAGTCGATGCTTTGTGCTGCTGATATCTTCGTGCAAAATCTATTTAACCACAGAGGAAGTGCCATCGTGTCCTTAAATATACGATTTGATCGTGTTTGCTTTGCATAAGCGACGCGGTTTGTTGGATGCAAATAGAAGTCGTGCACAAACTGTTTTATACACGGCCACTTAAGGTTCATAAAAAGCATTGGAAATTGGTCGTTTCACTGGTTGGATTTTCTTTCCTGACTTGCGCGTGGCGTTTTATTAGTGTTAACGATAACAGTATCCTGCGGAAAACAAGCAGCCCTAAAACTGGTCTGAACTGGACAGGCATCATCCTCATCATCAGTGCCTCCGCCTGTGTGTGTGTGTGTGTGTGTGTGTGTATGTACCCCTCTCCCCTCCTTCCTCATGCATCCAGAGCTCAGCTGTTCCGTGTATACACCGCACACTGAATAACAGACGCGATAAACGCGCTTCCTGGTTATGCTTGACACTATTGTTCAGCAATAGGCTTGATAAATACCCGCTGTATCAATATATAATATATTCCTCATATATAATGTGCAAGCATGCATCATCTGAAACACGGCTTCTGACGGCAGATGTAAAATCCGTATAACAAGAATAATGAAATAAAACGCCACCTACATGACAACCATTATGCCTTTTTCAGAAATAAACAACTGTCGATGCTATTGGTGTAAAGTAGAGCGCAATACAGCTGCTTGGGGTAGACATTAAACAAAGTTGCGGCATAAAACTAATACACCGCGTCATACAGAAATCAAACAACACCTCTCATTTCAGCTCAAAAACATGCACTGACACGATAAAACACAGTTATTGGAGAATGGTGGAAATGTGCTACAGTGTCAAATAATCAAACATTTTAATTCTAGCTTAAAACAAAAATACTTCGTAAACTAATGCAATAGGTTACTAATAACATATCAGTCTTAATAGGTAAACTTAGAACAGAGCATCCTTATAAATAAAAAGTCATACCTATTTTCTTCACCAAATCCTGGCTACGGCTGTCTTCAGAGTTGAAAAGGTATAAACAACCTTCTGGTGCCGAGTTCACTCTTTGGGGTATGTTCATACATCAGTTTATATTCCAGCATCTCTTATTCTCGATTTTATATTTGCACCGCTTGCTTCACACAAACAAGTCAACTTCCCCATTGGCTGGCTCCTGAGCTAGAGATGAGACTAGCCAATCAGAGCGCAGCTCGGCGAATATATTTAAATAATTTCACGTTATATTTTGATCCAGCTCAAAGAACATTTATAGAACACACCGGATTGTGTCGGGTCTGATTATGGTTTGATTACCATATATGACTCCAAAACAGTCATAAAACAACATAAAACATTTGATTTCTTATAATAGTAGTCAAGCTGATATTCACCAATTTTATTTGACTACTGCAAAAACTCGGGATGACATTATGATGGCAAATATTAATTGAAATCCCCAAATGTTTCGGATTACATGATGCACAATATGTTGTTCCCCTATGAAAAAGGAACATAATCAACTCTGGGAATCAGGTTTAAGCTCTTTTCAGACTTCTGAAGTTGCATTTATGAGTGGTCTTTATAATAACGGTAGCCTTATTTGCACTGTATAAATTGGCTAGTGAGTAAAAAATATGAAAATACAGACCAGAAGTGACTTTTTATTGTGTCCAAGCACTAAACTGAACAAAGAGGTGATGAGTCACAAAAAAATCACGTCGGCATCTTGTGGTTTAAATTGGCAACTACATTAAAATACAGACACTAAAAGGGCTTTTACAAAGGGATTAATGATGTTAAATATTACTCTGGAACCAGTGGAAACTCCTTTTCCCCACATCGATCAACTTATAGGCAATGTTTGAGACTTATCACAACAGACGTGAGAATCTACATGTAAGGGAGGATTCTGTATTCAAGGCAGCAGTCATCAATATATGGAGTTAAGTCTGAAGCAATACAGCTTGAACTTTGAAGTGATGACAAACCACAGACACCATTACCAAAGCAAACCGGAATCTGGAGAATCCATATGTTTATTGAACATCTATTTGTACATCTTGTTTTAATGACCACATAACAACCCTTGTAATTTGCATTGTAAACATTGCTAAGCAATCATGCTTGTTATAACAATTCATATTTCAAGATGTTTTAATGATAACATGATAATGCACGAACCTATCTATCTGTTTAAACTAAATGCATTTACTAACCAAAGAATACTCTGGCTTTGTGTATTTTACACTTACATTTTTACTTCTGTTTATGAAGCATCTAAGCGGAGCCCTGAGCTCTGCATGTAAAAGCACCCACAAAAATGGGCAATTAACCAGTGACTGGCATAATCATTGTCGAACTGGTCTGAGGCGCTATAACAGAAATGAGAAGAGAGACAATAATTTATAAAGAAGTACGAGAAGAACAGATGTGTGCTGAGAAGACGTTTTAGGCCCCTTAAAGTTTGTCATACACTTATAAGCTTAACACAAATTTGATTGTGTTGGTGTAAGCTAAAAGTTGTTAAAGATTTGAGGATAAAATTATTATTGCACAAATAAATAAAAGCAATTCAGTGTTTTTTTTTTAAATCGTTGTGAAAATACTGTTGCTTATTAATGTACAAATATAGCATACAAATAACAGCTCCTTAAATGTCCAGCAGAGGGCAGTAATTACCTGAGTAGTTAAAGGAATAGCTGTTTATACACTTTAATGATGGCTTTGTTTACATGCATGCTGCTTTTTGTGGTGTTTTTGTCTTTTATTCTGACGGCACCCATTCAGCTCAGAGGATCTGTTGGTGAGCAAGTGATATAATGCAAAATATCTTCAAATCTGAATAAATTTTCAGCAATTTCTTTTTTTTTTGACAAACTATTCATTTCACAGTCTAATACTTGTCAAACAAAAAAAAATAATGTATGTAAAATAATATATGAATAAAATGTGTAAATTGAAAATGTTTATCGTGAACCATTTGCTTCTCCACCGGTTTGTTGGTTGTGGATCAGATGCAAGCTTTAATGTCAAGATTTGGTCTGGCCTTTGCAAATTCTTTGAGTTTCTTAACGCCATCTTTGGTCAACTTGTTGTCAAACAACCTGCGATGAACAGAAAATATGTTTGTGTTACAGAATGATGAGAAAATACAGGTCCTTCTCAAAAAA
>JAUMHI010000057.1:11005429-11016575 GCA_032359435.1 Enteromius unitaeniatus | reverse complement strand
TTATTTGAAGGTTGACTTTTTTGTATTAAAAACACTTTTCTTTTATTGGTCGGATGAAATATGCAAATTTTTTGAGAATTTTGTGTTTTCATGAGCTGTATGCCAAAATCATCAATATTAAAACAATAAAAGGCTTGAACTACTTCAGTTGTTTGTAATGAATCTAAAATATATGAAAGTTTTTCAGTACATTACAGAAAATAATGAACTTTATCACAATATGCAAATTTTTTGAGAAGGACCTGTATACAGTAGTAAATCAGCTCTAAATGTTTCTTACCACAGATACTCTAATGTAGTGTTTTCTTTCAGGGCAGCCATGAGGACTTCTGCTCCTTTGTCTGTCACTAGGTTGTCACGAAGTCTATACAATGCAGAATATTTAAACCCAGTGAACTTTAAGATGAATATATGATTTGAGAGAATTAAAACGATGGAGATTAGTCTTATTTACCTGATATCCGTCAGTGTGCGATTCATTCTTAATAACTCTGCAAGATACGCAGCTCCAACATCTCCAATTTTATTGATGGCCATTCTAATAAAAGAATGATATTGTAAACAATAAGTCAAGTGCAGCATATGTGTATTTTTAACTAAAATTAATATTTTTTTTCTCTCATTGTTCACCTGAGATCAGTCACAGTGCGATTTTCCTTCAACGCTTCTACAAGGATCTTCAGGCCTTCACAGCCAAGTCCTGTCGCAACCACCCTAGAGTGAACATACACAGCTATAATAAATTTCAACTTGTAGCATATAATTATTATATATATATATATATATATATATATAATTTAATTATTAATACATTTAGTTGTTACATTTAGTATTTGAGATGTAATTTTAATATCTTTTCTATATTTGTATTTGACCTTTTTTATTTACTTTATAGTTTTTTAGTTACTATATTTAAATACAATTTTTACTTACCACAGCTTCTGAATGCGACAATCTGGGTTTCTCAGAACAAGGGATAACACAGACGCTCCCTCTGAACCAAGAGGATTCTGGCCTAGGCTTTATGTAAAAAATATACAATAAGAATTATCACAAAGCAGAAAAAATAATATTTAACACTGAGTGTTTCACATCCGCATTCCAAACAATTATGCCTACAGTTACATTATTTACCTAAGTGTTGAAAAAAGTGGAAGGACTGGTAGGAGCCGGCGTAGTCCATCAGCATCGAGTCCTTGAGCATCTAAATTTAAAACCTGAAGATCCGGACTAAGCTGTAACAGAAAAGCCAGCTCGCTCCAGTCTTTGTTTACCAAACCGGACTGATCTAAGGCCTGCTGTGAAAGAACTTTCATCCAACTCTGTAGCCGCTGTGACAAACCAGGGTCCTGGGCCTCATATAGACAGTGACAAACATTGACCTGCCTCTCCGGGCTGAGGGTGGAGCTCTGGAGTTGAGAGTGTAACAGATGGAGAAGAAAAGGTGGAGTCGGGTCTGGTGAGGGCTGGCAACGGAGCAGATGCATATTGGGCCCATCAGGGAAAAATCCATTTAGGATGAGACGTGTTCTGGGAACCAGCAGGCCACATACAAACCTGGATAAGCAGAAGTAACTGGTCGGTTATGAAATTAAGTAAGAGTAAATCAACATTTTACAACCTAAACTAGCATTTCCTTAACATAAGCACTTACAATTTATTATTTATTAATAATAAACTATTTATTATATTAAATATTTGCATGTAAGACACTGTATGTGTGAATTGCATTTTTATATATTTTTATCCCGTCATTGACCTGCCAATAAATATGACAACATTTTTAAAGGTACCTGCAGAAAAGATCCATGTGTCCAGACTGATGTCGTTCTCCGCAGCGCAGGGCTTTCTTAATGCGTCTGTGGAAGAGATGCTGCGGTCTGCTGAATTTGTTAACAGCTGATGCCATTTGCTTAAATGCATACTGAAGATAGCGCCCTGTGCTTGTTTTGAGGCCTGAAAATGGATCTGATCCTGAGAGTGACTGGAGTACATAGTACAGGGCAGCCAGAAACTCTTGCACGCTGGTGTGGATAAAATGAAAGCCCTTTTCAAAGGTGAGTGACGCTCGATCTTCTTTAAGTATCTCTGAGAGGAACACCTGTGAGAGTTTGGTGCTATCCAGATTAAAAGAGTTCAAATCAGAGCTTTCAAAGATGAACCGTCTCTCCAGGAGGCCTTTGAAGGCCATAGCACCCAGGCTTTTGAGTACAGGCTGCATTTCACCAAGGACATGAGGGGCGTGCTGAAGCCTGTTGTGATGGGAGCCCTCACTACGCCCTTGCACGTGGAATAGCAAGATGGACTTAACAAAGCAGCAGTAGATTTCAGAGATCGTGACTGGTTTGGAGTTCTCCTCAGAAGGTCCTAATAAAGAGTTTGAATCGTTGGCTTCCTCAAGGCCTTCTTTTTTTTGTGAATTGGCACTTACAGTATCACGATAAAGGCAGGAGCCGCCATCATGCAAGGCGGTGGACACGATCCAACAGAATGCAGGAATATGACACATGAGTAGAAGGGGTTTATGGGATGACACTGAAGCCCAAACTGCCTCGGCTGCCTCGGGAGAACTGCAGTTCTGCACAAAGTACTGCTTCTGTTGAGCTACAGAGAAACCGAGCAGACTGTAAAACTGGCTGACAAGAACTGGAGGAACTTTAGTGACCGCATGAGGTCGCGAAGTAAGGAAAATGGACACTCCTGGAAGCAGATTTCCCTTGATTAAGTTGACCACAATGGACTGTATAGGCTGCAACCGCTCAGGATCTGAACACTTGGGGGTGTGTTCGAAATTAAGAGGGTAGCAGAACTCATCCAGACCATCTAAAATAAGTAAAAACTGTGTTGGGTTTGAGTACAGTAACTCAGGCAGGAAAGGTTTCAGGTGGATGTAGTGATCCGAGAGCAAGTCCTGCAAGCTCTGCTCTTGAGTTATGAGGTTCAGCTCACGAAACGACAGAGATAGGACAATCTTGGACGAATTGGTTTCTGCAGCCCACTCCCGCACCAGCCGTCTCACAACCGTGGTTTTCCCACTTCCAGCAACTCCTGACAGCATATTCACACCACTCACCGAGTTGCACAGCAGATTCTCATACACGTCCTTGAAAATGCAGATCTCATCCGATCTCGTCCGGAAAGCGTCCCCAACTCCTGCTGACTCATGTCGGCATTGAGAAGACGATGCATAGCCAGCTTGTCTTGAGAAGGTGATATCAGTCCAGCACCCGCTCTCATCTTGTCCCAAAGTCTGTGTTCTGATGCTAAGATAGTCCACCAGGCCATGCTGTCTAGCCAAGATGTCCTTGTGTTTTTTGAGATGCTCTTGTCTGTTGGCCTGTCCTAGTTTGGCGGTCTCATCTTGAACACTTGGTAGTACGTAGAGGAAAGCCCTGCATGATTCTTCTCCTCTCCCATTTAACACATCCAGCAGAACTCTCATACATTCTCGCTCACCTCGATCAGCCAAACCTTTAATGAGACTGAGGTCCTCCTCGGTCACTGCACCTACGTTAAACAGCACGTCCAGAAGGCGTGTTAGGTGTTTGCTGTAGTTCTCCACCAGCTCCACGCGACGCTGTTGAATCTCTGTGCTACAGGATCCAACAGCCATCACTTTAAAAGCTTCCTGTTTATGGGGGAGTTTGGGGCTCCCTAACTAGGGCCTGGCCCTACTCCCAAAGAGAACAAAACCAGTAAAACGTCAAAATCTAACATTTCAATTATTTCAGATGCATTTTAAACAACGATTCAAGAACCATATCAGTCACAAGCTCACAATTTTTATTTAGCCTATTTATTTTCACAAATAAGTCAATTAAGGAGGTGACCATGGCATCAGTGAGCTCTTTTTTTTAAATCGGTAATTATCTGGCGGTAAATCGATCTCAAATGTAACGTTATATGAATACAATGTATATGAATATAACTATAATCACAAAGCATATCATGTTTAAACTGTAGGCTACCTGGGATGATAAACTCGGACAGGACAACAAAAAACCTCCCGCGAATATAGGTTACTTCACGCCCAGAAAACGAAACGAAATTCCTAAAGAGTATATCCCACATTACATGTATAATTAATGTACAACCAATGGATATATTAATAGTTCCAAACAAGCACATCGAGGAAAAAAATGCGAAATGATTTAATAAATAATAATAAACCGACTTACAGGGTCACACGCATTATTCCCTCCCTTCCGTAGAATCTCATTGATTGAATAGCTGATGAAAGTGAAACCACTCTGAGTGAAAGAGTAAGGCTATTATGAACAATTTATATCTTGACGAATTCTGTCGAATTTTTTGTAGGCTGTTACTAAATGAGACACGTTCATCGTTATAGTAAAACAAACTTTTCAGTAGTCTAAACGCTGAAATATTCAGCGTTTAGTATTGCTCTCACAGTCACCTGACAAACAGTAAGTTGGGCAATAGCAGAATACAAGAAGTTGAAGGATCTCCGCCCAGAGTCACAGTCACTCGTGCTCTTCTCCGAATTGTCTTATCGTTATTGTATGTGGCTGATTTGTGTTTACCAGAGAAAGCTAATGCTTTTAAATCGCTCACCCATTCATAAGTTATTAACATCTACAGTTTAACGTACAAGCTCTATTAAAAATTCTTCATCTTTGGTGTGGAAAAACAAGAAGATGACATGATGACATCACCAGTCTCTCGATTATTCATTTCCTGGATCATATTTCCAAAACTTGACAATTTACTGCCAGGCAAATAGTAATATTGCCTTTATTATCCACTAGATACAAAAATACTGCAAACACAAAAACCCATTCCCACACATGCTATGAGAAATACAGAGCTGACAAAGCAATGTTTTTTTTAAAATCAGCTTTAATATGCTCAAATAAATTGTAAGTTTGCTTCAAAATGACAGATTTCTTCAAGGTATTTTACACAAAAAATATAAAACAAAATCACAAGTGTGAATTATATATCAACTTGGGGGCCAAAAGTTTGTGTGGACAGTATAGGGGTATTTTTTTAAATATATAAATGTCAAAAATAGATATTTGTTCTAAATACATGCGGCACTTATGCATACACCAACATTTAACGTGTTTCCTATCATTGTTTTCTTTTAAATCTTCCTCAACCATGACACCAGCTATGATCAGTGTTTCTCTGAACATTCTCCTTTGAGCAATCATGCCATCACGAGTTTTAGGTGCCTGAAATCCTACAGTGCATGCCAAATTTCCACTTTTAATTTCTAAAACAACATTTGGATTTTGTTTGTGAACATTTAGTAGTGCTTTGTTACCTCTTATCTACATATAGACAAAGTTACATATTGTTTTATAGATAACACACAACTTACCCTACTATTATGGCTACCGACATCTCTCACAAGCTTTGCGGTGAGCTTAGAGCAGTGCTACTGAGGGAAATGGTGTTAATATTATTAAATAATATTGTGTCCAGTGTATTAGGAGCACAAAGCCCGAGCGATTCACCACGGGAGGGCACGAGGAAAGATCATTCTCAAAAACCTTCACAAAAATTGTTTATCCATCACAAAATGAACATTGCATTTTTTCATTTCTTCTCATTTTTGCAGGAACACTTATATTGACTGATCTCTGAACCCTTAAAAATGAGTATTGAATAATGAATGAATCATAAAGTAAAAAACAGGGCTGATTTTCTAGCATAGTTACCATCACTGGACACAGAATCTGGATTCTTCCCATCAGCATTAAGATTTCTTTCTGTAGCTTTACGTACGTAACACACACCTTCAAAGCACTTGGTATACACTCCTTAAAAGTTTGTCCTCCTTTTTTAAACACATTAACTAATATTAATAACTTATGAGCAAAATGTTGTCGCACAAATAGTGCGTGCAACAGGTTTAACCGCTCAAGTCTACGCAAAAATGTATTAATATCGCAAAAGTCTATTGGTTCTGAGTAGGTCTGAATTGCATAAGTCATAGAAAAGTAGAAGTAATTACGGGTGAACATAAATAGAACCCAAGCTAACAACTACTCATTATGAACCCTGATTTACCTCGTTAGCATGGCTGAGGTCACCTTCTCTAACAAATCAACATTTCCCAAGTAAGCTAGATAAAGACAGAGTGCAGGAAACGCACATATATATTGTTATTTCTTGGCTTTTTGACATATAAAATCATAATATAACAGTATTAATCCCCCAAAACATAAATAGGTTTGCTGGATTTTCACAACTTAAAGCAGAGGCCTTTGGTGCAGCTGGCTGGCGTCTGATTGGCAGAGAGAAGCTCCGCCTTTAGTCATGTGATTGATGAACTAAGGAGCGTATCTGGAAGATCCTGGGAGATCGCAGGCAGTGCTTGGTCAATGATTCGTCTATCATCTTGAGTTGAGGCGAGGGGCAGTCTGAGAAATTAAAAAATATGTTCGTTATCGTCTTTCTTCTTTATGAAATGATCTCGATTGAAAAAAAAAAAAAATCTATAGTGTTTTAGTCAGCAGTGCTCACCACGGAAAGGTGTCCATTCTTAGCCTTGGCTATCAGCAACTCTGAGCCAGATGTAAAATCTATGATGCCTTCTTTTCCTTGTGCCACACTGAACTTTATACTGTTCATAAGAGGGAAAGCAAGTTATTATTAGTGAAAGTATCATATCAAATGTCATAAACGGCAGTCTGCAGTAAAAAAAAAAAGTACCATTTTGTGTCTACAACTCACCTTCCCTGGTTAATGTTAATGCTGTTCATCTTGTCTGCACAGATGGCCACTTTGGTTAACGCCTCAATGACATGCTCGCTCTGAAGCACCACATCACCCTGCGACAGCAAAACAGTTCATATATGCACTCTGGAAGCAGCTGGTTTAGCACTTAAGCAAACTGAATGATCTTTAGACTTACTTTCTGCTTATTGTCTTCACTAGCAACATGGAGAACAAACATGCCATCACTCAGAGAGCTGACGGAAATCCCTACAGATAAAACAGAAGTGGTCAGTGTGTCACTTTTTGATTTGTTGTGATTCACTTTTTCTGGGGGTTTTGTCATGCTATAAATCACATTAGATTTGTGAAAAAAGTGGCTTTTCGAATTCCGTTTGGACAAAAATCTAAGTAAAGCATTTAAGTGTGCTTCGAAAACATGGTCTCTGATTTGTTTTATGTGACAGTTAGGCCTTACAGTTGGTATAAAAGCAAAAGCTCTTACTGATATTGTCTATTACTCACATGCAATTATACCATAGTTTAGTCAGTACTGTAAAAACAGTTTGGGCTGGGCCATTCTCTCTTCCTTCTTACCTTTCAGTGAGCTGTAGTCGATACGCTGTTTGAGCTTGGCCTCCTCCACAATAATGGCACAGCTCGTCATGAGCAGGAGCTGTCGGTTGCGTGCTTTGTATCCTTTTCTATCATATTTAGTCACTGGAACAGCATACTGTGGGGAAAGATGGATTATATTAGCAGAATCGATTTCCTTCTTCACATACTGCCTATCAGCATAGATGCTTGTCATGTACAGTACTGTATGTTGTCCGAGCAATCAGTGTGAAATAAGGTAATATGTAGGAGATCACATATTCATTCATGTAAAATGATTTTGTCTTTAACTGAAGTGACCAATGAGAGCATGTAGTTGTGCACCACAGTCTGAATCACATCAAAGAGAAATTTCCCAAAGAAAACATCCAGAATTCAACCAACCTTCATCTTGTCATTCCCAAGAGCCTGTTGCACTTTAGGGTTAATGTCCTCGCCATCTTTTGACACACAGATAAATAAAAAAAATTATAATATGCAACACAGGAAATGTGTCTTTAAAGTTAAATGAAAGCAGAAAACTCACTTAGTCTTGTGCCCACAAAAAGTTTTGGGACGCTTTGTGGGTAGTTGTCCTTTTTGTCCTTAAAGATTTCACTTGCGATCATCTTCTGCTCCAGCTGCATTAATAGATAATAAAGCATTTTTTTCATTAACTCAACAAACAAAATAAACTAATAAATAATTAAATTTTAAAAAAAATGCTAAATTGGACAACTATATAACCATGTAAAACGTAACAAGCACTTTTAATACTTGATTAATTTACAATAGCCCTACAGTCAAATAAATGAATGAATAAATAAGACAATAAAAAAATACATACAAATAAAAGTTAAAATACAGTTAAAAAAACACCTGGTGCTTCCACTCCGGGTTGATATTCTTGCAGTACTTCCACACCATATTCTGCATGCAAAGTTTGCGGAGCTGCTCTGAAGCCTGTGAACGAAAGGAAGGCATAATCTCTTAGCTCACGTCTAGACGAGTCAATGATTGTATAGATGGTTGATATAATTTACCTCAATGAGGGCGGGAGGTGGCGTTGGCCAGCTCTTATCCAAAACAGATTTAGGCAGGCTCCTGTGCAACTTCATTAGGAACGAGTAGCGAACATAGTCCAAGAAGTATTCATTCTCTGGACACCGTGGCTGGTGGCGGTAGATGAAGCCTTTGATGAACCTGTAACAATGACCATTGATCGTAAAAACAAAAGTGGACATAGGTTATCTCACTGGCCAGAATGCAATAGTCACAGACCTGCGAATGGTGTTGGCAGCCTCTCTCCTGCGCTTCGCTTCCCTGCGGGCCAGAATACCTCTCCACCAGGCTTGGATCTTGATAGTTGATTGACGCATTTTACGGTATTTGGTTTTTTGACTGTAGCCTTTCCAGGATGACTGCAGTTTGGTAGCTGTGCATGAAAACAGTTTGTTGAGGTAAAGTTTAGTCAGACCATCCATCCAGTAAAGAGTTACATGATACGTCTTTGAATATGGCCCATACCAAGGCTGTGTTTTCTGACTTCTAGTGCATCTTCGGTTGCAAACAAGGTTTTGGGGAAGCGGATGAAGATTTTGGTCCTTTAAAACAAACAAACCAACAAAAAGCCTTTTTTGGAACCACCGAAAGAATGCAGATTTTTTTAAATACTACAGAATAAAAATTCTAATTTTAAACACTTATTTGTGCAACCAACCTGCCGAGTTTGTACTCCTCAGGTTTGTAGCCGAGGTGCTTGACGAGTGTGGAAACTCCGTCGACCAGGCGGCCATCCCAGTTCGGCCAGGTGTCTGGACACAGGGATTTATACCTGAAACAGGAAATCATGAGCATTACCAAACCTAACTACATTTTAAGCAGAAAGAGGAATCACTGTTTTTAACACACCGATTGTTCCCTTTGACCTTAATTATCACTAAAGCCCACAGGAAGCGCTGAGCTCTTAAAAGAGGATTAGAAAGTGTGAAGAGTTTACAAATAATAGTTCCTGTAAAAGCCTTGCTGAAAAACAGCCTAAATCAGCAAAACAGCTTCAGGCTAGCAAGAACTAGAAGTTAAAAGAGTATATTGTGGGTTACCATTATCATACCATTATATGTTTTGACACCCAACGGGGCTGCACTTAAAAGATCAGTATTAAAAACATCCAAACAGGTTTTTATATTCTTCAGTCATGTAGATGCTAACCTCTGCAGGAAGGTCTCATAGCGACGGCGATATGCAAAGCCAGCTCTCCTCACCCTAAGGTTTTCCATCAGACCAAGATATTTTACTTGGTGTCTAATAAGGACTTCATCAAAACGCCCTATAGAGAGACAGAGAGATTTTAGTTTAATAAGGCTTAGTAAAACAACATATGTACAAAACTATAAATTTGTCACTATTTATGATTCTAAGAGCTTATTAACAAACAAAAGACACTAACAGATATTAACAAAAGACAAGGGCAAAACAAAGGAGCTGATGAAGTTAGAGAGAATCAGTGTGAGGTTACGAATGAGTGTAGTTTGAACAATGAATCCATTACAGCACATGGAGAAGAAAAAAATGGCACAAATAAACTCAAAATATATAAATACTCAATATATATAGGCTAGATAGATGATTTTCTAATTTAGATATATATATTTACCATGTATAGCAGTTTGGTTCAGTGTTTAATAATAGTTAAATGTTTAAAAAAAAGTTTAATAAATTCTACAATAAATTATAATTTGTATAATAACACTAATAATTCTAATGTCCTATAATAATATGCCATTTTCTAAATCCTATATGAATATGGCAATAATATTAAAACTACAGTATTAAAAATACAATTCAATAGCATAATAATACTGTCCCATGGAAAGGGAACAGGTGCAAGGAATGAGCACAAATGAGAAAAACAATCATTTCTGATGAATGGCACTAAAACTCAAGTACAGTAAACTGCTCACAAACCTGCTTGCTTGGCATCATTAGGCTTGATGCAACGCACGTAAGACGGTTCCTTAGACATCAGGATTTCCATCAACTTCGCCAGGCTGGTCTTGAACTGGGTTGCTGCCTGGTTGCAGCGAGTCAACGGAACGAGAGATCAAGAAAAACAGACGGCCAGTGAGAACAAGCAAGAACACAAGCCACAGTGTGCAAGTCCAGCCAGGCAGTGACAATGTGGGAGAAGTCTCTGGTCAACAATGCAAGCAAACAACTAAAACAGCAGCCAACCCACACTCAACCAATGGAGCCCTGCAGAGTGGGCACTGTGATTGGGGGGATTCAGGACTGTACGCAGTCACATGGAGTGAAGAGGTACCACAGTGTCAGGGCATTCCTCACAGTGTGGGTGGCGAGCAGAGATTCGCAATTTCATGGACTGAGGCCAAGCTGCTGTTATTCATGTATGAATGCCACAATGAACTAGGAATTGATTCAAAAATGAATTTGGTTTATGTTTATGGTTCGATTTAAACAAACAACATTTAACCTTTCTGGAAATTGCAGTTTTTTAAATTTAAGTAAAAAATTACTTTTTGGATATTAACTGGATGGATAGATGGACAGACAGATAGATAGATACCGTCTCTGGGCGTTTCTTGTCTGTGAGTTCTTCTCTGTCAAAACACTGAGTAAGGATTTTATTTTCGGACATACACATGACCTGAAAATAGAGACACATTTTGTAATTCAAATAACTTTCAGCCCAGATATGGTGCACTATTCTTATATATAGTAACACACACATATATATATATATATATATATATACGGCCAAACGTTTGGACACACCTTCTCATTCGATGTGTTTTCTTTATTTTCATGACCATTTACATTGGTAGATTCTCACTGAAGGCATCAA
>JAUMHI010000057.1:10980606-11005329 GCA_032359435.1 Enteromius unitaeniatus | reverse complement strand
ATGAACACATGTGGAGTTATGTACTTAAATAACTGAAAACATCTTTTATATTCTGTATGCCTCCAGTGAGAATCTAATGTAAATGGTCATGAAAATAAAGAAAACACATCGAATGAGAAGGTGTGTCCAAACGTTTGGCCTGTACTGTATATATGTATATATAAAATCATTGTTATATTAAATCAAATTCAAAATAAAGGTTTTTGCTTACATAACTATGTTACATATTACATATAAATATACACATACAGTGTATATTATGAAAATGTATTTACATGCATATATTTACATTATATTACAGATAAATATTTTTCTTAAATATAGCCTATAAAAATACACACACATACATGTATAGACAAATATACAGAGCACATTTTTATAAATGTAAACGAAAACTATATTATATATATATTTTTTGTCTTTTATTATGTGTTATATTTTTTTTTTGTGTAAACAAACACATTTATTTTGGGTATGATTAATTGCAATTAATTGTTTTTTTTTGGGGGCCTGTTCCCTCACCTCCTTCAGGTTTCTGAAAAGGAGATCATTGTTCTTGTCCAGGAATCCTAGAGGATGGAAAACACACAATGACGTCAGTCAACGCTCAGCCTGGGAAAAGTCTGTGGGCACAAGTGCCCGTTTTTGTTCCAACGACGCACTCTCTTTCCATTTCTTCATTTGATAATCGCTGGCTTCTATTCAGTAACTGACCGTTCACATTGTAGTTGACTTCTCCTGCGTAGTGGATCAGTCTGAACTCCTCACGACCCATCACCTTACGGGTTTTTCCATCAGCCAGCTTGTGACTGTAATGTAGAGCAGAGGCAGATGTATAAATATCATATATATATATTTGCTTTCAAACACTCAAGATATAATTTTAGGTATGAGATCGAATGATAAAAGGAAGGTGGCATTACTGACGTTAGGAAGTGTGCGTGGCCACCGACGGTGTCCTCAAGCTTCTCCAGGAAGGTGATGTCACTGGCATCTCCGGGCCGTAGACACTCTTCATCCTGCAGAAAGAACGATAAATAATTTTAGATATATGCAGCTTAAAATAATGCTTAATATTTTAATGGAAGTTCACAGAGAGCTTTTTTACCAGAATAGAAATGATTCCTTTAAACTTCTCCTCCACAAGATCACAAATTATCTTGTTGTTAAAATATTGCACAGGCTCCCACTGAAGAATGCAAAAACATGAGCATTAACACATTTGAACTAAGAAGAAAATATTTAAGATTATTGTTTTTGCTATAAAATTCAAGGAATGCAATAACAAGAGCATTCCCAGCCCACCCGTGAATCCAGGCCACAAACAGGCTTTCTTTAACACTCCATGCGTCACAATGTTTAATCGGTCAGCATTATCATACTAACAGCGTGAAAATAAAGCCCACGGCACATGTTTGCCCATAATGTGCCTATTGAGCTGTGACTAAGACCCCATTCCAGCACACCCCGCACATGAGTTACATATGCTGAGCTGTGTGTGGGTATGTATACAGTATGAATATGGGTTATGTGTTTTAGGGAATTCTCACCGTGATTCCCTCGGCTTCATATTCTTCCTGCTCTGACTTCAGAGTCAGTTCAATGAAGAGCTGCTGCAGCTTCTCATTACAATAGTTGATACAAAACTGCTCAAAACTACACAGACAGACAAAGAGAAGCAAAGTGTGTCATCTCTGAAAATTTGTCGGGTTCTACTCTTGTTTTAATATAGATAGATAGTTAACACTTCAGAATAGGGGGTCAGAATGTTTTTGCTCAACTAATGCTCAGTTATGAACAAATTAACCATTAATTAATGCTTAACTAATGCATTATTCCGACCCCCTATTCTGAAGTGTTACCTATAGATAGATTTTCTATATAATGTATGAAACATTATTTGAAAATATTGCATAGCATGATAATTAATATAAAATGTATCATATTCATTATACTATGCAGTATTTTCAAAAATAAAAATAAATAAAAATAATAATAATAATAAAATAAATAAATATATATATATAAATATAAAACACACACACATACATACACATACATATTTATTGATGTTAAATATGTATTATTTAAAATACAACTATAAAATATATATAATTTAATTTGTAGGCATCTTCCAGCATTACTGCGACAGGACAAGTGGTTTGAAAAATGTATGAATATAAATATAATTTAAAATATGAAAATAAAATATCAAATGTAAAACAATATAATTACAATAATATTTAAGATGACAATATACAACGTGTAATATATAATGTGTCATTAAATATTACAATAATCATGTAATTTAACTGTTTATTTTATATTTTTAATAATTTTTTATACATAAAAAAAGTATAGGCAATTTAACATGAAATATAGTATATAGCATATATTGTTACATTTTATACATTTAATATGATATAAAATGTCATTACATTTTGTGTAATATTTACTCTACCTGTTGTTCTGAAAGACCTCAAAGCCATAGATGTCCAGCAGACCAATGACAGAGGCGTTCTTACTGTTGAATGAATCATCCTGCGAGACATTCAAAGCACAGAACTATTCAACAACAGCTGTGGCTTGCCGTTCAGACTAAACATACACAGCCTGTAAGATCATATGGAGAGAATGTGTTCTAATAACAGTCATCGGAAAACTGGAGTAATCAGATTGCTAGGGTTTCTCCATGTGGGGGCGCCAAACATCCACATTTAGTAACAAGCCTCTATCAAAGAATTTGGTTGAGCTGATAATGTATTTAACAACAGAACAAGTCCATACCTTGAAGGCCAGAGAGTCATTAATTTTGTTGACGAGCCAAGTAAAAGTACGACCGTATATGGCTTTAGATAAGGCATCCCGAGCTGAAGCGGCCTGCTCTTGATTTAAAGGACTCATCAGCTATAACACAAACACAGACAGTGGAATTATGGTAACCACTCATAGCAATTATTACATATTGTGTACACACACAAAACATTTCACATTTTTCCAAAACACTGACAACTCAGAACAAACAAAGTTTTAAAGCTAACCAGTGCTATTTTATTACAGATGGTTTGAATAAAAGCTTTAATTGAGTATGTAATTTCATATTTTTCAAACTTTATTAATCATTACATTTTGGAAGAAAATGTTAGCGGTGCTTCCCATGTAATATTAACCACCTGCATCAAAGTTTCTATGATGCCTATGACTCAAGATTCCTTATTTATTATAAAGCTATGGGATTTTTTGTCATTCTTTTTATCAGCTGCCAAAATCATGAATGTGATCAACAGTAATAGCGGACTTCCCCTCAACAAACAAGTTTTGAAAAATCCCTAACGTTCAAGTATGAGCAATATTTGTCTGATAGCAATAGGAATAATTAACGTTTCACTCTAAATAATTGAAAACATACCTCTTCTCCTTTGGCAATGATCTTTTTATGTGTTAGAGCCTCCTTCAGAACTGTGCCATCCACACCTAACAACTGCAATATTAAAAACACACACACAGTCAAAAAACAAACCCCTGCCATGTAATTTCAAGAGGAAACATGGTTAGAGGTTTAAACACAGAGGTCATGCACATGTGGCCACAGACCAGTGATATAAATAAACTGTCCTATTACCCTGGCTAAGTATTTAATCTGTGTCTCTGTAGTGATGTAGGCACTGCCGCTGTCCTCTCCTCCATACTGGACATTCCCCAAGTGTAGTACACTGGCAATAATGTTCAGAAGCTCCTGTGGAGAGAAAGAGATGCGCGTGAATGAGAGGAAAGATCACAATTTACAAGGAAATATGGATAATTTCTGATGCCAGATTTAAAAAATAAGATAAAGATGGAAAACATTTCATTTCTTGGAGAAAAACATTCAGTAATTTTTTATAATGTGTGTGTGTGCGGGATTGGTCACTTTTTCTGTCATACCTCCACTTCATCATCAGTGAAGCCAATGACGCTCAGGGCTTTTCTCACTATCTTCCAGTCATTGCGGTCGTTTATGGAGCTCACTTTGGGACAATTACCCTAAAAGAAAAAAAACATGCACACTCAATCAACTCAACAGAGGAAACCAAGGGAGGAGGGGCTCTTCTTGACTTCCTCTATTAAACACCAGGGGAGAGAGAGGAAGCAACGGAGGGACATTCCTAAAGACTTGTGGGAAAATGTATGATGCCATTTATGTTGAATACTCATACAAAAGTCCAACATAAATGCATGTGGTAAACTGAGCTGAAGAATATTACTGGACTTTTTTGACATTTGCATTTAACATTAATGATGTTTCAGCACGCATCATAGAACAATAAAAGGTAACTGTGATAAAAAAAGACAGTCATGATGTGAAATATCAAGTCACACTTCTGAGAAATAGTTCCAGTTGCAAGAAATAAGCTGAAAACTTAAACTATTAGATAAATACTGGAAATAATAATATATATAATAATAATAAGATGAGATATAATTAAGAAATATTATAAACAGAATTTTTCTATTTGTAAAAAAAAAAAAAAAAAAAAGTAATCCGTGTGCAATTCAAGCACTCGTGCGCGATCACACACTTGGTGTTTTAGTTAAAACTAAACACCCCCCCCAACCACCACCTACTACAATGATATCATCGTCCATTGCGATGTTTCACATTAGACATCATACGATGTCAAATTGGTCAATATCGCCCAACCCTAAGTTATAATTATCCTTTTTTTTTTTTATGACAGAAACTGAATGGTCTACTTGACCAGCATGACCTAGTGTGGCCGAAGCATGTGTTAACAGCTTTTTCTTGAATGTACTTTTTTCTTTAGACCTCAGACATCTGCAGTAATCATAACAAGAGTGTGAGCTCCGCCTCTCACCTTCACCAGATACTGGTACTGCTGGGCGTTCTTCTCCAGGCCCAGCCTCCTCAGCAGATCATCCTCACCTCCCTCGATAAGCTGATAAAAGATGTGAAAGTTCCTCTCGCCGTGGCTCTGGTGCACGACGCGGGATTTCTCCAACAGGTAGTTAATGATGTGACCTCCTACAGGAGCACCCTGCCAACGGGGACACCCAAAGGGAGAAGCAGAGGGGATAATACCGGGTTTCTGACACGCATGCAAACACGCATAATGTCACAGACAAACACGTAAACACGCAGGTGGGTGCAGCCAAATCCCCAAACCAAGGAGAGCATTGTAAGGGTAAAGGTGTATTGACAGAAGGTGGACCACAGCAGTTGAGAGGTGAGCTTTGTTTGATGATCGCTTAATGACAATCATATTGCAATAATAACTCCTGAGTGAACTAACCTTGAAGTCGAACTGAATGTCCATGTATTTCCCAAAGCGACTGGAATTGTCATTTCGTAGAGTTTTCGCATTTCCAAAGGCCTGAGAGAAGAAAAACAAACAGCGATGGGAAAGACAACTGATGAATATTACAATGGAATTACACAAATGCTTAACAAGATGTGCTAATATACAGGGAAGCATCACATCTGCAAAACATGGCAGAACGGCTGTCTGTGCCGGCCTTCCCATTTTTAGACGTCCTTCGTGTGTGCGCCAGTCTTATCGCACAGATAATAACAGTGGCGTATAATTACTGGAGAGGCTTTACCAGGCCTACAAACTGCTCAGAATAAACTCGCCATCTTTTCCTTGGCATCGTTGAGAGTCATTTCCCTCTGTGATGGCAGTCCAGGACAACAATTACAGCCCATACTGATCTCACCACTATACGCTGGCATTTGGAGATTAGTGAAATTGTATGTCATGAAGCATGTAGGGTTAGGTTAGATGAGCTGTGTACATGTTTACCTCCAGCACAGGGTTGGATTGCAGCAGGCGGTCTTTGACGGTCTGCACGTGGTCACTGGCAGGGCAGGTGACGGCGTAGTACTGCAGAACCTTTTTGGAGGCTTCGGTCTTGCCAGCACCACTCTCACCTGAGATGAGGATGCACTGATCCCGTCTCTCAGTCCGCATGGAGCGATATGCATTATCAGCCACCGCATAACTGTATAGGGAATGTGTCAACATCACCAGTGCTTGGTTATGTATTTTAACAAATGTGACCCTGGACAACAAAACCAGTCATAAGTGTTGAGTCTCAACACTCAACCAGTCTCAATTTTCAGAAATTGAGATTTATACATGATCTGAAAGCCGAATAAATAAGCTTCCCATTGATGTATGATGTGGGTGTCACCTTTAAATTTGTCCAAATTAAGATCTTATCAATGCATCTTACTAATCAAAAATTAAGTTTTAATATATTTTTAGTAAGAAATTGACTAAATACCTTCATGGAACATGATCTTTACTTTTACTATCCTAAGGATTTAGATTTAGGATATCCTAAGCGACTTAAGACTGGTTTTGTGGTCCAGGGTCAAAATGAGAATTATTTTTAAGCAATTATTTTTATCAGAACATAAAAGATTGTGTAGTTAAAATACAACAAGAACAACAACAAAAATAAGGTAACACTTTATTTTACGGTTACATCTATTAACGTGAATATTACTAGAATATTAGCCATTTATTAATGCTAATTATAAATAATATGTATTTAATAATATTATAATAATAATAACATTTATAATTCTACATCCCTAATCGTACACAATACCTAATCTTAAAGCAGCAAATTAAGAATTTATTGAAGGAAACGTTGCAGTTAATAGTAAACAAGTATTCTAAAGTGCTACCAAATATTTGAATTTTTAATATTTTGAATTTAAATAAATTTTCTTGAATTCACTTAACCAAATACAATACTTATGGTATTTATAGTATTATAACAGATCAATTATAAACAAAAAAAATAGAATAAATAATCAATAGAGTAATATAATTGCTGCTTTGTTATTGTATTTGAATCTTTGAATTTTTGCATTTAAATTTTACATATAAATAATAATAAATAATAATACTAACAAGCAACACACAACAACAACAATAATAAAGGGTAGATTTAAAATATCATACTTTAAAGACTGTATATATATATATATATATATATATATATATACTTAATATTTAGAATATTCTCTCATATCTCATAATTGTGGCTTAGACTAAACTAGGTCTAGGCATTAGTTATATTCAGATACTTAATCAACTTTATTTTAAAAATGCCTTAGAAGAAAAAATTACAGGTGTGCATCTTGACACAGAACTCCCATATTTTAAGATTTGACAGAGCAAGATATTTTTAAGTGAGACAGCTCAAACATTGCAGTTTAGTCTGGGACTAACTTAAACCTTGTCTTTGAAACTCGGGGGATGATGTATGTTCAATGTTGCTTCCTTTCCTGCTAGCATTAAAATAACACATTCCTTTGGTAGAGCCTTAATGGACATTCAGGTGTCAGTAACACTGCTGTGTAAACAGTGGAAAAGCTCAGTGAGGATGGACTCGCCAATGATTTTCATGAGGAAAGAGCAGAGTTACACCAGAGAGGGTCTGTGTTTTTTCAGCCTGTATGAAAGCTGAGATAATGATTTCATCACTTTTACGCATAAGTGTAAGATGAACACAGTGATACAGTGAATGTACGGTCCGCTTTGCTTGAACTTTATCCTTCCCCTTATCCTTCCAGATAACTGAGAGCTTACAGATAAGAGTCTGTGAATGTTCCGATGGTAGCAGAACTTCAGTTCATAGTCCTCAACATTCCTCACAGATATTCCAAAAGAATTTCCTCTTCACTAACAGAAGACAACAAGGAAGATAAACAAGCTCCAACAAGTACATTAGGCATTTCACATATTTAATACTAATACTAATGTAGTACTAATATGTAGAATAGAATTCGTTTTTCAAGTCACCGATTCCCTCTGGAATTTGTAGGTATATTTCTGTTAGTGTTAGAATATGAAAAAGATTCAAATCTGGAAATTCTGTGCGATGATTTGGCTCTGTCAAAATAAAAGTCTTGTTTCAGGCAAACTGGGCCAAAACAAAAAAAACAGGCCGATGCCAATGATTTAAAATGCCAAACATTAGATAACCACGGCCTCAGAAATGACTTCTGAAGCTACATATTTTTAAGAGAAAAAAAAGTAAGTTGCTAAATAGGCACTACAACTACCATAAGGACGCGAGTCTACATGCTTGACAAATCAGGCCATTGTTGTAGTCCTTGGCCCTTTCCTAAATGGACAACGTGCAAAGGCTGCCACATGTATGCGTCCAAGACTTCTATCCAACAGTCAAAACAGCATTAGGTCATGAAAGTGGAAGTGGTCTCAGAGGAAGAGGGTTTACGGTGCAATTTGGGACAGAGCCCTTATTTAAAAAAAACATAACCATTACCTATCCCATTGGACTAATCTGCATAATAAATGAAATTAGAATTGTGGTCATAATGACATAATGCCGATGGCTTACATGTGAGGTGAGACTTCATAGAAATTGACACCCCTGTATCGCTCCATGTGCTGTTTAGTGTAGATCTCCAGGTCTTTGTAGGGGTTCATGGACACCAGCACTGAGCCAATGTACGTCTGCGAAAGAAAAACAGACACACAGAGATCAGATCCTCTGGGCTTTGAGCTTTAAGAGTGAATAGTACCGGTAGTACAACTCTTACATAAATTAGGTGCTCCTTGAAGCGCTTGCGGAGGTTTTCGATGAACGCCACCTCGCTGGTGTGGTTCTCCAGCAGGACAAAGTCCTGCACGCCCACCCGGTCCCTGGCTGTCAGGGCGCTCTCCATCATGACCCGGATTCCGTCACTGCCCACAGCCTGACAGAGAAAGAGCAGAAGTGAGATACAGAATCACACTTACACCCTCCAGACGCAGAGCAGCACGAGGTGACATATAAACACTGCAACACACACAGTATGTCAAGGCCCTCTGGAGAGCCTTGAACAAACTCAACAACTCCTTCATGACCCCTCCCAATTCACAACACTATGGTGTTTAGCTCATTTGAAACCCAGCTTTCATTTTAAATATTTTTTTATCATTATGATTTGATATTGGACTGGCTAATATTACATATTTTACTTTACATCACTGCTAGCTTTATTTTTAATCATTCAAATAATTTAACATAACCTTGTTGCATTTAAATCAATTGATTTTAGTTTTTGGTGCTTTCATTTTAATATAGCGCAAGTCGCAATAGATTCAAAGTACTTCTAAAAGTACTGTATAAGAGGGCTGCACAATTAATCAAATTTCTAATCGCCATTACAATTATGGATGCAACAATTCCACAATCATTCAAAGCAGCATTAATCATTTAAAATCCAAGATTTCTTTTTTTTTTTTTGCATTGTTTTAATTTTAGTTTAGCATTATAATTCTATGCATATTTTTCATTTTTTATTAAAAGAAACAATTTGATGCGTAGTTCACATTTGAGGCTTAATACTATAGAAAACCGGTAAGTATTCAGTTATTTATTTAAATAATCTAAATCTAAAAATATGGCCATCATTGCTTCATGGCACCACCACAGTATTAAAGGCACAATTCTGTTTTACATCATTAGCTTGATTACATCACATCACACAAACACACAGTACACTGCAAACCATCAATTTTCACACTTAAACCATTACCGCAAACTCCAAGTGTGCTTGTACAGCAGAAACACAGTCATACTCACATCTACAACCAGATCTGTACTTTTAAAGATATAACTCTTCTCCTCAATGGAGGCCTGCGTTTTCCGCATTAGATTTCCAATGTTTGACAAATCCATGGTGTTGAAACAACCTAAGCTGTCGATTTTCCTCCAGAGATGCTCTTTAACTAGTAGGACACACAAATGCACTAAGTTCTAGCAGGTCACTTGTCATTTAACGTCTGTAATCCTGATCAGAAACGACTATGGGTGACGCTTCCTAGCTTGAAACAGAAAAGCGCACTTACACCCACTCACACACAAACACACTCTGATGAACAAATGCGTGATTATGCACCGAAACACACACAGTCACATTGTGTGAATGCACCAGCTGTTATGGCTGTTGTTTTGCTATTGACACAGCGGTGGCCGTCCCCTGGAGGCAGAGACAGAGAGAGACAGATACAGCACACCTGAGCAAGCACTTTAATTAAGTTGATGTACACCATCTACAACAGAACCGAGAGCGAGGGAGGCTAACGGTGGGAAAAAAACAAGTTGAAAGAAAAACATAACAAGTGAACGGGAAGTCGACAAGCGTAGTGCCAGGAAGTGACTTCATTCCCAATTGGTCAGCATGCTGAATGCACCAACAGAGCTGCATCATCTCTGAAAGTCTAACATGGAACGTGCGTTTCTGTCTCGTTCCCTATTAGGCCGTTTTGCATATCCAGCTCAAATCTGGTTTGGTGCAACCACATGCAACATGGTTTTCACAAATCAGACACAAACCACATTTAAATGGCATGTATTACGTGCCAAAAAATTCAAGTGTTTTTGTCATTTAGGATGAAACTAGGTTGCTTATTTGATTTCATTATATTTCTTTTATTTTCTCTAGATATGCTTATATTTATATAGTTAATATTTATATAGGTTATACTGAACATACACTACCGTTTACGTTTGAGGTCATTTTGTAAACATTTTTTTAAAGACATTAATGCTTTTATTTAGTAAGGACGCTTTCAATTGATTAAAAGTTATTTCAATTGAATAAATGCATCCTTGGTGAACAAGAGACTTCTTTTAAAAACCTAATTAACCTAAACTCCAAACAGTAGAGTACATATTTGATTTAAGCAAATAGTAATGCAGACAGCCCCACAGATCAGATTTAAAAATCTAATTCAACATACTGCACACTCTTCTTAATGACATGTCTTTGTTTGTCTCTCTTAATGCGTGTACATATTCTACTGCCGTCACACACAACTGACAGTTAATAATTGGTGGTGGAGTCATAATCAAAACTAAAGACGCTGGCTAGACAGACCATGACATCATTTGCTGGCCAGCTAAAGCATAATATGTCCTGCCCTTTAACAGATCATTTCCACTGGAGCTACTGTACTTACTCCAAGACACTTGTATAATACAGATTCTGCAACACTTGTATAATAGAGACTGCTTAAATATTTACTTTTTGAGGAGATAAGTGTTTTCACGCTGCCACAGCCAACTGACAAAACTCAATTATTATAATTCTGACTATACCTTTGGGTTACAATTCCAACTCCCTATCCATTAGGCCACGACTGCCCACTACACAGCTTGAAAAATGTATATAATTATTTTGATATATGTACAAGATTACATTTAACAGTGTTATTAAATTATTAATACCTTTAAAAATGAACTTTAAAGAGATAATGAAAATGAAAATTCTGTTATTAATTACCCTCATTTCACTTCAAAGCAGTAAGATAAATGTTAATTTGTTGAATAAAGTCATTATTTTTGTTTTCTTTGCACAGAAGAAGTATTCTCGTTGCTTCATAATATTACGGATGAACCATTGATGTCACATGGACTATTTTAACGATGTCATTACTACCTTTCTGGGCCTTGTTTGTGGTCTGAAGATAAACAAAGGTCTTACAGGTTTAAAAAAACATGAGGGTGAGTAGTTAATGGCAGAATTAAATTGTTTTGGATTAACTATACATTTAAGTGAGCATTAGATGACTGCAAATGTCATATACTTCTAAAAATAAAAATACGGAAAAGAAGCATGTACAATCAAATATTAAAATTAATTTAATTGGATAACAAGGTCATACAAGGCTTTCGGATTTAGAGTTGTCTGAGGGTCTTTGTGCAAATTATTATCTGTAAATCACCTAGACGTAAAACACTTAAGAGCCGCCAAAAGCTAATATAAACAAATCTTACCAATCATTTGCAACAATAAATACGCCATAATCAGAAAGCAGACCCTTATCCCCCTCAAGACCCCTTCCTATGGTACTTTCTCCAGAAACCAATTCTATTATGGCATTGTTGTTCTTTATAGATTTGCTTTCCTGTTCTTTCTTTCCCACCCCTGGTCCTGGTCTCCTTCCCCACGAATGCAGGTCTATAAGGCAAGCTACGCGCCTTTACCATGTGCTCACTTTTTCCAAATCCTGCTCTGCAAACTGAAAAGCTCTAAATGGCACTTTCCATTTCTCTCGAACCTCCTCTGAAAAAGAAAGATCAAGGAAGAAGCGGTTTGTTCTTTGTGAACAATAATTGCCTTTCGCATGACCTTCTAACATCCTACTGATTCGCTGGGCTCTTGTGAGCAGAGCTGTATCAGGCAGATCTGCCGAGTCAAGCTGCCTTCGTCAGCACTTCTCACATTGCAAGAAAACATAGCAGTCTTCGGAAACAGCCGAATAGGGACTAGAGCTTTGATTACAAAGATTGATTTTTGAATGTGCACTCAAACACATTTCATCTCCTAAGGACAAGTCAGCGATTATGCCCAGTTAACCAAAGGATGATGAAATGCAGAAGAATGTATTGTGCATTTTATTCATAATTAAGGAAGGCAGTGGATAAGGGCACATTCCTAGATATCCAGAGCATAGTCATGCGATCCTCCCCTTCTCACCCGGAAGAGTGGAGAACAGTGGAGAAGAAAATGCTTATGATTTTAAGCTTTTGAGGTTACCAACTGTTTCCATCCTGATTGAGTCATCTGGCTCACTTGTTACCTCTCTCTTCTCTTCTCAGGAAAGAACAAGGGGTGGAGAAACCCAGACTTGTGGAGAGGCACAGCTACATTAAAAAAAACTACAATGAATGCATAAAGGTGTTTCTTGAAGTATGGTCACTATTACTGCATCAACAGATAAAATAAAACTCCCAAAAAGTCAAATTTATTGCTTTGCTATATTAGAAATACATTAAATATTCATACGAACCATTTACTGAATTACATTTTTATTTCTGACACTTTTACCCATTCCTAAGACTTTCAATCTTTTTATATATCTGTATTATATATTATATTCATAATAACACATATTTTTTACAATTATTAAGAACATACAGAATATTAAATTAATAGTGAACAATAATGTAAAGTGAGATAATTATTGTTTATTACACTTGATATTTATTGTGTAAAAATGTAATGAGTGCTGTCAAGTGATTAATCGCACCACAAATGTTTTTTGTTCACATAATATGCATGTAGTGTGTGTATTTATTATGTAGCCTATATATAAATACACAATATATACACAAATGTAGACAAGAACGCATTTTTGTTTTAGGTTTTAGGACAACTCAAATGTGAAATATTAAATATATGAAGAGACTAAATTAATAGTCTCATTAGTTAAAAAAAATAAAAATAAAAATAATATATAAAATATATAATAATATAATATAATATATATATATAAAATCATTTTAAAAAAGTAATATATTAACCTAAAACAATGACACATCCACATGTGTGAAAAGAAGTATGGGATATCTTTTTTTTTTTGTTTTGTTTTGTAGAGAAGTGTAAAAACATCTCCTGCAGATGGTCAGGGGGAAAACATTTTTAGCACTTCTCCAAATGCAATGCAACATGTTTTGCCCCCATTTTGCATGATTGCGATTGCTCATGAAACTAACACTTGTAAGTACTTAAAACATCCTGCTTGGGATTTGCTGAGCAACACCTCACATCATTCACTTATTAAGCTATATTCATCATTAAAACTTGTCTTACAATGCTCCTTTAATTACCGCCACACAAATGGTGAGAAATTCCATGGGTGGCACTGTAATTCACGCCGGCCTGCCGAGTGGATGGCTGTGCTGATATTAAAGGGGCTGTGTTGGTTTGGAAAGTCAGCTGGTAGCTGTCAAACTCGAGGGGGAAAGTTGACAGACGGGTGTGACTGGCTCTGCCAAAACAGGTGAAGATTTGCACCCCCTTCACATGCTGAATTTACAAACGCACTCACAGACTTTTTAAAATGACCAGTTATCCTTCATTCCAGCCTGCCCGGACAATGCAAGGCATTCATATCCAGAGGGCATTTGAAGAGCACGAGTCAGGAGAAGCGTAAACTGCTTACTGGACCGCCCACAATATATCATTCTTACAGCGTCTCCCACCCAAAAGCATATAAATATTTAGCCACGGCCTTCCCTAATATCTCAGGACAGGGTCTCTCGCATCTCCTCAGTCGTTCCGAGTTGCATCTCATTATGTAAACTTCATTTCCTCTGCCTGAGAACTGGAGCTTCCTGTGAGCGGTGCAGCTGTCTAGCAGAGGAATCTCGAGCGAAACTGCACCGAATACCATAAATCTACTGTCAGCCTTTCATCAGACTTCTGCAGTTATTTGCCTACGATGAGAGCCGAACTGTGACGAAGTGATGAAATGCGATCACATCTAAAGTATCACTGACCACAAGGTGCGTTTATTTGAATGTGAAATGATGCTCGGCAAATGCATCACGCCACCTAAAAGGCGAAAGGGCTCACAAAACTGATACAGTGAGGTTTTTATCTTGAGTGCTTGTTCTTGAAGTTTCTGTTGGCTTTCGGAGGACGGTCGCAGATGACAGAGATAGGAAGAAATGTAGCAGGGTGGAATGGCCTGATGACAGATGCCAGTTTCATTATCTCTCTCGCTCTCACTCTCTAGCATGGAATTCAACAGTGACTGCTGCTGGTTCAAAGCCAGAGATTGCTTCACTGTGAGATGACACTACGGCATAAACACAGAAACTGATAGTCAGAATGTCCTGCATGAAAGAGGCTCCCAAGGATAGGATCAGCGCCCGATAGGACAGACAACCTGCAAATCCTTCTTTTCTGAGAAAAAGTGACTTCCTCTATTTATATTACTATTTCACTATATCCCACATGAACGATTAGAGATCATGTGATCATGTAACTCGTTCTTTGAAACTATCCAATATTGCCAATTACAAAATATTTTGTAATATATTGAATTTCATACAAATAGGCCTATAAGTTTATTAAAATGCACTTTAGTGTTTAACATCTCAAAACAAAAAACTTATATATGCTTGAATTCTACTATGAACTATTATATATTTTTAGATTACATAGGCTATATAATGTTTTATTCAATTTAAAATCTTCTTTATATTTGTGCGTGTAGTGTATAGTTATCTGGGTACACACCTGGGTACCTATACATTTATGTTTGTGTGTGTGTATATAATAGAAAGATAAATAAAACCTTAAACTTTACATTTCAGTTGTGCTAGCAAATCATTACATAATCAAAACACAAAATTAATTAACGACTACGGTCCAGAAGCATATATTTCTCTTTCATAAGACCCTTACTGACATTGCAGAAATCTCCCAGCTGCTTTTGTTTAGTACAGAGCATGCTGTGGTTCTTACCATGCCGCGATACTTCATCTTCCCAATCTTTCCAGCTTGTTGCTCGAAGTATATGAATCACAAGTATTTCCAAAACAGAAAGTGTGCCGAGTTTGTTATTTCAACTTCTTCTGCACCATGTGTGAGAGCGTCCCAGCTGCCATTTCTTCAGCTTTAACTTTCCTCTCCTTCCCTGCGTCTCTCTCTCTCTCTCTCTTTCTCACTCCCTCTCTCCCCCCTCGCTGCCTGCAGAGGCACGAGTCAGTCCTTCTGAAAAGTGACACACTCCCCCCTCTCTAGCTTGCTCTGTCCTCCTGCAATGGGATTTACAACGAAAGCTAAAACTTTCCAGCTGTAGTAGCCCTGCATGCCTGTCCTTAAACACCAGCCTTCGCTTCTTCTAGCGAATACTACAAACCTTAAAAAATGAAGAAACAGCACATGATCACTCATTTGTGCTGAGGAACCAGTGTATTGGGATTGGGAACGCTGTCTTCAACTAGCATTGCATGTTGGACGAAATGTAGCTAGTGATTACGCCAAGTGAATTTTCCTGCTGCTCCGGTGCATGCTGAAGCAGATTTGAGGCAGATTTCAGATAGGCATACGTCAAGGACGTAAGATTGATGCGCTTAAAATTGGCCTGAGGAAGAAAAATGGGCCAAGTGCACAGAACTGCAGTATTTATACAGCCGAGACAGTCTTCTGAAAACACATAATCACCAATAGGCTCTGAAAAATGATTTGGGAGTATGACAAAGGCTTAATGTATGAAGACACACCCTATTTTCTCCTCTTCACCCAGTAAGAGCACACAGCACTCAGGTAAAACCTCTACCAAGGTCACTACGACCGCCCATAAACAGAGCAGTGCCCTCTACTGGACACTCCAAATGACAATTGTGCACAGAGCAGCTTCGAGAAATTCTCTGGATTTAATAAAAGTTGCAAAATATAAGCGTGCAGCATTGCACACCGTGTGAGTCGTACATATCAGACTCTCATACATATCAATCTCTCATTCTCCCTCCCTTTCCCACTAATGCCAACATAATCAGAGACTCCGCCTGTTGGAATCTGAGTAATATTTTCCAGACGGTGTGAGCTGCTCTCTTTTTTTCTCTGGGAACACTGACATTACAGGTTTAGGGTGTAAGACGCACAGGGAAAGTTATGGCTTTGCTTGCAATCTGCTCATTGTGTGCACACCTTTCTATCAGTGACTGTGTGCAAGTCAAATTTTATGAATTTATGACAAGCGGGTGCAGTCTATGGAATACAATAGTTGTCAAAGAAACAGAATAAATAAACAGCGGTTTTTAAATCATCCCTTTGTTTGATTAAGGTCGCTTTGATCCATCTTTCAAAAGCCATCTTTTAATCTCAGGCAATAAGGCTATTTGTTAGCACTCCACCTTACTGTACTCACCGAGCCAAATGATGGTAAAAAAGCTGTCCTAAAAAAATAATTGATATTTGAAATGAAAGTCCTAGGTGAAACAGAGAATCCTGAAGAATGTTGATCCTGTTACTTCCATATAACAAAAGCATATGGAGGATTAAATCTGCAATAATACATCATTAAATAAATAAATGAAATAAACGTGAATAAAATGTAATTCAATTCTAATGCACTAAAGAATTAATCAATATAGTTGTTTATCATTATTAAATGAAGATATTTTTAAATCAATAAACACATTTATGAGTCCATAATAAATAAAAGTTCCCCACTGGATCATTCGTTTTATTTTATATCAGTCTTTTAAATACATGACAAACCGCAGCTTGGACATTCTGTGAAATATCTTTTTTTGTGTTCCACATATTAAAGAAAATCATACAAGTTTTTGAATGCACTAAGCAATGGCATTGTCCATTGTGTTACACACAGACAGGTACAAGAGGGTTACAACAGTCAGCCCTTCAGGTCACTGTAAGCACAGGACTCGCACATCCTCATATGACCTTCTGGCGGAGAAACAAACACTCTGAGGTTTTGTTTGTTATGTGGGGCGGTCTATTCCTTAAAGTGGTCAAATGACATCCGTGGGAAATCATTAATGGAAACTCTGGCTTTTTCCCCTGCATGCCTGTTGTGCTCTCACTCCGTTTATTCTCATATTAGCCACTTTCAGGGCCCCTGCCCTCCACTTCCTCTCTCTTTATTACTTGATCTACAAAATAAATTTCTTCACATGCTAAATTTTCTCACTTGCAGCACCCCAATTTGCATTTTTTACAGTCTACTAGGCACTAAAACATATATAGCATGTTAGTTAGGGGAAGGCACATGCATTTTAGTTTATATTTACACTACTATTCAAAAGTTGGAGGTAAATGCTACATATACTACCACATCAGGAAACCACATCCTAATATCTAATGGACTGCATTTTATATAAACATTAGTATTTAGCTAAACACATAAATTAAAAACAGTTAATTCCCCTTGAAATACAAAGGAAATAAACCAATTATGGATGCACCCTTCAAACACCCATCTGAAATAATAGGATAGACCATCCGGCACCATATTAAAGATGATACTATTATCCAGGATGTACAAATTATAAAGCATGGATGTATACAAACAGTGTCCTAATTGTATACCAAAACATTTATTTTACGGATGAAACACTGGGAAAGCATTTAATAATGTAAATGAAATTTTCTAATTTTTTTTTTTCTTTTTAATGGGAAGTCTGAGCATGCTGCCTGGCACATTACTTCCACTGCTGACGAATAGATGAGTCATAGTTCAGTCACTGGACTCCTCTATGTTGGTCTTCTCTGGGTCTTCTGTCATTGCTTTGGAAAAGTCAACACAAACAAATTTTCAATCCCTTTTGTTCTCGACCACAATCTTCTGTCCACATGATTTATTTGAAATCGGATCCTGGTCTTTATGATGTGGATGAAAGGCATTGTAATTCAAATTTTGTGTAATGAGACTTGAATGAGACATTAAAATGTTTGGTTATTGTACAGTCATTCCATTCCAACCTCCTCTACTTCTCCCTTTCTCTCTCTCGCTCTCTCTCTTTCTCTCAGCCCCTCCCTTCTTCTCTCCGCCTACTCGGTCACAGACCTATTTATACTCTCACACTAGGACAGGTCTATTTGTAGAAACGGTTGTGTCTGGTAGAGGACGGTACAGAGGGACCAAAGATCAAAGTTATGAACTTAGATTGGCGTGTTACTCTTCAACAAAATCCAAGACAGAGAGGAGTGTAATGAACGAACTTTGAAACCTTCTTGTTGGGTTTATAGAGTTAGTATTTGAAACGCACTTCCTCTCTCTTCTAGTTGACGATTAAAAGAAATGGACTGTTGTTCGCTTTTTTTCTGTTCCTCCTTTCACTTTTTGTATTTGTTCATGACTTAAAGGAATAGTTCACCCGAAAAACTTCTTCTGAAGGACACAGGAGGAGAAATTTCAAAGAATGTTCAGGTTGCTATTTTTTGTGCAGTAACATTCAGAGGGGACTGGAACTTTCAAGCTTCAAAAAGACACAAAAACCCAATAAAAGTATGAGTCATCCACAAATACCCATGCAGGATGTTTGTCAGATTTAATTTAAATCACCATTTACTTGCAAAATTCCCCTAAAATGGACTGATGCTTGTTTTAGCAGGATCACTGAATTAGTCAGTGAATTAAACTCAAGAACTGTATCAGTTCAATTTGTGAATGAATCATTCAAACTGTGATCTGTTTGTGAAATAAATCAATCAATGATCTGACTCACAGAAGTGATTCGTTCACAAACCTTTCTTTCATTTTCGTCAAGCCCCTTTTCTATTCACCCATTACAACCATAGTAATCTTCAGAGATTCATGCAGGAATGAACGTCATATGTGTTTGAATCAGACATTTTTGTGTTACCTATCCCTTTAAGATTGACCCTGTGAAAACGTTTGCAGAAAAAAAAAAGTGTCTTTCTTTGTTTAGTAATGTGTCAGGGCCTTAAGCGATGGGAGTGGTGAGAAAAGCCTAGCACTGGGAAAAGGCCCAAAGCATCACAGGAAGAGAAAGATGGAAATGAGATGAGGGCCAGTTCATGAACAATTTCACAATTATAAGACCTGCAGAGGGAAGTAGAAACATACAGAGAAAAAAAAACTAGAAAGGGACGCCCGTGAGACCTGATATTTGAAAGGCAATGCATAAGGAAGGGTGGTGTATGATGGGGGTGGAAAAAAAAAAAAAAAAAAGGGAAAGCTGAGAGTGTATGATGTCAGAACAGAAGAATGCAATGTGGGCGTTAAACAGTCAGAACAGGACAGGGGACAGCAAGAGAGTGAGAGGTAAAGATGGGGGAAACCCATCACTGTCACACAAAATAGTAACTAAACAAGGTCACTGTGGCAAACATGCAAGTCAGGAAATTGTATGTTGACTAAGAGAGTGAAGTTCACTGCTTTATCTCTTTCGTTTCCTCTCATCCCTTCTTCATCTGGGCTTTTTTGAGTCATACAGTACCTCACATGGTTGTGGCAATGTCTGCTCGCTCAACTGAACAGGGCTTACACATTTCCAGACAACCTGGAGGCTCTGAAATGATGTGTGTTCTGGAAAAGAAAAAAGCTTCCCATCCAAAACACAAAACCGGGCTCAAGTCCACAGTGCATGAATCATTCAAATGCTTAGGAAAACCCATGGAATCAGTGTTCTTTATAAGAAAGGATGCACATTTTTCCACTCCATACCATACAAATAAAAAAAATATAAAAATATTAGAAATACTTATCAAATATTTGAAAATGTGCTTGGCATATGGGGAGAAAACTGGCATTTTCTTAGGCTTTTATGAAGATATAATCCATCAGTGCCTTCCAATAGAGGTGAAAAGTTGTACGAGGTAACCAGTCAAACAACATCCATTATATTTTATCTCTCTTTCTAGCTCTAGTGGGTGGGGTTAGATGTTTGGAGGCAGGAACTAGAATCATCAGAGACACGCCCACTTCTTCCACAGCCAACAGGTTAGGGAGGAGGAGGAGAGGAAAGGACAAGCATTACTTCATCCGAGCCTTGATTTTTCTCACCGGAGCTGTTGCAATGAGGTACAAGTGGACAAGACTGCACTCGTCAGAGGAACTCCAAACATCCTACTCATCCAAAAGCCCTGTACCCAACCCCCAAGCGGCCCTGCGTTTTCCAGGACAGGCCTGAAGAACAGCACAGCGCCGCTGCTTAGGGCCAGCTGGATCTCCCATTGCTTTCAGACAGCAGCTGGGTTGGCAACGCTATGGCCTGAAGTCTCCTCCTCCGAGATCTTAGAATACCCACAATGCCTTATAAGGGAAGGTTATGCTTCGAAGCGTGGGACTGGGGGTTCCCACAAGGGTTCCTGCCTCTTTCCAATGTGGAGCGATGGAGGATGGAACAGTGAAAGATCTGACACTTCCTCCCTCTTTCTTTCTTACTGAACTGTCCAATAAATATGTCATTTAAAAACGTTAGTTAAATTATACAGTATATAGTATTTTAACAAATGCAAAATCAATAGCAAGTGTTAGTGTTAGAAAGTAAAATAAATGTGCAATAAATAGCCTATAACTAAATTAAATTGAAACCAATATGCAGGCCTAGTCTCTAGGCCTGCATATTGGACTCTTAGCTTGCATTGTGTTAAGATATGATCAGAAACATTTTCCTCTATATCTATTCTTTCCTCTGATAAGTCAAGGCAGTTGATCGGTCAATTAGAGATGCTGATATTTCATTTTCATCACCACATCCACTGGAAATGGCTTGCATAACAATCCTTCAGGATGCTGCCAAAATACAGATAACACGCCTTCCTGTTTTCCGCTTCTTCAGAAGTCCGTGATCGTCAACAATCAGACTTTTTCTAGCAGAGAGCACAAAGAGTTGCTGATTTCAAAGTCCGACGGCCTACAGTTGGCCTTCTCACCTCGAACTGTCCCACTCGAAGAATCAGTCATTATAAATGCTTTAGTCCTCTCAAGGAGCTGCTGGAGCCAAAGTCCATCAAGCAACATTTGAACTGTTCTATTCAGGAATTTGAATTTAAAAGGCATTTTCAGCTCATTTTTAATTGATGCACAACCCTGGAGATCGCTAGGTCACCAAGCATCCTGGTTTTAAGCTTGGCTTAATCAATGCAACAAAATTTTAAAACTTTGTTAATGTACTGTAATCTGAGCATTTCGTAACAAGACTATATTGAAACCTATCCTTTAATGAGCATGAAGCAAACAGCTTGGAATCTCATTGTGAAAGTCTTTTTCTCCCTAAGGAAAATACTGAAAGGACAAGACGGCCTGTTACAACATCTTATTACAACATTGCAACTATGACTGAGCATGACAACATCACTTCATTATCCTGCGTGGCTCAAATGCAAGTCATGGGGTGAGGTTAACACACAGCTCATCTGTGCATACAAACACACCATTCAGGCGCAGACCATTTGGCATGACGGCCAGCTGGTGACCAGACGTGACACTTTCATGCACCACAGTCACCACACCCATTCATTCCACACATTACAGCCATAATTATGAAATACCAGCGGTTCCCTTAGGGAAGGACAAAAGGACAAATAACCTTAGGCCAGTGTTAATGCTGACCCGATGGGAATGTAAACAGACATGCCCATGATAGGGATGGGCATTTTAGTCATTATGTCTGAGTACTGGCAGGAGCCTTTGCTATTTTTGCAACTGAACCCTTTTTAGCATCTTTGTACATTAATGTTCAGAAAAAGTGATTGACTATTATTGAAGTAGGCTAAAACACAGTAAAAATATTATGAAATGCTATTAAATTGAAATGTTTTCTATTTGACAGTATTTTAACCTAATTCCTGTTGGGGCAAAGCTGAATTTGTAGAAGCCACTAATCTAAAGCGCCACGTGATCCTTCAGAAATCATTCTAAAATGCTGATTTGCCACTCAACAAACATCTCTTGTTATTATTTACAGTTGTATTACAGTTGGGCTGCTTAATATTTTTGACATGATAACAAGAAGATAAAAAAAACAGCATTTTTTCCTAAATAAAGCTATTTTGAAAATGCTTTTAATGTATCAAATGCATTCTACTGAGATAAGCATTTGTGAGTTAAAAAGGATCATTTTTATTGTTATAATTATTATTATTTTTTTTTAGAAAATTGTCAATCATTTCACAAGGTAAAATCCTTATTACTCGACTGGGTTCATGTAGAGTCTTTTGAAGCTGCATTGAAATGGCAATTTGAACCTTCAACCTGTTGGCTGACATTAAAGTCCACTATATAGAGAAAACTCTTGGATTTTTCTCCTTAAAACCTTAACTTCTTTTCGACTAAAGAATGAAAAAACATGAACATGTTGGACGACATAGATCTGAGTTAGGGTTGGGTCTATAGACGATACCATCGTCCATCGCCGATGGCCGATAGACATCACGATGCTGAGCCGGCATCGTGATCCTCCGCTTAAATGTATCTAAATCAATTTCTGAACACATTTAAGGAAAATTCCTGAACAAATGTATGTGTTCAATAGGCCTATCTACGACTCCAAGTCTGGAAACAACTGCCATGTCTGGGAAATGAGGTGCTTTAATGAGGTGAAGTACTCTCTGAAACATGCCAGGACTGAATTTCACACACTCTACTGCGATATCGCTAACATCAACATGCGATAAAATTCCTAAACATGCCTCCCTATAATAGGGTGCAAGAGCCTCTGAACTGTGACTCTTCCAAATCCTTAAGTCAACTAGTATGACTGTACCAACTCACTTTTTTTTTCTCAAGCAGCATCTCATTTTGCAGCAGCATGTTTTGTAATAACTTTGTAACATCACATGGCACCCCTAAAACATTATCTAAATCAAGTGGAAAGCAGCACCTGCTTCAGATATGGCCAAAATATAGAGTCACAAACTTACATTTGTGAAAAGACAGATTGCTTTACAAATATGATTTTTGACTCAATAATTGATTTTCCAACCACCACCCCTATGGAGACAATATATTTGTAAAGTTTGCCTACAGCTCTGGAGCGCTCAGGCACAATATTCATATTCCTGTGGTCTGTGCAAGGCCACACCTGGCCCGGATTGCATGACTTATCTTCATGCAGGAGAGAGCCTGGTTAAAGGTTAACCCATGCCTTACAATCTCAATATGATCGTGAGAAGAGAAGGCAGCTCATAAAGTTTTCACTTCAAAGGTCTTCGATAAAAACCATTACTGAACTCTAAAACTTGATTTATCCTGAGCGGTTCACAGGATGAGGGCGTAGGCATGTGAAGGATGGTACCATGAACCAGATAACACAGAGAATGGCTTCAAGGGCACCACGGTTCCATCTACAGTGTGCAAGGGTCACAAAGGTCATCGTGTTTGGAAAGGAACTAGAGCAGGGCGCCTGACTTGTTCATGCCTGTGCAGCATGTGTGCTGAGCACAATGAATGCAAACAGGCATGAACAACCTGATGGGGGTCCGGTGAAAAGATGCAATTCACTGCTGTAATTTAATCTCAAAGTGCACCTCTGTCAGAAGGAATGCAATGAGAGTTGGCGTTATAATAATCCCTCGACTCCAACCACAGTGTTCGCCCTTGTCAGTCATGACAAACTGTAAGCCTGAGTGAAAGGATTCCAGATGGATTACAGAATATCTCACACCATCAGGTTAATCAGTAGTCTGAGTATGTGTGTTACTAAGCGAAGTGAGGATTTTAAGCTCTCAAACCACACAGTCAGCACAAGATGAGTAATATGAGAGGGTACACACATCTGCAATATCAAATGACAGCCATTCTACTCAATTTATGAAAATAAGACAAAATGTTAGACAGACTAAGCAAATATGCCTCATTTCTCTTGAACGTTCAGGTGACTTTTTAAGCCTCAAATGCACCATGGTATACGTGAATATTTATTATCATACAACAGAGTGGCCACTTTTGGAAATTTTTGATGTGCAATTAATTGATATTTTGTAACAAATATTGTTGTCACTTTTTATCGACCAATGCTAAATAAAACTATTGTGGCTCCAAATACTTTCGGGGCCACTGTACATCCGCCATAGTTGGGTCATAGTCATTTTTATTGAACATTATAAATAAGAAATACCATTCGAACAAGCCATCCAGACCAGTTTTATGGCTGTAGATAAAAGGCTTTGGGGTCTGGCCTTTGCAATTTTGCCCTGATATGGAGCAAAGAGTCTGAGGGCAGGGCCCTCAATGGGAAATTTCAAATGGAAAAGCCACAGCTAAATTAAGAAAAACTGCAGCTCCTACAATGAGCTCATGACTCACCGCAGGGCATCAAAACGTTTACAGTCTCTCTTACCCTCTGCTCCCTCCACCTCCATCTAGTTCTCACACTAAAACCTAGATTAAAACCTATTAGGCTGTACGTACTGTAAACAAATAAACTATGAAGACTACAGCCACTTATACTCGGTTCCTCTATGCA
>JAUMHI010000057.1:10950049-10980506 GCA_032359435.1 Enteromius unitaeniatus | reverse complement strand
TCTATGCAAACGTTTCAAACCACAACAACATTAATCCTTTTACCCACTGAAGAAAGAATGAGCAAAAGGCTAAAGGTTTAAAGCAGACATGAAAGGCGTTCGCAACCCAGCAATGTGTCATATTGAATACATGGATATTCAATAAGAACACAAAGCAGTGTGGGACCTGAAGAGCTTGAATATTCTGACGAAAGATTACAGAAAGACAAATCCAAGTAGCATGCAGCGATAAAAGGGCCTTCACACCCGGGCTCACCACCTCTGTGGCTTCAGGACGACAGGGAACAGTGAGGAATATAAATTTAAAGAACCAAATATAGACATAATATGTAAACGCTATTCATAACTTTATATATAAGTATATATAATTGAAAATTGACATATAGATGTCTTCAGACCAGTATGGCGCTGTCGAGCCATTTTACCACACCCACTTCTGAAACTCATATCAGACGTACATTTTCGCAAGTTCTGATGCGTGTGCTAAGTTTTGTGACTTTTCGAGCATGTTTAAGCCCTCCAAACTGTGATTCACTTTGGAAAAAAGAATAATAATAAAAACAAAACTGAGCAATTCCCTATAAAAACGTCTGCTACAATATATTTTACACTCAAAAAGCGCAGAACATAACATCATCTAGAGACACGTTTATGTTGTTGGTTAACCCTGAGAACTTCCTGTTCTGAGCGTTTCAGACACAGGTGTATCCCCTCTGAGATCTCTCTGGGACACGTTGACAGCTGGCTGGTTGACAGACCAGCACTAAGGGAAGGGCTGGGTTTGCACAGCCACATGTGTCACCAGTCCTCTCGCTCTAAACCAAATATTCCTCTGCAATCTCACCATCTTCATAAACACGATGAATGGAGAATAATTGGAAGATAAAGATACAGACTAAACAAGAAGTCTAAACGGTTGATACAGCAAATGTTCTTTGTGTAACACAAAGTTTTCTGCACGATGGAAAAGTGAACATGCACGGCACACTTGCATTGCTCACTGCTGACAGACGTAGAAAGTTAATTGTCTTGGGACAGCTGGAAAATAGCTCAAGTACAAAGTCTCCCGGCCTCTGACCAAAAACCAGAATCCCGCTGCTCTGAAAATATGCTGTATTTCAAAGTACCTCCCTTTGTCTCAGTCGACACTGTATCAATTACAACCCTGAGTTAAAGAAACAGTTCACCCAAAAATGAAAATTTACTTCATGTACTCAGATGGAACACATTTGGATAGCATTGCATCGTTTGCTCATCAACGGATACTCTGCAGTGAATGGGTGCCGTCAGTATGAGAGTCTGATAAAAACAAAACAATAATCTACAAGCAATCCGCACGACACCAGTCTTTGAATTAAAGTCTTGTAAAATGAAAACCTGTGTGCTTGCAAGAAAAAAAAATGAAGGCATTTTAACTTCAGACAGGCCAAAATACAAATCCATAAAAGTCTGTCGCTTGTTGGTCCTCTCACATCAAAATCCACAAACATATTGGTTCAGGACAGTGTCTTCACCTCCAAACACTGCTTGGTCTATGCATGTCACTTGGATTGTTGTGATGTTTTATCAACTCTCATATTGGCGGCACCCATTCACTGCAGAGTGAACTGATGAGTGTTAATTTCGGGGTGAATTAAATCAGTTTAGCAGGGATGTCCTAACAAGATTAGCATTTTGTAACACTACCATTCTAAATGAAAACACCGAGTTGCTTTCCAAGAACCGTATGACAACACTGTTTTTTGGAAAACGCATTTATTACGTTACAGCATTATTTAACCATTCACAGATGCCTAAGCAACTGTCAGCTTCTAATTGTTGTCAATTATACTAGTTACACCATCCATGCAGTGTTGCACAACAAAACAGATCTTCCACTGTAAGCAATCCATTTCGTTTGACAGGCGCATCTTCTTTAGGTTTTGCAACACATGGAAAAAGGAATGACACACAAGGGGGGATGTGAGTCCCCAAGGACACTTGAGGACATGACCTGACAAAGACCCTAAGATGTCACCAGCGCTGTGCTGCTCAGCTGGCAGCACAGGTGAAAGAAACATCCTCTTACATGCGCCCTGACCCAGACAGTAAAAACACGTCCAGACGTAAAAACAAGAGTCAACACATTTATACAAGCTTGGCCTCTCAGGGTGATGCTGATAGTATATTCCCACTGGAATGTCTAATGTAATTGGTTTGAGGGAGGTTAGTTTGGAATGACAAATAATCAACAGCTAGTCTCCTTTAACTCCCCTTGTCTTTCCATCCTGAGGAGTCCTGGAAAAATGTGGTCTGGAACTGCCCGAAACACTCCCTAACAAATGGATTTCAATGCATGTCAATGCACACAAGCTTAAGTTTTGGAGGTGGGGTTTTGTTTGTATAACCCTCATGCATTTGAATCAAGATCTAAACAGGTTTGGGTTGTATTTTCATGAATAACATGGAGTAAAATAACAGGTGAGATCCATGTGGTCATATAAACACATGACAGTTGTCGTGCATCAAACCCTAACTTACCACGCGCCTATGACGCCCTAAACTGCTGTCTATGTAGGGAACTCAATAACTCATCAAGTGTTGGAAAGTCTGACTATTTTCCACGAATCATTTGTTTCCAGCAGATTGTTACAAAATGATTATTAATTGTGATTTCATTTTTTAGACTTCTATTTTTTTATTTTAGCTATACAGCCATCGTTTATTCCTCGGTTTCAATGCTCTTAGCATCAATACTTTACTGCTCTGATCGAGTCTCGAAAGAGTCCGGTTTTGTGGTTCAACAAATGCATTGAAAAGCTCCGACTCGTTTATCAACCGGACTTCTCAAATATATAGGACAGAAATCTTAAGATCTTGACAATCCGCACACTGACACAAACGCACGTGTGAATTCAAAACTCTAACTTCTTGAAGCGTGAACCGAATTATGCTGAAGTTCAATGTGAAATGAATGGCGTGTCAAGCACTTACCTTGATTAAAGCACGCCGACTTCAAATCCTGCAACGTCCAGAAGCACCGGTCGCACTATAATACTGCATAAAATAACCCCAGCAGTGATGGGTGACTTGTTCTCAAACTTGAGCCGTAATCTGGTCCTTTCCCTCCTGTGTGAATCTCACCGACGAGAATATTTAACTTACTTGAAAAGTCGCTTTTACAGTTGTCTAAGTCACGTAAGCATATATAGTAAAAATGACTGCTGGAGATTTAGGCGTTTAAAAACAGACAGTAATGCTCTATTTTAATGTGAGTACTGTGGCAGAACCTGTAACGTTACTCAGTAATGGTTTGAAGCGGGTGTAAGCAGCCGGCACCCGCCCTCTCTCTCTCTCTCTCTCTCTCTCTCTCTCTCTCTCTTTCTCTCTCTCTTTCTCTCTTTCTTTCTCTCTCTCTAGCTGTACCAGGAAGTGCACGAGCAATCCCCCGACTAATAGTATCACATGCATATCCTGAACTTTCACTTCATCACCGTTTAATAAACATGTAGAGTGCGTTTTAATAGCCTTTTTCTTTCATTAGATGACTGCGTTATTTAAAAGAGGAAACACAGCACTGCTTACATTCCTCACATAAGTAACGTTACGCATACCTGTTCATTCAGAACCAATATACTCGTTAAAATAAGATTAAAATAACTTTGTGACAATATATCAGTATTGCGGTATGATTGCTTACATGTGGCATTTTAGATGAGGTAAGCGTTACTCGAAAGCGTTATATCGCCCTCTATTGACCATTCAGAGGAGACAGAAGACCCAAATACCGTATTACCAGAGGTCTTCGACCTTTTTTAACGCCCTTACTATGTCACTACTAATACTAGGACCCATCATTTCAACTTTAGTTACAGTTTTACATATTTTTTCTTTTCATTTTATTAGTTTTTCATGTCAATATGGTACAGATTATCTTCCATTTTTATTTCAGAATGTAGTTTATTTATTTTTGGCTATGTCAAGATATTTAGGTTTGCCAACTAAGTGAAAGGAAATAAGTTCATTTTACTTCAAGTAATGGTTGATTTTTAACAGTTTCAGTTTTAATTCACTAAAATCATCTGGAGATATTAAGAAGCACACATTACATACTGTATGGCCTATATTTACATGCCATGTGAATGCATTTACATTATTATATTAATGCATTTTTCAAGACTGCAAAGTCAGTGAAATAATAATATTAGTAGGTAGAGTTATATAATCATTTTCATTTTACTTAATGCTTTTTAACGATTGATGACAACAAACATTAACTGAAATGGAGCTAGCTTTATTTATTTTACAAAAAAATAACTTTCAGCTTTAGCAATGATTAGCAAACCCCCTGCATTACTGACACTATCCCTTGAAGACCCCCTTGAAGACATAAGGCCCCTTATGTGGTACGATGACAAGCAAATTAAGCAGTCAACTTATGTGCTACATATATATTGATCTAAAACAAAGATTTACCACTTACACATCAATATGGTCAAATCTACCATTCTTTCAGATTTAATGTGTCTAGACCAAAATGTATTGCTTATTATTATGTCACAAAATTCACAGCCATTCATTCGGAGCATCTCTTTTTAAATCCACACACACTGAATACGGCATGCCCTGAAAGGAAAGCCGTGTCTAAACATTAGACTGTATCAATAAACACTGCCGAAACAAAACCCCCCCTGTCAAGGTGACCTCATCCCTGATTGTCCATGGGAAGTGCAGTGTCATGCAGTAGCCAGAGGGTGGAGTGATCGATTCTGCCCTTGTGCTCTTCAACATCCAGACCACCAAACCCACATTAAGCACATTAAGCACCGGCTGAACGGAGAGGAAAAGTTGTATCCTGTTGACAAGGCAATGTTGGACAGAGAGGCTATACTGAAGGGTGTGTCCGTATCTCCTGCCACAGTTCTAGTGGAAATGGGCATTAAAGTTATTGTTGCTGCCTTTATCAGTTCTTTACTAATAGTACACCGTTATTCTCTCGTATTTCTCTCTTTTTCCATCCCAGATTCACTCATATGCAAACACATCCACAAAGGGTGACATGACCTTTCCAGAAAACCAGGAAAAGTATGCTTTTCCGGAATTTTCGATGTCATTTCCTCTTCCAAGTAGCATTCCATTCCAACCGCTAATAAATAGACACTAAACTCAAGTGGTTCTCAAACTAGAAAAGCTTTTGGTTAACAAAATATGCGCGACAGATTCTTATCAGCTAGATTCCAGTATTACACTAGACCAAATGAACCATGAAGAAAGCTCTTTAAACAGAACTAAACAAGTCACAGAGAACAGACGAAGAAAAAAAGAATGCATATTTGAGTTAAAGGGGTGTGAGCTATTTTCCTTTTTTTTCCAACCGGACTAGAAACATTTATGGCATCCATAAGAAAGATTCAAACATCTTTCAGAGTTAATGGTCATTTTCTTTGCACACAGACAGAGTTACACCCACATTCCTTGCACTGTATTATTATTAAATAGATTAATCCAAACCTATCCCTCAGAATCAAATCTGACAGACTCTCAGAGATGCCGTATACTGATAATTTATTCCATATCAAAAGCTATCTATGCATTAATTTATCATACAGTTCTGCGACGTGTAAGTGTATTGAAAAAAACAAAAGTCTGGTATTTGTTTAAAAGGTTAATCATAATCTAAACCATAATTAACACCACACCTTCATTACACTATCACTTGTGGTTGCTTTGTTCTAAACAGAAATGTGCTGACAATCACAATCCTGTTTACAGCATTGAAAAAGTCTCGGTTTCAGAGCATGCAAATCTATGGTATGCTTTGCTGAACCTAAAATATCCTGACAGCTATTACAAAAAGTAATTTGTTAGGAAATCGCTGGGTGCAGTTGTCTTTATTTAGCTATGCAAATTAGTTTTCCGATACAGCAAAGAAGACTATTCGTACATGCATCTGTTTAGAAGATTTATCTAAAGTGACTTACCTTGCAGCCTTGGCAGTAAAACTCTCCATTTTTCCCTGGAGGTAGTATGATTTCTCCTGTGGGTATCAGCTGGATCTTCAGCTCCATCATGTTGTGTCTCTTTGACTGTGTCCTACCTCACTCTGTGTGAGGGACGCTTCAACTCTCACTGGTGCTTCTGCTCTGCTGGATACAGGAGAAAGAGGGACGATATTCCTAAACAACAAGATACAAATAAAAAAAGATCAATTAAATCAGGCTAGTAGAATTTACCTATTTCCAAACAGAGAGTTAATGGAAGTTATTATAGATTGCGTCCAGGGCTCGTCTCACAGCCAGATAGTGCAGTATAATTAAAGATTCCTGTCCTGATCTGCTCTGAGCGCTAAGAGTCCGCTGTCAGGGCTTCCTCTAGGCTTCAGCATCCTGTCCTCGACATTCCCAGGGTAAACACCGGAGGAGCCCACTCTGTTCCCTTGCCCACACTTAAATCAGATACACGTTTCTGCCACCAGCTTCTAAAAAAAGAGCAACTTTCCTTTGTATGTTAATGATGACAGGTTAAAGGAAATATCATTTTGGGGGGAAAGGGGGAGTATGTGGGGTAGGATTTAACAAATACGGCTTGACAGACAGGTGATGAAGCCCTGTTACAAACAAGCCACTGACATTTAGCCTGAAAACTCTAACCTCAGCATTCTTTTATGGGCAGAATATCAATATACATTTATATTTGTTCTATTAATCACTGGATCTATCTATCTTTCAATCTATCTATTCATTTTTAATTCTATAACCATATGTTGTAGGGGAATCCTGTGTGCTGGGGACTTGAATGCTTAAGAAAATATAAATGAATGAGTAAAGTATAGCTTGTTGGAAGGGAAATGACAGAGACACACATCCTCTGACCTGTGACATTAGTTGAGACATTCATGATTTTTGGGCATCAACAGGAAAGAATGGCCTTGTCATCCCAGGGCACTGTATGATCTAAATTTGGGTAAAAGACACAGATCTCCGTCAGCATAGCATTTAGTGGGTTACATAAAACTGACTTTTTATGATGACAGTTTAATGGCTTCAGTTGTCTTGCCTGCATATAGGGTGCTGTGATCACTAAAAACAACAGATGGTCAGCATAAGAGCAAAGAGAAATGACAGACTGAATGAAAGATCTCCACTAAACACAGATAAACTGCAGCTGGTTTAGACTACAAGACTCTGAATACTGGAGTAATGATATCCTGTTTGTAAAAGAGTGAAATCATGGAAACATTTTTGAGGTGTGGTAGGTGAGCATGGGTGAAGGGCAGGCCAAAGATAATGGATAACTATAGCTGTTTTAACCTGGTAAACAGAACTGGAAGAGTTATGTAAGAGGCCATTTAGAATAGCTTTCTTGAATGTTACTGGCAGCAACTCGGCTATTTTAGAGGAAAAGGAAGCATCACATATTTCAGTGGCATCCTATTTCCTCTGTCTTGCTCTTATTCTTTTGCAACTTTAAATGCAGTATTTGTCTCAGTAGATGTAGTTTTTCTTGTTATTTGTAAACGTGAACTACAAAATGAATAGCTAAATCAATGTATTTTTCTTTCATAAAATAGCCTACCTTTTCTTAAAATATTGTATTGCTTGATTTGCAAAGAGATTGGCACATGTCTGGTTTGAGTCTGAACTTTTTTTTTACTATTAATAAAAATTTATTAATTTATTTGCAAGCAGAAAGGATTAAATGATTAGGTTTTCGCCTGATTGAATGGACGGTTGTTTTTATTAATACACGCAACAGCACCACCTGCTGGGTGGGATATAAACATTTATAACGTAGCCTGTGTAATGCAACAAGAATATTGAATTACATTCTTATCCCATACTATTCCCTACAAATACTTTTAAATTATTTTAAACTTCAAAAGAGTTCATTTTATGTGGGTCTTTAAACGCGAATGTCTAGGTTTATTAGACTGGTTTACCACATTTTAAAACGGCATTGTTTTAATTTAATTAAGTTCATTTTAGACTTCAGTACTTTAGAAATTATATAAACATTTAAAATCTGTAGGAAGGAATAGTATTCCTACGAAAAACAGCCTGGAAATGTGAAAAAATAGTCCTAAAGTTGTGTACAATAGCAATAAATAAATGACACAATAGTATATCATGCCCTTTAACGGTTTACAACACAAAAAATGCAGTACACTGATAACATCTCAATATATAAATATAAAATGTGTGCAATTTTCGTATTATTTGTTACACATTAAAAAAACATATTTAATCTATTTGACCTATGATTAACTTAAAAATAATTAAAATAGCTTAAATAAAAACGTTTCAATTTGTGACATGTAAATTCTAGCTTAAGCTTAAGTTGCTTTATTTTCTGTTTCCATCTCGTCTTTTTATAAACATCGTGTCTTATTCTCATGATTTAATATTTAATAAAACAGTCACGGAACAACATTAAACAGAATGAAAAAGAAAAAACTAAACGGAAAAATCAAAAGGACAGATGATTTTTTTAATGTATATCCGGTATCGCATCCGGAAGTTTGGCCTACGTATTTTCTTACGCTCACTGTCGTAAAACACATAATTTCCGTTGAAGCAGAGTCACCCAGATACGCAACACGTATTCGTGAATCTCAAGCCCGTACGCACAACGTGCATGGTACGCCATTCCGCTGAGCGCAAACCCAGCACACAACTACATTTACTGGCGAGAACCTGCTTTTAATACAGTAAGTTATATCGTGTGTGCGAGGACGTGGATCTTATCATTAGTCTATTTTAAAATCAAGTTATCGCGTGTTTTTGGTAATGCTTGTTCGCGGAAACAGGTTTCTTGTGTAATGTGTAGTAAGCTAAGCTAACATGCTAACTCCTGCTCTAACAAAACCGTGGAACTGTAGCAAGTGTTCATAAACATGCGAATATGTGGATTTTAATTTGATATGCAAAATCTGTAAAATTGTGTCTGTTATTTAAGGTTTATATGGCGTCTTTAATGAATAAATAATGGCTTTGCTGGTTTCGGCACGATAGGGAACAATTCAGGCGCGAGAGCCACGTTAACGTTACTCATTGAGGTTCATTGTTGTGGTTTGGTTTTGGTAACAACTGATTGCTCAGATACTAGAATTTTAATTCGGGTTTCTTTTTATTTCCACCAGCTTTGGTTTTTGTTGTATCTCACGAATTCGTAGTGGAGTGTTGAAGTCTATTGTAATCTTCAGCGTGTGTCAGTACTCATACTTTGCAGTTCTGTCCTATATTTTGTGCCTTACTGCTTTTTTTGTGGTCTTTTCAGTACACGCTGCCATGGCAGCTGCATTCCCCTACAGAGGTGTGCCTGGTACAATGCCTCCAGGTGTTCCTCCACCTCTTGCTGTTGCTCCTGTACCAGACTACATGACTGAGGAGAAGCTGCAAGAGAAAGGTGTTTATATGGTTGCTCATGAACTTTTTGCTTTGTGTACTCTAAATGTTTAGTGACCTGATTTGTTTTATTTTTGTTGCAGCTCGGAAATGGCAGCAGCTTCAGGCCAAACGCTACTCGGAGAAGAGGAAATTTGGCTTTGTGGATGCTCAGAAAGAGGACATGCCCCCTGAGCATGTGCGCAAAATCATCAGGGATCATGGAGACATGACGAACAGGAAATTTCGGCATGACAAGAGGGTCTACCTTGGGTAAGAATATTTGTTTTTGACGAGGTAACTGATTTTTGTATGTACATTATTAATGTGCATGTTGCTTTTTTTTTGTCGACAAGGGCCTTGAAATACATGCCCCATGCAGTGCTCAAACTGCTGGAGAACATGCCCATGCCCTGGGAGCAGATCAGAGATGTTCCTGTGCTCTACCACATTACTGGTGCCATTTCCTTTGTAAATGAAATCCCATGGGTGATTGAGCCGGTGTACATTGCTCAGTGGGGGTAGGTGACATGTTCAATGTTATGACTTTCAGAGCAGAGATTGAAACATTTTGCAGAAAAATAGTGCTGATATATGTAATGCTGTTTTGGAAGCTCTAGATGTGATTGTTTTCAGGGCTGCTCAAAAATTGTTTTATATATTAGTATGGCTGCAATAATTAGAATTTCTTTTATTTTCTCCCACCAGCACAATGTGGATCATGATGCGTCGTGAAAAACGAGACAGACGGCACTTCAAGCGCATGCGTTTCCCCCCGTTTGATGATGAAGAGCCTCCGTTGGATTATGCAGACAACATCCTGGATGTTGAGCCACTGGAGGCAATCCAGATGGAGCTGGACCCTGAAGAGGACTCCTCTGTTGCAGAATGGTTATATGAGCATCAACCTCTGAAAGATACCACAAAGTGAGTGTTGATGACGGTTGGAAAAAAAAAATGGTTTCTTGTATCTTTTGGTTATGTTCTATCTTTTCCTTCCACAGATATGTGAATGGGACCACATACAGACGCTGGCAGTTCACTTTACCAATGATGTCCACTCTGTATCGATTGGCTAATCAGCTGCTGACAGACTTGGTGGATGGAAACTACTTCTACTTGTTTGACTTGAAGGCTTTCTTCACCTCTAAAGCGTTGAACATGGCCATTCCAGGGGGACCCAAATTTGAGCCCCTTGTCAGGGACATTAACCTCCAGTATGTTACCAAGTTCTGTAGCATAATTGACCATTACGTTTTATTTTCTCCGGAAGTCTAACTTGGTTTGTTTTTAGGGATGAAGACTGGAATGAATTCAACGACATCAACAAGATCATCATCAGACAACCAATCAGGACAGAGTACAAAATTGCATTCCCTTATCTATACAACAACCTGCCACATCATGTGCATCTTACTTGGTATGAAACTTCATTATGCCTACAGTTTTATGCTTCTATACAAATTGTGATTTTTGCTGAACTAATGATTTGTGACTATTCATGCAGGTACCACACACCAAATGTGGTGTTCATCAAGACTGAGGATCCTGATCTTCCAGCCTTCTACTTTGACCCTCTGATCAACCCCATCTCTCACAGGCACTCTGTCAAGGTCAGAAGTTCAGCTGATTAATTAAACCGTACCTGTAGGTTTCCAGATTTTCTCCCTGTAATTGCAAGCTTCTGTTTTCACCATAGAGCCAAGAGCCACTGCCAGATGACGATGAGGAGTTTGAACTGCCTGAGTATGTTGAGCCATTCCTGAAGGAAACTCCTCTCTATTCTGACAACACAGCCAATGGGATTGCGCTGTTGTGGGCCCCTCGTCCATTTAATCTCCGCTCAGGAAGAACCAGACGGGCCATTGATGTGCCTCTCATCAAAAACTGGTTTGTATTGAACAATATTCTTTATTTGCACACTGAAAGGGGCCACTCTCAAAGAGCACATTTTTACAATCTACTGTGCTGCTTTGCATTTATCTATGTAAACGTGGGCTTATCAAACTTGATCCTGGAGGGCCGGTGTCATGCAGAATTCAGCTCTAACTTGCCTCAGCACACCTGCCTGGAAGTTTTAAGCATGTCTAATAAAGACCCTTATTAGCCGATTAAGGTGTGTTTGAGGGTTGGAGCTAAACTCTGCAGGGACGTCTTTGGTGCATTTTCTGCAGATAACTTGGCATTCTAAAAATGCCATTTTAGTTAAACTTATGAAAAATAAATTGTGGGTATCGTTACCGATACCGGTGCCAAATCAATACTTTTAAAACTGTTCTGGTGGCTGAATCGATAATTCTAAAATAAAAATGGTAACACTTTATAATAACTGCACACTATGAATCATTAGTTAATCATTAGTAACATTAAACAGTCTGTTCATTCTTTAGAAAGCATTGTTCCAACATTAATAGTCATTAGTAAGTAGTTTATAAATACAGCTGTGAATGCCTTGTTCTTGATTTATAATCATATCTATTACAATGGAGATTTAAAGGCTTATCAACCAAACAGAACAAATAAAAACACAGAGGGATACAGAGGGAACTATTAATTTCAAAATGCAAATAATATGAAACTGTACAACTGTTCACTTGAATGATTTATCATGAAATAGCATGAAAGGTTTAAAAAGTTAATTCATAAAGTATCCTTAAATAAAGACAAAACCATTAATGAATCAATAAACTAAGCTTATGAGACAATAACTAACATATGATCCAATGCCGTTTCTCAAGTGAATAATTCATCTTGTAACAGGCATCCAATACTGACACGACTGACGAAAATAAACATGAGTGAGAGAAGATCGAACGCAAGAATAATCGCGGCAGATGACACACGCGCATGCAAGGGTTTGAAATGAGCTTGCGGGCTCCCGTTTATTCGCATATAGATCCGTTTTCCTCACACCAGCATCAGTGGTGTGCTCGCTTATTGATGCCATAGATTTGCCGCCATATATATATATATATACTACGGAACCTAAATGAGGCACCGAAATCCGCGTTTTTATTCGGTTTGGTACATACCAGTTACTTGGGTACCGGTGCTATAATGGGTACCGGGTTTCGCTACCCAACCCTAGCCTTTTTATTCCAAATCGCTGCCCTGTCTCACATTTTTAACCTCATAAACATATTCTATGTGAATGGCCAGTAACACATGTAGGGTTTATGTTTTAAGAGACTGTATAAGAAGACTATAATTTCTGAGTATAAACTCTTCTGTTTTTTGTTTTTTCGCAAACCTTTAGGTATCGTGAGCACTGTCCTGCTGGCCAGCCTGTGAAGGTCCGTGTGTCTTACCAGAAGCTCCTGAAGTACTATGTGTTGAATGCTCTAAAACACAGGCCACCTAAGGCACAGAAAAAGAGGTGAGAATGCTGTTCCAGAGCTTGTTTCATTAAAAAATATTGATGCATTTAATAATGGTTGTATTTCCCTTTTATCTTTAAGATACCTGTTCCGCTCTTTCAAAGCCACCAAATTCTTCCAGTCCACAAAGCTGGATTGGGTAGAAGTCGGTCTCCAGGTGTGCCGGCAGGGCTACAACATGCTGAACCTACTGATTCACAGAAAGAACCTCAACTACCTGCACTTGGACTACAACTTCAACTTGAAGCCTGTGAAAACCCTAACCACAAAGGAACGTAAGAAGTCCAGATTCGGGAATGCGTTCCACTTGTGCCGTGAGGTTCTGCGTTTGAGTAAGCTTGTGGTGGACAGTCATGTGCAGTACAGGCTCGGAAATGTTGACGCTTTCCAGGTATAATATACAATAATGAATGCAGTTTCTATGTGGCCAATTGTTGTTGTTTCGTATTTTGTTATAAAGTATTTTGTTTACCTTGTAGCTGGCAGATGGACTGCAGTACATCTTCGCCCATGTTGGTCAATTGACTGGCATGTACCGCTACAAGTACAAGCTCATGAGGCAGATCAGAATGTGCAAAGATCTGAAGCATCTCATCTACTACCGCTTCAACACAGTAAGTAACACTCAATTCAACCAAATACATAATTTTGTGAAGTAAATCATTTTCCTGTGATGGTGTTTTGGTGAATTGATGCTATGCCTTGCAACTAAAGTAATCTGTTTTTATAGGGCCCAGTTGGAAAAGGTCCAGGCTGTGGGTTCTGGGCTCCAGGATGGAGAGTCTGGCTGTTCTTCATGAGAGGCATCACTCCTCTTCTGGAGCGGTGGCTTGGCAATCTTCTGGCCAGGCAGTTTGAGGGTAAAATGAGATTTTATTCATAAGCAAAAAGCATGTAGAATATAGATATTCTAGATAGGATATAGTTACATTTTCAAGGATAACAAATACTAATTTCCTTGTGTAATGCTGTTTAGGTCGACACTCCAAGGGTGTTGCAAAAACTGTGACCAAACAGCGTGTGGAATCTCACTTTGATCTGGAGTTGAGAGCTGCTGTGATGCATGACATTCTGGATATGATGCCTGAGGGTATCAAGCAGAACAAGGCCAGAACCATCTTGCAGCATCTCAGCGAGTCATGGAGATGCTGGAAGGCCAACATCCCTTGGAAGGTAAACTTTTGGTCAAAGCTTTTTGCTGTCTTCCAATGATATGATTAAATTTAGAAATTTATCATTAAGGGGTTTTTATGACTTTTTTTCAGGTTCCTGGGCTTCCAACTCCTATTGAGAACATGATTCTCCGCTATGTGAAGGCCAAAGCTGACTGGTGGACCAACACAGCCCACTACAATCGTGAGAGAATCAGAAGAGGAGCAACTGTGGATAAGACTGTGTGTAAGAAGAACCTGGGACGTCTCACTCGACTGTATCTAAAGGCGGAGCAGGAGAGACAGCACAATTACCTGAAGGTAAATTTCTTGGGAAACAAAATGTTTTTGAACAGGCTGTGTTTGCTGATAAAGAACACAAAGATTGATGCATTTTTATTTTATAGGATGGACCTTACATCACAGCTGAGGAGGCCGTGGCCATCTACACCACCACAGTGCACTGGCTTGAGAGTCGTCGTTTCTCTCCGATCCCCTTCCCTCCTCTGTCTTACAAACATGACACTAAGCTGCTCATCCTGGCTTTGGAGAGACTCAAGGAGGCTTACAGGTTAGGCCAGTCCCATAAAAGCAAGCTAATTGGATGCACTAATTTTGTCTAGATGTTTGCGTCTTTTCTAACTTTGCTTTCTTTTATCTAGTGTGAAGTCAAGGCTGAACCAGTCACAACGTGAGGAGTTGGGTTTGATTGAGCAGGCCTATGATAATCCTCACGAGGCTCTGTCCAGAATCAAACGTCACCTCCTCACTCAGAGAGCCTTCAAAGAGGTTTGCACACATTTATTTTAGCATACTTCATATTACAACAAAAGTTCTCTTAGCCTGTTGCTGGTCCTAGCTTGCATCTCAAGGGGTTCTTTTTCTCTCTAGGTGGGCATTGAGTTCATGGACCTTTACAGTCACTTGGTGCCAGTTTATGATGTCGAGCCTCTAGAAAAGATTACCGATGCATACCTGGATCAGTACCTCTGGTACGAAGCAGACAAGCGCAGACTTTTTCCACCCTGGATCAAACCAGCTGACACAGAGCCACCTCCACTGCTGGTCTACAAATGGTGCCAAGGTGAGTTGTTTTTTTTAATTATTTTGATGGGTAATATATTATAACACAGGGTGGCAAATATATAGCTCAAATGTACAGAGATTGGTATCAGGCATTACTGAGATTGAAAAAATGGTAGTGTTTTAAAGCCGCATCTTTCAGAGAATCTGTTTATGCGCAGATGTGTTAGGGATCTGCTCATAGTCACAACTTTTATGTGTATCTGTGTCCTCCATAAAGAGTGTGAAGCGATTTATCATTGCAAATTAAAAACATTATTAAGAACATGAACACAATGGCCAATCAGATGTGTTTAAGAATGTGCTCAACAGTGCTTAAAGTTTGCTGAAATGCTGGTATCACCATATATTTTTTTTTTTTTTAATTTATTTTTTTGGGGGGGCATTTCCATACCAACTAGAACCAAAGTTTGCACTTTTAACAACACTACAGTGTTGGCCTCTTATATTGCTAATTATTTTGCTGTATTGCTAATTTATATTTCTAGGAATCAACAACCTGCAGGATGTGTGGGAGACGGCAGAAGGCGAATGCAACGTCATGCTGGAGTCTCGCTATGAGAAGATGTATGAGAAGATTGACTTGACACTGCTGAACAGGCTTCTGCGTCTCATTGTTGATCACAACATTGCCGATTACATGACGGCCAAAAACAACGTTGTCATTAACTATAAGGTCTGTTTATTGCATTTGTAATAGAGTTTGCAATTAATTTATTTCTCTCTAAATGCTTTTGAGGAGTCATATTAGAAATTTCCTTTCATTGCTCGGTTTAATTTTTAGTATCTGTATTTGTATCTGTAACAGGACATGAACCACACAAACTCGTACGGTATCATCCGTGGCCTGCAGTTTGCCTCTTTCATCGTTCAGTACTATGGGCTGGTGATGGACCTGCTTGTGCTGGGTCTGCACAGAGCCAGTGAGATGGCTGGACCTCCTCAAATGCCGAATGACTTTCTCAGCTTTCAAGACACGGCCACTGAGAGTGCCCATCCTATACGTCTATACTGCAGATACATAGACCGCATTCACATCTTTTTCAGGTTAGTAGTGCAGATAAAATAAATCTGCCTGTTGTATAGTATTGAGATTTTTTTTTTATTTCTTTTTCCAAAATGTGCTGCTATACAATTCTATGAATTTGTGTTTTTGATTATAGGTTCTCTGCTGATGAGGCGAGAGATCTGATCCAGAGGTACTTGACCGAACACCCAGACCCCAACAATGAGAACATTGTGGGTTACAACAATAAGAAATGCTGGCCAAGAGATGCAAGGATGAGACTGATGAAACATGATGTGAACTTGTAAGTGCTTCAGACTTTTGTTTTTGTGAATCTCTTAAAGAGAAAAATGAACATGGAATAATTGATTTTCTTATCACCCAGGGGCCGTGCTGTGTTTTGGGACATTAAGAATCGCCTTCCTCGTTCTGTGACAACAGTTCAGTGGGAGAACAGCTTTGTGTCTGTGTATAGCAAGGACAACCCCAACCTACTCTTCAACATGTGTGGCTTTGAGTGTCGTATCCTTCCCAAGTGCCGCACTAGTTATGAGGAATTTACGCACAAAGATGGTGTGTGGAATTTGCAGAATGAGGTAAGGAGAATAACAAAAGTACTAAGAAATAACTATTGGCACATCAGAAAGGATGGTGGATAATTGTGTGTTGATTTTTAGGTAACAAAGGAAAGGACAGCACAGTGTTTCTTGCGTGTAGATGACGAGTCCATGCAGAGGTTCCACAACAGAGTGCGACAGATCCTGATGGCTTCTGGGTCCACCACCTTCACAAAGGTATAAGCCCTGAACCTTAAAATCAAAACAACCCTAGCCAACATGTGGTCTTACATAATGTTGCTCTTCTCAGATTGTGAACAAATGGAACACTGCTCTGATTGGTCTGATGACATACTTCCGTGAAGCTGTGGTCAACACTCAAGAGCTTTTAGACCTGCTGGTGAAATGCGAGAATAAGATCCAAACCCGTATCAAGATTGGATTGAACTCGAAAATGCCTAGTCGTTTCCCTCCTGTGGTGTTTTACACCCCTAAAGAGTTAGGTGGACTGGGAATGCTTTCCATGGGACATGTATTGATTCCACAGTCTGACCTTAGGTAAGTTATTTGCATTTCTTTTATTAGCATCTTCATGGAAATGAAGCATCCACGGATGCAGGTTATGGATTTAAAATTCTTCTTTTCTTGCTTAGGTGGTCCAAACAGACTGATGTGGGCATCACTCATTTCCGCTCCGGTATGAGTCATGAAGAGGATCAGCTGATTCCTAATCTGTACCGCTACATCCAGCCATGGGAGAGCGAGTTCATTGACTCCCAGAGAGTTTGGGCTGAATACGCCCTCAAACGTCAAGAGGCCATTGCTCAGAACAGGTACTTCTTCTCCCAACCAAACCCAATTCTTGATTATGTAGAAGGGTTCATTCTTATTAAAATGAGTTTGATTCTTCTCAGGCGTTTGACACTGGAGGATCTGGAGGACTCCTGGGACAGAGGTATTCCACGTATCAACACACTCTTCCAGAAGGACAGACACACACTGGCTTATGACAAGGGCTGGAGAGTCAGAACAGACTTCAAGCAGTATCAGGTAAAAGTCTTTAAACATGCAATTTGTATTTTCAAGATTGGAAAGCAGTACCAGACATCACTTAGAGGTTTTTGATTGTGTTTTCAGGTGTTGAAGCAAAATCCATTCTGGTGGACTCACCAGAGGCATGACGGAAAATTGTGGAATTTAAACAACTACCGTACTGACATGATCCAGGCTCTTGGAGGGGTGGAAGGCATTCTTGAGCATACACTCTTCAAGGGAACCTACTTCCCCACCTGGGAGGGTCTCTTTTGGTAGGACCTTTTTAATGTTAACACACATCCAGTATAGTTAACTCAGTTTTCAATGTTTTTAAGATTCATTGACTCAACATTTTGATCTCTAATAGGGAGAAGGCCAGTGGTTTCGAAGAGTCTATGAAATGGAAGAAACTCACCAATGCTCAGAGATCTGGTCTGAACCAGATTCCTAATCGACGATTCACCTTGTGGTGGTCTCCTACAATCAACAGAGCCAATGTATGTTAGACGGCGGCTTTTTTATTTATTTATTTATTTTTTTTTTTTTGAGACTCATTCATTCTTTTGATGTTCTCGTAGGTATATGTGGGTTTCCAAGTGCAGTTGGACCTCACTGGAATCTTCATGCATGGTAAAATCCCAACTCTCAAGATCTCCCTGATCCAGATCTTCAGAGCTCACTTGTGGCAGAAGATTCATGAGAGCATTGTCATGGATCTGTGTCAGGTAAAAAGATGCACTTCCCTTCCTTTAAATGGGTCAGGATATTATGCATTGAATAAGCCTCATGCTTGTTTAACAGGACTGTTCTGTATAAACTGTGTGCTTTCACATTTAAGCTGAAGTATTGCTAACAATTGGCTTATTCAGAAGAGCAACATCAGTAAACGTTTGTTGGCTCTGTGTAGGTGTTTGACCAAGAGCTGGATGCTTTGGAGATCGAGACTGTCCAGAAAGAGACAATCCATCCCAGGAAGTCTTACAAGATGAATTCCTCCTGTGCTGACATTCTGTTGTTTGCCTCCTACAAGTGGAACGTCTCTCGCCCCTCACTTCTAGCAGACTCCAAGTATGTTTGTTTGATATGAATGAACACAATTCTTTCTAATATATCAGAAGAGAGATGAAAAAGTGTCACACAATGCTCGCATGTAGAGTCCCATATTGAAAATGTCAGTCAAGTTGTGTTGGATGCTTAAGCTTTTTTCTTTCTGTAGGGATGTTATGGACAGCACCACCACACAGAAGTACTGGATTGACATTCAGCTCAGATGGGGTGACTACGACTCCCATGATATTGAGCGATATGCCAGGGCCAAGTTCTTGGACTACACCACTGATAACATGAGTATTTACCCATCACCCACTGGAGTCCTGATTGCCATCGATCTGGCCTACAACCTTCACAGGTCAGTATTTTATAGCAAATTGTGCAGACGATTTATATCAAAGTCAAATACAACTTGGTTACGCGTTTCAAAACAGCGACAGAGCAGCAAGTATTTGATTTATTTGTTTCTCCCTCTACAGTGCTTATGGTAACTGGTTCCCTGGGGGCAAGCCCCTGATCCAGCAGGCCATGGCGAAGATAATGAAAGCCAACCCAGCTCTGTATGTGCTGAGAGAGCGAATCCGCAAGGGTCTGCAACTCTACTCTTCAGAGCCCACTGAGCCTTACCTGTCTTCCCAGAACTACGGAGAACTCTTCTCCAACCAGATCATCTGGTTTGTGGATGACACCAATGTGTATAGAGTCACCATCCACAAGGCAAGTGAATTTAGCTTCATGATGATGTCCCTTTTGGTGTTCATGATGTTTTTTTCTATAGGTTGTGTGCCAGATATTTGAATCTTTCATTTCCCCGTTTTAGACATTTGAAGGTAACTTGACCACAAAACCAATCAATGGAGCCATTTTCATCTTCAACCCCAGAACTGGACAGCTTTTCCTGAAAATCATCCACACATCTGTATGGGCAGGACAAAAGCGTCTTGGACAGGTGAGTCTGTCACTGTATGCTCTGTATTTGGTCTCTGTGAGGTTACTATGGTCTGCTCAACACACTCATGTGGCTCTGTTTACTTAGACATTTTGCATTTGTGCTTTTTTAGCTGGCTAAGTGGAAAACTGCTGAAGAAGTGGCTGCCCTGATTCGATCGCTGCCTGTTGAAGAGCAGCCCAAGCAGATTATTGTGACCAGGAAAGGCATGTTGGATCCTCTTGAGGTAAGAAACGCCCAATTAAAGTCAAAGTAGCTGTGTTATAGCATTGAAAAGTTATTTAGGGTGTAAACTTGTAGGTTAACAGCTGTCTGTTTTCCTCAGGTGCACTTGCTGGACTTCCCCAACATTGTGATCAAGGGCTCTGAGCTCCAACTGCCCTTCCAGGCCTGTCTGAAAGTGGAGAAGTTTGGAGATCTCATTCTGAAGGCCACCGAGCCTCAGATGGTCCTGTTCAATTTGTATGATGACTGGCTGAAGACCATCTCCTCTTACACTGTAAATCTAGCTCTTACATTATTTTTTTCCCAACTAAAACTATTAGTAGCTGCTTAGAGTTACACTGGTCATTACTATTTTGTCTAAAGCTAGTAGATTTTTTGTTGCCTAGGCATTCTCTCGTTTGATCTTAATCCTGAGAGCACTTCACGTCAACAACGACCGTGCTAAAGTTATCCTGAAGCCTGATAAAACCACAATCACTGAGCCTCACCACATCTGGCCCACACTGACCGATGAGGAATGGATCAAAGTGGAGGTGCAACTCAAAGATCTCATCTTGGCTGACTATGGCAAGAAGAACAAGTGAGTACAAGATAATTGCTGACTTCTGGGTCAACAGGTGTGGAATGGTCAACTTTTTAGATATTCATTTTGTTTACTTTTCCACAGTGTGAATGTGGCATCTTTGACTCAGTCTGAAATCAGAGACATCATCCTGGGTATGGAGATATCTGCTCCATCTCAGCAGAGACAGCAGATTGCTGAGATCGAGAAGCAGACCAAGGAGCAGTCTCAGCTAACAGCCACACAAACTCGCACTGTAAACAAACACGGAGATGAGATCATCACCTCCACCACCAGCAACTATGAGACACAGACCTTCTCTTCTAAAACCGAATGGAGAGTTAGGTATGGAAAGTTATCCCTGTCACTCCTTGTGATTTATAGTTGTAAAAAAAAAAAACACAGCTAGACTTTGTTTTTAAACACTCTTCCTGATCTCACAGGGCAATCTCTGCTGCCAACTTGCACTTACGTACTAACCACATCTACGTGTCATCGGATGACATTAAAGAAACAGGCTACACTTACATTCTGCCCAAGAACGTGCTGAAAAAGTTCATCTGCATCTCGGATCTGCGTGCTCAGGTTATAATAACTGACTTCTTAACACATTTTCTCTTGTGAATCCTCTTCATTAGTTGTATTCTAAACCTGAATTTTGCTTGCATTTATATTTTTCCTGTAGATTGCTGGTTATCTGTATGGAACCAGCCCTCCAGATAACCCTCAGGTAAAGGAAATCCGCTGCATCGTGATGGTGCCACAGTGGGGTACGCATCAGACGGTTCACCTGCCCAACCAGCTGCCACAACACGAGTACTTGAAGGTCAGTAGGTTAAACACAAGCCTATTGTTTGGGATGTAGACTGCTGATTACACCAATCTTCCCAATCTAATCAAATTCTTGAATTTCATAGGAAATGGAGCCGCTTGGATGGATCCATACACAGCCCAATGAATCGCCTCAGCTATCTCCTCAGGATGTGACCACCCATGCCAAGGTCATGGCTGACAACCCATCCTGGGATGGCGAGAAGACTATCATTATCACTTGCAGGTACAGTTTTAGCACATGAATGCACTGTGGCTGCATTCTTAACAGTCCGAGTGTAATGCTTAGCCAGTGTGATGTATTAAATGTCGCATTTATTTGTATTTTTTTAATCTAGTTTCACTCCTGGTTCCTGCACGCTGACGGCCTACAAGCTGACTCCCAGTGGATACGAGTGGGGTCGACAAAACACAGACAAGGGAAATAACCCCAAAGGTTACTTGCCATCTCACTACGAAAGAGTCCAGATGCTCTTGTCTGACCGTTTCCTTGGCTTCTTCATGGTGCCTGGCCAAGTCTCCTGGAACTACAACTTCATGGGTTAGCATAGCCTTTAAATAGTGATACATTATTTAAATAATGAATTTTCACCTTTTGTAAACTGCAGATACAACTTTTGTTTGTTTGTTTTTGTAACCTCTACCTTTGCATTTTAGGTGTCCGCCATGATCCCAACATGAAATATGATCTACAGTTGGCCAACCCGAAAGAGTTCTACCATGAAGTTCACAGGCCATCTCACTTCCTCAACTTTGCTTCCCTGCAGGAGGGTGAAATCTACAATGCTGATCGTGAAGATATGTATGGATAAAAGTACAGTGACTATATAAAGTAAATACACCCAAGAGGCTAAAGCGGTGTTTTTGTAATGTTTTGTCACCAAGACTCACTCTATACTGTTTGCAGTAATTTAAATACTTAGAAAACTCAAAGCATGTCATCTGTTTATTGCTTTATCATAAATCCCTGGCATTGAGTTGATTATGCTTATTGCTGAAAGCACATTTTGTGCTTGCTTTCCGAATGCATTCTCATCTAAAAATATCTGTACCTTTTTTCGTAATCGTTTGTAGTACATTGTGTTTTTTTATAAATCCAGAATAATTTGTCTGTACCCTGTAGCTATGTTGTGCATCTGTTATGTACACTGTAGTTTGGGTTTAAATAAAGATTGCCACTTTTATAAGAAGTTGAGCTTGAATTTATTGTCATTTCTGTTGTTCTCATGGATTAAATCGTTAGTGTGCCCTCTGAAGGAACATTAGCTGTTCTATCTAAAGAGCAAGGACACTGTATGCCTTCAGAGCAAACCAATCTGCATGCATATGTTCCAGTCCACTGAGCAGCTCAGCCCTGAACATGTATGGCAAGTTGTTTTCACATTTATTGCTTAAAGATGTGTCTAATTTGATCAATTCATTAAAGCAGTTAATTCAATCAAGTACTGCCATTTTAAAGTCTGACACTGATGGAAAAAGTTATAAATAGTTCAATAAAGTCTTTTTGTGTGTGTGCCCGCACAAAGCATACTCGGCTTATAATATTAAGGTTGACCACATGGTTCTTGCTATCTTTCTGGCATTTGAATGTGTTAATTGTGTTGCTGCCTATGCAGGTTCAGAAAGCTTTTGTATTTCACCAGATTATCTTAATCTATATTCCAAAGGTTTTATGGGGTTGAAAGGACATAAGGGTGAGTAATAAATAGTGCTGTCAAACGGTAAATCATTACTATTCTCATTCAAAATAAAGATTTTTTGTTTACATAATATTTGTGTACTATGTATATTTTTATGTATTTATAAATACATAAGCATATATATTTTTTCATATATAAGCATATATTAAATATATTTACAAATATATATACATAAGCTCTGTACACACGTGTAAACAACTTTTGTTTTGGATGCGATTAATCATTTGACAGTAGTAGTAATAAATGCCCAATTTCTTTTCTTTTTTTAGTTAAAGTTAGTGCTTTGAGATCCATAAATACAGTGCCATATATGACACAGAAGAACAAAGTACATTATTTTTATTGCCATTATCTAGCAGCTTTGATTCGGTTAGATTATTTCAATAATAGAGTGAATCGAATAGCGTTTTGCTTGTAATTCCTACAACCAAGTAAACATGCACAGGAGAACAATAGTAGCTGCTCTGGTTTCACAGTAAAATTTCTTAAATATTTTCCCAATTGCTTCTAATATCCATTTCAAGTTTCCTAGAAGCAGATCTTTTTTTTTTTCCAAGACATTACAAACATCACTTGTACCTAAAGTAAAATAAGAAATGTCACTGGTAATAATGAGGATATAGTGTCACAGACAGGTTTACTAGCATGTGAAACTGAAATAGACTAAACTTGGTAGCTTGTTAGTTTGAATGTAAAAACAGCTTGCCATATTTGCTAGATATTAAAGCTCTCAAGTTGCATTGGTTAGAAAAGAAGGAGGGAATATCCATGGTGAACAAGCACTGTGGGCTGTCCTGTCATATAGACATATCTCTGTTCAGCTACTTTTTATGAAAAGAACAGTATGTATGCAAACATGCACAGCCATAATTGATCCACAGGTTAGTGGGCGTACATCTTCAGGTTAAAACACGCAGCATAGACACGTCTCTTTTATATCTCATTCGCGTTTACCGGAGCGTATCAACATGATGTAGTTAAAAAACAAACTGGAGCGAAATGCATGCCTTTAAAAGTGAAACGAAAGACCAGGATCTGCGTGCGAACTGAACGCATTTGACTGTCAAAAGGAATTGTTCGAATTCAAGTTCATCTCAAGTGCATTATGGAGACTTGCGTGATGATAGCCGTCGAGGAAAACCAAAACGATATCGTAAAGACACACTCGTGCTTCGACAGGACGTGTTCATCCATGACAGTGGACGATGTGTATGAAATCGCTAAAGCGGTGGGAGCAGAAGTCGAGAAGCTAATCGACAGCTATGGGAAGTCGAGCGTGGAGGCTCTGGTGTCTCACATAGTGAAAGTGCTGGAGCTTCTAGAGAGTTTCGCGGCGAGAAATCAAGCTTATAAATGTAAAGAAGAGGAACTGTTGAAGGCCTTTGAGTCGTTACAGATACAGCAGCAGAAGAAACGACAAGTGAAGGAGTGCGATGAGTCCAGCAACGGTAGCGTTACAGAGAGTGGGGTAAGAACATGGTCGACATATCAACACTGGTACTGTAGCAAGACTAAGGTAGCTTGTTAAACTGGGTATAAGATGTCTTGGAAATTAAGTTATCGAACAAATGTGTTTTTAATATCATGGACGGAGCTGTCATGTTAGGCAGAGCTGCACTCTAGTATAACGCCTTAATCTAGATGGACTTTTGATTCGAATCGTGTTGATCGATTCTAGGAAATGCCAATAGAGGGCACTTCCGGTCTCGATAAATGTCATTTTGAAGAACATCATGTACCATCCGTTGGTGATGGGGATAACTTATATGACCTATTAAGCAGGTTAAACAAGGTTGTGTTATGAACGAGTCATTGAATCATTTAGTCCGATTAACCGAATCGTAAAAACACTTTAACAAGCAAGTTATAGTCTTCTAATTTGCCTGTCTACAAATCCACAAGAAGCTATATAATAACACATTAATAACCTAATTGAATGATTAATTATTATTTTTTTTTTTAATAAGATGTCCAAGTTTAACATCTTCTAATGTCTGGTTTTCTGTTCTGAGTGATTTACAAGCCACTGTGTTTTTAAGTGACCTGTCAAAATGGTTAGGCTTTTGAAACTTATGTCAGCCTGGTAAGTGTTTTGCAATTATTTTGTTTTTGTCCCCTTAAGGACTGGCATCAGAAGGAGAAAAAACTAAAGGGAAATGTAGAAGTGTTACAGTCCCAGGTGCAACATCTCAAGGAAGAGAATCAGGAGCTTCTGGCCCGCCTACAATGCACACACTCAAAAGAAGGTAAAATTAACTGATGGTTAAATTAACATGAAATTAAGTGTAATTGCCATCTCAATTTTAATAAATAAAATACACATTCTAAAAGGAAACCATGAAATATTTTCAGTATAGATGGCAAAAACCTAATGGAATGATTCATAATAATTCAGGTTTAATGAAAAACCATTAACAAGTGTTTCAGATTATTGAAAATGAAATGGAAAAATGTCAAATAAGACTCTTTTTGTGAATTACTGAATAAATTCAGTCTTTCCAAGTCTGGGATATGTTTTTACTGAAAGATCTATTAATTCAAATGTATGAGATCAGCATTTGATTTAAATTAAAATAAATAATTTTTTAAAAATTAATATTTCACAGTAAGATATACACAATGCATTTAGAAGAATAAAAACAAAATACAAATAACAAATTTGACGTCACATACATCATCATAAAAATATTTCTATTTTAAGATAATTATTATCTAGAGTCTTAAATGGTTTTATATTTATATAATTTTTTCTTTGTTGCACCAATTCAGTTTACTTTCATTGTTATGGACAGTATAAAGTTCAAAATGTAATTGCTTGTGCTTTAAAAAGTCATGAGATCATGTTTTTTTCGATCCTTATATCAGAGAAATACAACTCCTCAGAGCGTGTGAGCTCTCAGATATATTTCAGACTCAATTAAGCTGAGTTTATTTCTTTTATGGAAATGGTTATTCTCCTTTATTTATTACTGTCAACTCAGTAGCCAGGAATGCATTTAAGTTTGCTCATTCTCATATTAGAAAACAGACTATTTTAAAATATGACCTTACGTTGGCTTCCTTTTTCTAGACCACACACAGCGTCAGGAACGAGAGGTGATGCTCAAGCTGAAGGAAGTGGTGGATAAGCAACGGGATGAGTTAAGAGCGAAAGTGCAGGAGATTTCCAGCATGTCCAAGGAAGTGGAAGCGGTATGGCTCTGGTATAATTGTGCTGAGTTGCTTAAACGAGTCTGAACCATGGTCTATTTTTAGAGAAACGAAATATCTTGCACTTAAACTGAAAGCAAATGTATGTGTGCACTTAAAAGTACATCATAGAGTGTTTTATTTCTAAAAACTGTGCAAATCTGTTTAATATTTCTTTTACTTCTGTCTTTAAAAATAAATGCGCTACTGTGGTAACCCGGTTGTTTTTCCCCCAGTAAAACTTGTTCTCTTCATCGGACCTAGTTACTATCAAGGTTTTCTTTGTTGAATTTGGAACACCGTGTCAACAGTGTGTCACTCTGTTACAAGATGTAGTTGCTCGTGAATTGCATCAGAGGCATATAGCTGTGGTTTGGAGCTGAAGTGATTACTTTCCCCTTTTATGCTTTATGTTTGCCTTGCCGTGGTTTAGAAACTGGTCAGACTGGTGCCACGCAGTAGTCTGCTTCATAGAAAAATTCTATTAAGTCATAAGCTAACTTAATAATTTAAGCTCAACCAATTGCACATGTACAACATTTATAAATGATTTCCAGCGAGTTGAAGTGTGTGTTATTTAACATGTTTCTACAGCTCCAGGAGCAGCAGGAGCGACTAATGAAGATAAACGCAGAGCTCAGACACAAACAGAACATCATACAGACTCAGCTGAAGAGCGCTGTGGAGAGGAGGGCCGACCTGGAGGCAGACCTGTGTGAGAAACAGAAAGAGATTGAGCGCTTGAACTCACAATTACAAAGAGCCAGCGTACATACTGCTGTTGAAAAGGTTAGTCACATTAATATTACACTAATGCTTATTAACTCGCTAGCTGTCCTCTATTGGTTTACATGTATTTCCTAAAGGCATAATCAGACGGAAGCTTGTATGTTCCTCTAGCTTTAGCACAGGGCCTAATTTCCTCTTTGGTTGGTTGGACGAAGCATATATAGGTCACATTTGCTTTCACACGAGTGGAAAGGACACGTTTGTGCAGAACTCCCCTTCAGCATACAAACATTTTGGGATGCTTGATTAAATTCCAACATTAAAACCTTTCACTTTAGTTTGATCTTGATTCAAAGAGATTAGCAAATTAATAAAAAATGCAAAATATTAAGTAAATAAGTAGTATTCACATTTAAATATTTATATTAATAACATTTTTATGTTAATAATAAACATTTGTTTTTATTATTAAAACTTTATTATTTGAACATTTATCTTAATTAAAATGTAATTCTAATTTAAGTTAAATAATTTATTTTTAACAGATATTTAACAGCTTATTTAAATTCAGAAGTAAAATATGCTTTTAGTAATGAACAAAAAATGCAAAATATTTAAAGTTATACACTGAACGAGATCGGTAGTATTATTTAAAAAGGAACTGTTTTATTATTTTATATTTAAATATTACATCGAATAATGTTGAATTTTATTGTTATATTAAATTTATTGTTTTATTTATTATTTAAAAAAAAAAATTCTAATTTAAGTTTAATTAATTTAATTAACAAAGATTCATTAAATTCAGAAATAAAATAAGCTTTTAGTAATTAACAAAAAATGCAATGTTAAATAAAACACTGATGTATTACATCAAATCATTTTTATATTAAACGTTTTATTTATTTATTATTAAAACATTATTTTAGCATTTATCTTATTTAAATGTAATTCTTATATAAGTTTAATTTATTTATTTTAATCAACAGATATTTTTTAAAGTTAGTTAAATAATAGTTATTAATAAAAATGTAAAAGATTAATGTTGCAAAATAAACTAGACATGTAGTCAGACATATATAAATTATTTAGAAAGCAGTTGTTTTTTTAATTATAATTTTACATTTAAATATTGTGAAATTATATATTAAAGAAAAGAAAAAAAGAATATATATATATATATATACATATATGTATATATATATATATATATATACAGGTCTTTTTAAAAAAACTAGCATATTGTGATAAAGTTCATTATTTTCTTTAATGTACTGATAAACATTAGACTTTCATATATTTTAGATTCATTACACACAACTGAAGTAGTTCAAGCCTTTTATTGTTTTAATATTCTTTTATTGTTTTAATATTCTCATTTATATATATATATATATATATAAATGTTTTGTTTTTTTAATTTAATAATCATTTGTAAACTTAAATGAAGTTTAAAATGGAATCTTTCATATGAAATCAATTATTTAGGCAACACTGTGTACCCCACATTTTGTTCTTAGTTGAGAGATTTATTATTTTAGCTTGAAAAATGTGTACCACTGCAAAAAGCTACCAAAACTATTTGTTGTTGTTGGGTTTTTTTTGGATGGGTATACTGTACCCAAGTCAGACATTTATGGTTCTGACTCACATACTCATATAATTCCACCTTTGCCTCTTTCAGAGCAGTTCAGCCATAGACCTCACAGATAAGATGATCGTTGACTTGAAGGATCCAAATCGACCGTGTTTTACCAAGCAGGAAGTACGGGACTTGCTTTTTGAGAAGAATGAGTTGAAGGCCAATCTCTTTCTGGTCAAAGAGGAGCTTGCGTATTATCAAAGGTGAGAAAGTTGTGTTTGTGATGCATTCTAACCTTTTCTATCAGCACAACTTCCTGCCTCAATCTTGACACGCGTTACTTTGTTTCATTAGGGAAATCCTGAATGATGAGAGATGCTCAGGGTTCTTCCTGGATGCCGTGCGCTCTGCCATAAAGAAGCAGAGGACCGTCATAAAGTCTAAAATGCTCGGCATACCTGTAAGCGAATGTAAAACGTGAGTGCAAGCCACAAACATACAGGTAACATGTGAATAATGCTGTGTTTAACAGTTTCACTGTCATACAGAGATGAGACGGATGGTCCTTTGTTTGAGAGGAGTGGAAATGAAGACAATGACACTGACAGCACAGACAACAGACCCCAGGAATCACGCATCAGAAAACTGTGAGTTCATTCACTCTCAAACACACACTTAAAGCACAACAATCTACTTAAAAGAAAGCTGGTTTCAGTAATATTGGGTTATAGGGTAAGAGATCAGTCTTAGGTACAATGAATACATTATACGTGTGAAAGATTGAGTTGTTCTTGTCGTTTACGGTCAGCAACAGCAGAAATTCCTTTTAGTGCTAATGCAGTTAAAATACTAACGGCTTCTACTTTATAAAAGATGTTGCTGCTAGTAGTGCAAAAATTACTTATTTAATAAGCAAATCTACTTGATTTCATCCTTAAGTCATATTTTCACATATCTAATTTAATGTTGAGTCATTACTTTTATAGATTAACAGAGAAACATTTTTAAATGCACGTTTATTGTTTACATTTCTCGCCACATTTTTTAAGTTAACCGACATTTTTCTGGTTTACATTTACATTTGGGTTATCTGACAGACATTTTTGACACTTCTTACCACAGTTTTATGCTACATAACAGGCATTTTTGCGGTGAAGCGTATGGAGCGGGTTGGACTGCATAGTCTTCTTAAACTTTCCGTTTACATGTGAGATGTTAAAAGACTGAGACAAGTATTAAAATCTTTTTTTGTTTTTTAAAAATCCACTCTCTTCTCTGTATAGTGTGCAGTAATTTGTGTGATACAGATATAACATCTATATATGTTGGCTCATACTCTATGTTCTTGGAGAAACCCTAATTGAGCATGCAGACCCTAACTGAACTACTACCTACATTACAAAAGAAATCCATCCAATCTTCTATAAGTGATTGAGAGCTCTCTTATCTTCTCTGATTCAAATCTTCAGATTTGGTTTCCTAACGCCGTCAAGTCTTACTTGGAGCTCTGGTTCTCAGCCCTCCGAGCCTCCAACATCCAGCTCCACATGGGAAATCCTTGATCCAGACGTGCAGGGAGGCGAGGAGGAGACACAGACCCTCGGCTCCTCTTGAGAACCACCGCAACTGTCACTCATCTTCACCTGGTTTGGAAGAAGAGTTCATAATATGTTGTTTATTTGATTTAGGTTTCAAACCAGATAACGGACTACTCTTGTATTTAGTTATACAAACATAGTATTAACAGCTGTTGCCTGGACCTTTAAGTGGACCTCAGCACTTGGCTTTTGTTAATTTAGCAGATTTTTAGATTTGTGCCTGATGGTCACTCAGTGTCACAGATAGGGGTGGCACGGTTCATGAAGAAAAACCGAACCGTTCGGTACGCTTGTCTCGGTTCATGACATGCGCAATGTAGGCTTGTGCCCCGTATGTGATGTCAGTGTGTTTCCCTTTCACGCGAAAGAATTGAGGCGTCTACAGTGTGGAGTGAGTGCTGCTGGTCACAATACTGTACGTGTAGAAATGGCAAGTGGGAGAGAAAAGGAAGGCTGCCCGGAGTTGGAGGA
>JAUMHI010000057.1:10939028-10949949 GCA_032359435.1 Enteromius unitaeniatus | reverse complement strand
ATTGAGTCCAATATGTGAATGAACAGCAGGAGTGCTTTTAGACAGACATGAAGGGTGCAGCCGGCTGTGATCGTGACAATAGCAACATTTTAATGTTAATTTAGACTAGTTTAACTAATATGCTAAATTAGTAAAATTATATATAAAATAAATACAAAGCAATAAAACAAAAAAACTGTAAAAGAAATCTAATAAAAATACTTTTACTAACATTAATGAAAATGTAACATAAAAATTAATACCTAATTCAAAATATTAATAAAAACTAATAATAAAAATAATGCTGCTCCCTAACTATGTTGTGTCCCTACTATTATGTTTTCAAAAGTTGTACTTGTACTAAATATATTGTATGTATATTTTTATTTTGCTGTATATTTGTTCTTCTTTGCTGACTTACCTCTGAATGCATATGTACTGCTGTTTTTAAGTTGCATGAAGGAGTCAAAGGGTCTGCCACTGCAGACCTCAGCGTCAGGGTCTTTGGCTTTTGTTGGTGTGGGTCCAGCAGTTGATGTTGGCTGTGGAGTTGTGCCTGGGTCCTTAATGGTGGAGGCTAATCTGAATTTTGTAGTTGGAGTGGCAGCTGTGGCAGCCTCTGGTGTTTGGTTATCATTTAACGTCAAATCCGTGATTTGTGAATCTGGTGTTGATAGGCTGAATATTTCAGCAAATGTTGCTGGAGCTGGGGTCAAAATTTTATGCAGTGATCTGGATCTGTTTGGCGCCTCTGTGCTGTTTGCTGCTTCATCATAATCATCCTCAGGGTAAGAAGGAAAGGTGTCTCCACGAGCTGCAACAAAAACAGTTTCTAATGCACTTTTTGTGTTCACTGTATTTCACATGTTTAGTTTTGATTCGTTTGAATGTAACTAGTGAACTTACACCTAATACGGCATAAGGATTCATAGTCTTCGCAACAGCTTTTGTAGTATGTGCACATAGAGTCACACTGGCAGCTCTTGGTGGCGTCAAATCCATTTTCACAGCGTTCAATGCATGACTCTGACAGCAAAAAAGAGCACAGCTCCAAGATAAAATATACTGTATCAAAATATTACAAGAAAGTAAGTGTTCTTACCTTCAGCTGCATAAGTGAAGGAAATCAGTCCTAGCAGCAAAAAAAGCCTCATCCTGGTGTCTCACAGTGAATGTGACTAAAAAACTGAGACCATCAGGACTACAAGAATCAATAGTCTCAGAGGTCACTCACTCACTTTTGTTTACTTGAGGTTATTTGCAATATATTTTGCATCTTTGTTTAACTGTAATCATTAAAACCAAGAATTGTTTTGCAATCCGATCATAGAAATATTAAAGGTTTTTTTTTATGAGCACTACTTTATGTAACACTGGGGGATGTGGGATGTATTGCTTAAACTTTTGGGGAAAAAAGAACCCTTTTGACCTGAGTGAAAAGTGAATGATTAATAGATCCATAAACACTATGCATTACCCGACAGCGTCCACACACAGGCATCCCCGGCTTAATGCCCTTTACACAACTGCTTACAAACATTCATCGTACACGAACAAGTAAAGCTGGAACGTTTCAAAATGTAGATGTTTAGCGTTTTTGTTTGCATAGCCCATTTCTTGCTTATTTGTTTCTTTTCGAACAAGTAACTCTGAGAATATAGTAACCTCATGTAACCACACCAGGGCTGTGTAAATCTCATGAATATTGAGTAAGGTTTGTTTATGTAATGAGGCAGTTTATGACTGGCTGTCTGTAGCTCAACAACTAGATGTAACATTTTAGCACAGAACATTGAGCTCCGGAGCACGATGATTACCCCCTTTCAAAATTACGTATAATACGATGCTGAAATTAGTAAAAATGAGCCAAGCGTGTTTTAAACAAAATAATTAAGTTAAATAGCATCCCGTTTTAACACTGCAACAAGCGTGCAGACCTTTTTCTGGCAATTTAATAGAGATTTTCCCTTAGTAGTTTTAAGATAGGTTTTTATATTAAAAAAGCATCCCGGCTGTGGTATTTAGGCAGAAATACGATAAACATTGTAACAACAAAAAAAGCAAATTTTGCATGCAGTCTTTGTCCACCAGGGGGCGTCGAACTAGAGTGGCGCTGTGATGCTGAGGTTGATTCTCTGCTTGTGAGATACACTGGGCGGGTCTATAAACGGATGCTGAGGATGCTTGAGGATTCATTATCAGCAATCGTGACTTTATTTCAAATATAACGGCATCACAGTGTTTCATTTAATTAATTAATTAATCACCGCTTCAGTTGGCATTCATGGGAATCTATCCGAGGGTGGCAAAAGGACACTGTAAATAGTCGTCTTTGTCTAGAAAAGCGCAATCGATTGCCAGCAGACAGCAATACCACCGCGTTATTTTGTTATTTGATGGTTTTTAAACACGCTTGATTAGTCATTTTTACTGTGGACTCTTAAAGCTTGTCTTAAAGTGCTCTGACGTAATGTGTGTGTGTTTTTTCGGATATTAGCTGGATAATGTAGTTTGGTGTGTACGGCTGCTGCTAATGAATTAAACTGTTTACCACGCGTTAGACATTAAATATTTTGCTTGGTAATGACAGCGACGCGATCACTTCTTTGTCGCAGCTGAAAAAGACTAAGAAACATCAGAACTGTTCTTATAACAGAGACGCATCTGGTAACGGTAGATGTTTTTGTCTCTTGTCGTTTATCTCAGCAAGCTTTGCCATTATTTCTCAATGTTTACGACCGACAGACTCACGGTTCCTGAATATGTCAGTAATCGGCTACACTACCGGAGGACGAGCTCTGGTCCCAGGGCTGTGTCTCCGGGGATCAGCACCGACGTCCAGGCCGTGTTGGACGGCTCTCTCCCCGCGCTGCGCTCCGCCATCAAAACACTCAAGTCTTCAAAAGACACTGGAGATGTGGAGGAGACTCGCCGGGCCATTGCTGAGACTTTCCAGTTGGTGGAAGAGGCCTGGGTCCTGCCCACAGTGGGCCGACAGGTAGCGGAGGAGATCTGCAACAGGATCCGGCTGGATGGGGGCCTGGAGCTGCTCTTGCTGCTGCTGCAGATACCGGCGGTAGAAATCACATACGAGTCTGCCAAGCTCCTTGAGCAGATACTGGTCTCAGAAAACAGGTAAGCAACATTCTTGGTAAACTACGCCCAAAACGTATTTGGACAAGCAAGTCACAATTAAATATGAAGGAATGTCATTGTATTAGTCATAATAGCAAACAAGTTGCACAAGCATTTTACAGTTTATTTGGTTTAAAGTTATAATAAATTAGATATACTGTACTTTTTTTTTCTTAAGAATGGATTTTTTTGTATAAAAATGAAAGGTGATATAATCAATTTAAGCATGGAAAATAATCATACTCCCGGAAAAATAGGCTATACTTAAAACATATCATATGTGACTCTGAATAAAAACAACAACAACCAAACAAACAAAAACACATTTAAGTCTTCTTAAGTTGCATGGGTGTACTTGTAGCAATAGCCAAAAATACATTGTGTGGGTCAAAATTATTATTATTTATGACAAAATATTACAGAATTTTAAATTGTTATTGTTGAATATTGTCCTAACAAACCATATATCAAATGAAAGCTTATTTATTTTGCTTTCAGATGATGCATAAATCAAAATATAGACCCTTTGGACTAGTTTTGTGGTTCAGGGTCATTATTTTTTGAAGTAATCAGAAGGCATTTGAAACACTTTCTGCTGCATGTCAATTATTTGCATATTTACAGTGGACAGTGGTCTATATGGGAATTTGAGAGTGACTGATGAACATGAATGGACAAAGCTATACAACTTTTTCCTCTGTTTAAATATGTGCAGTATTAATACATTTTAGTTTTAGGAAAAAAATTAATTTAAGAAAGGCAGAATTAAACCATGCAACTCTGTGTTAACTTTTAACAGATTTTATTCTGGCTTATAGCGGTAAATGTATTCTTCCTCACCTTAAAGGGGTCATATAATGTGATGTAAAGTTTTCCTTTCTCTTTAGAGTGTTAAAAGCTGTTTGTGTGTAGATAAGATCCCTTATTAGAAGTTGTGCAGACCAAAGTCTCAAACCCAAAGAGATATTCTTTATCAAAGTTAAGACTCGACTAAACCACATGTCTACATCACTGTGTGAGATCGTTTTCATAACACCACTCAAATCTATATGCAAAGAAAGAAGGCTGGAGCTATTATTCTCTCTGTAGTGTTGTTACCACCATCGCCTTGTTCTTGACGTTTCGTTGTGAATGTGAAACTACTTTGGTTGGGCTTTCCAAAAGAGGACACAACTAGAAACCAGTGGTTAACACTGCTCCAAAAAGCTCAATTCAAATATTCAGATGTGTTCAGTGTATTTTATGGAGAACTGATTCCTGAATCTGATAAAGTAGCTTTAAAGTGGGGCAATTGACCGTTCTCAAAGAGCTTGATTGAGAGGCGATCTGACCAAACAGAACACCTTATATGCTGCCGCCACTGCTATCTGCCATCTTGCCTGACGTCAATGGCCGGTCTCCACAGAAATCCATTAAAACGGGGTAAAAAAGATTCTCTAAATTGAAACTTTTTTAGTATGACTAAATATAAGAATGTGGAGGGTTAAGCGTTGCTGTTGTTGGCTGCCACTGTAACTTTTAAAAACAATAGGTTTCATAGTAAATATGTAAATATGCATATCACTTCGCCTTAAGTAACTACAAATCAGACTGGAGAGCAGATTAACTTCGGTGGACTTCGGTGTGTTCTGGTGTTTTAATTAAAATAACACATTTTCTTATGTTCATTCATTTTTGTTTCATCAAGGAACGTAACATTTCTGTCACACGCATGAGGTATTTGGAAAATCACAAGCAATGGATAACTGGCCAATCAGAGCACACCTCGCTTCTCTGATTGAAGAGCTTTGTAAAAATCGACTTGTTTCAGAAACGCAAAGCATTGAGGAGCATCAGTAATGTACAGAATGTGGAAAATAATGTGGAACCTTGAAGAGCATGAAAACATTGTATTACACCAAATACACAAAATTCTGTTCTTTTTAGCAACTTCATATGACCCCTGTAACTCAAAATCAGTGCCTAACTTTCAGTTAATAATATAGTCAGGCCTGAATCTTTAATCCCAGTTTGTCCTAAAAGGAATAATAGATTGATAGACAGATAGATAGATAGACACCAAACACAAAACACATTCAAAGTGACTGAGAAGCTATTCATATTCATCATAGTGTTTTGTGTGATTTATTTGCAGGTGCCATTTGATATTATGTATTTATTTATTTAATATTAGTATATGTACTATTTGTTGGATAAAAGGCCTATATGCATTCAAATCCTTATAAATGGTTGTTTTTGTATTTCTCTGCAGGGACTATGTGGCACGTATGGGGCTTGGGGTGATCCTGAACCTGACCCGTGAGCAGGAGGATGCCCAGCTGGCACGGAGCGTGTCAGGCATCCTGGAGCACATGTTTAAACACACAGAGGAGACATCTGCACAGCTCATCACTAATGGAGCACTGGACACCCTCCTGTACTGGTGCCGTGGAACAGACCCAACTGTACTGCGGCACTGTGCGGTGGCTCTGGCAAACTGCGCCATGTACGGTGGGCATCGCTGCCAGCGGCTGATGATCGAAAAACAGGCGGCCGAATGGCTGTTCCCCCTGGCATTCTCCAAAGAGGATGAGCTGATCCGGTTCCATGCCTGTCTGGCTGTGGCTGTGCTTGCGGCTAATAGGGAGATAGAGAAAGAAGTGGTGAAGTCTGGTACTCTGGAGCTGGTGGAGCCCTTCATTGCCTCGTTGGACCCTGAAGAGTTTGCACGCAACATGTTGGACAGCGCAGACAGCATGCAGGGCCGTACAGCTGCAGACCTGCAGCACTTACTGCCCCTGCTGGACGGCACACGTCTGGAGGGGAAATGCATTGCAGCGTTCTATCTGTGCGTGGAGACCAGTATCAAGTCCCGGCAACGTAATACCAAGGTCGTGCAGACACTATATTCAGTTTTCCATGCTTTTGCTTTGTCACTGACGGGTGAGAGAGTCTTAGGCTGATGATACACAGGTTGAAGTGAGGTTTCTGCCAAAATCAGGGTTGTATCTGGTCGGTAGTGAAAAGTCAGTTTTTAATTTTACCCAAACTGCGATATCAATGGTGTTATTCTATCATGTTATTATACCCTAAAGATGACATGTGAAAGTTGGAAACAAAAATTAGTGTTTTTTTTATCTTGCCACTTTCTTTTTTCTTCTTCATTTTTACTCAAAAAATGGATTTATAGTGTTTTGGAGCCAAACTTTTCATATATATATACACAGTGCCCTCCACTAATACTGGCACCCTTGGTAAATCTGAGCAAAGGTGGCTGTGAAAATAAAACTGCATTGTTTATCCTTTTGATCTTTCATTCAAAACGTTCACATAATTCTTACCTACCATTGAAGTAAATGGACTGGAACTACAAATAGGACTGGCTTCTATGATATGATAAAACTAAAAAATTAGCTTTTTAGCAGCAAACACTCAAGATGGGTTTGGTGAAAACACGGATAAAATGAAGTATACTGCTGTGTTTTTGATGTTGTGGGGCTATATTTCTGCTGGAGCTCCTGGACATCTTCTATCAAATACCAACAGATAACAATCTAAAACTGTATATTTTCTGTTAGAAATCTTATTATGGTCCATGGTTGGGTCTTCCGCTGGGACATTAATCCAAAACAAATATCAAAATAAATACAAGAATTAGTCACTGATCACAAAATGAATCGTTTGCCATGGCTTTCCCAGTCCTCTGACCTGAACCCTGAGTGAGGTAAACTAAAGAGGAGAAGCACCATCATGTAGCCGGTATTCTGAAGGATCTGGAGAGATTCTGCATGAAGGAGTGATTTCTTTATCTCTTATCAGGTGTTCTTCAAACTCTTCAGGCATTACAGGAGAAAACTCAGAGCTGTTATCTTGGACATAGCAATAATTAGGTGCCAATAATTGTGGCCAACATGTATTGGAGAAACACATTTATTTCATCATGAGGTTTTCTCCCCATTTTCAATTGTTTTACTTCAATAATAGGTTAGAATTTAGTTAAATTTTTGAATGAAAGATCAAAAGGATAAACAATGCAGATTAAACATATGTATATATTATGTTATGTAAATTAAATTATATGAAAATGTATTTAATACATTAAAAATATTTTATTCAAAGACAGAATCATAAATAACATCTTAAAAAGTTTTGCTGATTTGTATTCAATCAAGTTACCAAAAATATATATTAAAAAAATAAAATAATATATATATATATATATATATATATATATATTAACTGTACTCATCAATATTATAAGGCAAATATCATCAGTAGAAATAGGTATTCAAAATGTATAATTTAGCTTACAATCTGCAAAGGAGTGGAGAATCTTCAGAATCATTCATAAATGTGAAAATCAACTGAGAATTGATGAACTAGTTGTAACCTGGCTCAGATGAAGATAGAAATCATGCATTTGTGACATTTTTTCTTTCTTTCTGATTTCTTTTCTGATTTGTGATTATGGAATAATATGACATCTTCACCTCACAAATGGTTATCAAAAGCAAAAGGTTGATGAAAAGTTTAAGTGTGGTGGAGCAAAACGGATATTATTTTTTAAATTAGCATATATAAAATATATATATAAAAAAGTATTTAATTCAGTCAGTATGATGCAGGTATGATGTAATATATAAAATATTTGTACATTAAATTCCTGGATCTTTCTACTCAGATATTTCAGGAGATTGGAGCTGTTCAGAGTCTAAAGAGGATTGTCATGTACTCCAGTAATGCCACCGTATGCGCTCTGGCTAAGCGGGCCCTAACAATGATGAGCGAGGATGTCCCGAGGCGTATCCTTTCATCTGTACCCAACTGGAAGAGCGGAGAGGTGCAGACCTGGCTGCAGCAGATTGGCTTCAGTGCATTTAGTGAACGGTTTCAGGTTTGTACACAGCTTCCATTTCCTGTGTAGCTGACCTTAGATAAAGGTAGAGGATCTTTTGAAGATGTTTGCTGCGGTTTTGATCAGAGTTTTCTGTACCGTATCTCTCAGGAACTGCAGGTGGATGGAGATCTACTGCTCAACATCACAGAACAGGATCTGATCCAGGATCTGGGCATGACTTCAGGGCTCACTCGCAAGAGGCTAGTGCTGTTATTATTCAAAGCTAAATATTATAGAATTCTTACAGAAATGTATGTGTTCAGTCTTACTTTCATCTCGGCAGTGTCTGTGATCACATTGAAAAAACAGATTTAAAACCTGGAAATATTTTTTATATTTTTAGAAATTCAAATGCATAAGTAAAAATTTAAATTTAATGTGATCATGTAAATGTAATTAGCAAAATAAGAGCAATTGTACTATAGCAGTTCTCCAATCATTTCTGTACAGGTTTCTTCGAGATCTGCGTGTACTGAAAACTTATGCTAACTACTCCACATGTGACCCCAATAACCTGGCAGACTGGCTGGTTGAAATTGACCCACGATTCCGTCAGTACACCTACAGCTTGGTTCAGTCAGGAGTCGATCGGAACAATATTGTCCACATTACAGACCAACAATTGCTGACTGACTGCCATGTAGAGAATGGAATCCATCGTGCCAAGATCCTTTCTTCTGCCCGTCGCCCTGGTAAACCCTGCTTAACCGATTCCCAACCCACAGGCCCTGACGTGTTCATCAGTTACCGTCGTACTACAGGTTCACAGCTTGCCAGGTCAGCTCACAAATTAGTTTTATTTAGTTATCCAGGTTCTATTTAAATGGCAGTTAATAGATGCAAAATATATCTGTATATGTTGATAATTAGATATTTATTTGTGCATATGCACATTTATCCTATTTTATTTTTAGTTTTTACATTTAGATTACATCTGCCATCATATAACGTAATATTTACAATTGCTTATTAATTAATTTTAATAGCACTGTTCAGTGTGATCTTTAATATCTTCAAATAGAATATACTTGTTGACTTGTGTTGTGTAAAAAATGGTTGTTCTGTTTTTCAATATGATTTAATGATTTCTGAATTCTCTTGTTAAATTATTTGAAATCCATTGTTTTTTTTGTGTTTTATTTTTCGTTTATGTAGACAAAGCAGTATAGAGTCTTAATAATAAACCCTACGTCTCCTGTTCTTTTCTCTTTCTCTGCAGTCTGCTGAAGGTGCATCTACAGTTGCGTGGTTTCAGCGTCTTCATCGATGTGGAGAAACTGGAAGCTGGCAGGTTTGAGGAGAAGTTGATCACGAGTGTACAGCGAGCACGCAACTTCATTTTGGTGCTGTCAGCCAACGCGCTGGACAAATGCATGGGTGATGTGGCTATGAAAGACTGGGTTCATAAGGTTAGAGGCAGAAATCACCCTTTGATTGAACTGTACTTGTATAAAAAAACTAATGCTGGACAAAAAATGTTGTGTACATAATATATGTGTACCACTGTATATATTAGGTATGTATAAATAAACGGAAAAGAAAAATATGTTTATTTTAGTGCTCTCATGCAATTAATTGTAAAAGTAAATAAATGCATATTTACTCATTTGGACTGAAAATACACCATTGAAAGCTATCCCAATTAAATAATCTTTATTTGACTATCCTTAAATCTGTTCTCATGCCAAAATGTCCTTCTGCCAGCACCGTGTGAGGGTAAACATTTTGATTTATGTTATCCACAGGAGATTGTTACTGCTCTGAATGGGAAGAAGAACATTGTTCCTGTCACTGAGAACTTTGTGTGGCCTGATCCGGCCTCTCTGCCAGAAGACATGAGCAGCATTCTCAAATTTAATGGCATTAAGTAAGTCAACACTCCTGCCTGACTAAACATGTTGGTGCAGTCATTCTGTGATACACAATATGCTTTCCTCTAGTTATGCCTGCTCAGTAACTTGTAGTTGTTAAAATTATACACCAGATCCATAATCAATAAAAGCTTTTGCAAAAATCTAAAAGAATTAAATTGACAGTGGGTATGGAAAGTATTCAGACCCCCTTAAATTTTTCACTCAATTTTTTGTTATATTGCAGCCATTTGCTAAAATCAAAACAAAAGTTAATTTTTTTCCTCATTAATATACACACAGCACCCCATATTGACAGAAAAACGCAGAATCGTTGACATTTTTGCAGGTTTATAAAAAAAAAAAACTGAAATATCATATGGTTCTGTGACACTCATATATTTAACTCAGGTACTGTCTTATTTCTTCTGATCATCCTTGAGATGATTATACTGATTATACTGATTGGACTTGATTAGGAAAGCCACACACCTGTCTATATAAGACCTTACAGCTCACAATGCATGTCAGAGCAAATAAGAATCATGAGGTCAAAGGTGGCCTCCATAATCCTTAAATGGAAGACATTTGGGATGACCAGAACCCTTCCTAGAGCTGGCTGTCCGGCCAAACTGAGCTATCAGGGGAGGGGAGCCTTGGTGAGAGAGGTAAAGAAGAACTTAAAGATCACTGTGGCTGAGCTCCAGAGATGCAGTCGGGAGATGGGAGAAAGTTGTAGAAATTAAACCATCACTGCAGCCCTCCACCAGTCTTGGCTTTATGGCAGAGTGGCCCGACTAAAGCCTCTCCTCAGTGCAAGACACATTAAAACCTGCATGGAGTTTGTTATAAAACACATGAAGGACTCCAAAATGGTGAGAAATAAGATTGTCTGGTCTGATGAGACCAAGAAATAACTTTTTAGCCTTAATTCTAAGGATGAATGTGGCCAAGTACAGGGATATCCTGGACCAAAACCATCTCCAGAGTGCCTCAGACTTTAGCTTCCAACAAGACAATGACCCTAAGCACACAGCTAAAATAACGAAGGAGTGGCTTCACAACAACTCCGTGACTGTTC
>JAUMHI010000057.1:10928036-10938928 GCA_032359435.1 Enteromius unitaeniatus | reverse complement strand
ACAAAGGAGTGGCTTCACAACAACTCCGTGACTGTTCTTGAATGGCCCAGCCAGAGCCCTGACTTAAACCCAATTGAACATCTCTGGAGAGACCTAAAAATGGCAGCCCACCAATGTTTACCATCCAACCTGACAGAACTGGAGAGGATCTGCACGGAGGAATGACAGAGGATCCCCAAATCCCCAAAAAGAACTTGTTGCATCTTTCCCAAAAAGACTCATGGCTGTATTAGATCAAAAGGTGTGCTTTCTACTAAATACTGAGCAAAGGGTCTGAATACTTAGGACTATGTGATATTTCAATTTTTCTTTTTTATAAAACTGCAAAAAAGTCAACAATTCTGTCTTTCTGTCGATATGGGATGTTGTGTGTAAATTAATGAGGGAAAAAAATGAACTTAAATGATTTTAGCAAACAGCTGCAATATAACGAAGAGTGAAAAATTTAAGGGGTTCTGAATACTTTCTGTACCCACTGTAATTGTAGAAAGGATTAACGTAAATCTCTTCTCTCAATGTCACAGGTGGTCCCATGAGTATCAAGAAGCCACTATTGAAAAGATTTTGCGCTTTCTCAAGGGATGCCCAAGCCAAGAGCAACCAGACGGAGCAAAAACAGACAAAAAAGACCCACAAAAGAAATAAAACATACATTTGACCAATAAAAAGCCCTCTATTATGCCTAATAAATAGGTGTTTCCAAATGGCTGCCCCATAACCAGAACACACCTGCTTGCTCCTCGGAGGCTAGTGTTTCCTTTGGTTGAATGCATGTAGCTGGTATAGAAAGATGCGTAAGTGTAACCTACCCAAAGATGCAGTGGAACATAAGGTGCAGTCACAACATTTTGCCAATATTTTACAGGGGAAAAAAAAGTTAATCTTGTCAATTAAGTAGCAATATATGAAGCATCACTAACATCACTTTCAGATCAAGTAGCTTTCTGTTGGTCAGTGTGGTGAACTTGAAGCCATTGGTTAAATCTTTCACAGTCACATGGATTCCTATACAATGGTTTTACTCTGTGAAATTCGCTAAAGCAAATGTGATCACACCTTAAGGATTATTCTGAGCTATTTACAGAATTATGCCTATTTGTGGCTCTAAATAACATTGACTATTCCTTATTAGTGAATAAATAATTAAACTTGCTATCTACTGACTGTGCTCCCAGAACTGTGTGGCTCATTTTTATTACTCAGGAAGTTAAATCGATTTCTGCATTATCATTCGTATTTATGACATGAGCATAGATCTAAGCATAGTCAATCCATAGTCAGAAATAAAGCCTCATGAAATGTTAAACATCAGTCTTTAGATTTTCTGAATTCGATTTCTTAAGTTTTTCAAAAATAGCTCCCCTAGTTCAGTTAATCAAAAATAGTCAATCCTTTGTTTCTAGCCATTTGTGCAGTTTTTATGTGCAGATATAATGCACTGCATTCAAAAGGAAATAACTCACTTATCACCTCTTAAAAATATATCACAACAGTTCATAAAGCTCAAGATTAATCATGGTTATTATTCACTTCATGCAGTATTAAAAAAAACAAACCTTTACATTATTTTCAGGACTTTAAAAAAAATAGCGTAGATGCTTTCTTAGGATTTGTAGGAATATTATGCTGCAATTTTGAATCAATGATACATTTTCAGTCACTGAAAATGCATTTGGTCAAGGAAAACGCTGATGAACATTTACTAACACCTCAAGCTTTATCATGTTAATGAGCTCCCTGTTGTTGCCTTATGATGTCTTTCAGGTGTAATAGTGTAAAATCTGTACAATTAAATAATGTTCTTTTTTCAGAAATAAACAGCAATAAAGCTTGTTTTGGAAAACATCCCTTTATTCTGCTAGTCCACATTTTTGTTTCACAAAAATTGCAGCAGTGTAAGGACATATTCTTGTACAAAAGAGCTTAGATAACAACAAATTCAGACATACACAAATCACAAAGATGTCATTTTCACTTCCTGTAAGCACATTGCCAAACCACACGGCTATAATTTAGTCTCACATCCACATAATTCTCACCTGCTTCACAGATTTGACATATCTAGAAACTGACATGGAGAAACTTGTTAACAAAAAAAGGTAATCACATTACTGTGATTGTACCTGTGTGGGTTTAAGCTGTGATTGTTATTCAAAGAGTAATACAGTAGTTATAAATGTGTAATTTTCATCAAACTGAATTAGAAAACTAGAAAACTCAAACTCGCCATTGACTGAGCTAATATTGCTGTGTGTGGTTGTTCAGGATTGCTTATCTTCACAGTAAACAACTGATTCCCAACACTACTGGGACGGGATGAGGTTCACAAAGTGCAGTCTCTTATGATGACCAAGACGGCATTAATTTGATCAAATGTACAGTAAAACATTAATATGTATTATAAAATAAGCATTTTCTATTTAATGTTTTTTAATGTGTAATTTAGGCCATTACTCAATAAAATAATTTCTTTCAAAAACAAAACAAAACATACTAATATGGCACGAGTCCCTGTTGTGTGCTCTATTAGCTGTCAAATGTAGAATATTTTGGATCTAGCTTAACTCTCACAGAGTCAATGTCAGGATATTCCAGAGCCATCTGTGTTTTCTCTGCTCTCTTTCTTTTCCTGGCAACCCAAGCCCCTGTACATATCAAAGTAAAAACAAGATATAGATTAATACACCGTCCTGACATGAGTAATTCTGTTTACATCTAAATCTCATATAAGCTTAATCAAAATAATTTTGATATCGCTAATTCAGGGTGAATCTTTTAAATAATTGGGGTCACTTTTTACCATGAAGATAACCAGGAAAAACAGCCCAATTATCTTGAAATAACTTCACAAACTAAGACAAAAAATTAGGGGTTACCCGATAATGCCTGCTGGTATAAAGAGAATGACAGCTCCAAAGATAAAGGGGAATCCTTGCATGAAGTGGAGGGTGGCAGGGTACAGAGAGTTAAAGACCCCACTAGATACTAGTGAGCACAGACCTTCCACACACGCCACTGATGCAAACAGAGCACCTAGAATGAAGTAAAAGAAAAAATGAATGAATAAAATGTTCCATGTCATTCAACATTGTTCTTTTGTGACGCAGGGCTGTTGCCTGTCGCACGTCCTGATTTTGCTGAGTTAGGCATGTTCCTGGGTCAACATTTTATTCCAAAATTTTACTTTTGACCATATCTCTACACCTAAACCTAACCCTACCCATGAGTAATGCCTAAAATCAGAGGAAATGATAGATGACTGACACTGATGTACAAGCACCAAACACTGATTGTAAGCCTAAACTTCACAAAAACTGTAAACTGGTTCTTCAAATCTGATTGGCTAATCACAATGTTGTTGCAGGGTCCCAGGGACACGCCTAACTCAGCAAAATCAGGTCCTGCGTTCTCGTTCACCTTGTTCTGAAGGGTCTACCAGCTTGGACAGTTTCGACCTCAGGACTGGGGTAGAAGCCATAAAAAGGAAGCACAGCCCATATCCTGATGAAGACAGATAGATACCGTCAGATAGTCATTTCTGCAAGTTCATTTCCTTTACTCACATTTACCTTCTGCAGCCACTGGAGGACAGTGTTACGTCGCACGAGAACTGCTTTGTATTTCAAAATATCTTCAAATGGCATCTTGAACTTTAGCCTGTAATATAGGCCTAAACAGTAGAACATTAACCTAATATCTTAAGTCACAAAATGTCAGAATAATGCCTGATTTAAATGAAGAGTGTTACTTTTCACTGTTTTCAGATTTTGGCTGAACTTTTTTTGGTACAAGTACATAACCTACATTACACAGATTTATGTACAATTTAACAAAATATGTGTAATTAATTAAAATTGTGTTAACCAGTAAATAAAGTTTACAAAATCAGTTTGAAAATGAGTACAATAAGTATATACTAGCTATAATAAGTAAATAAATATTTATTTGTAAAAATATGTACGTTCATAAAATAAGATAAAATTGTATACATATATTTAACCTAAAATATAGTATATACTTACAACCATATAGAAGTATTTTATGAATACTTATACTCATTAAAGATGCATGAAATAAACAAAAGTGACAATAAATACTTTTATATTGTTGCAAAAATAATCTATTTTAAATAAACAATGTTCTGTTGAACTCTATATTTATCAAAAACGTATCACGTTTTTTACAAAAATATCCAGCAACACACTGGTCTTACGCAATTATAACAGGAAATGTTTCTTATGCACCAAATCAGCATATTAAAATGTCTAAAGGATCATGTGACTGGACTCTCCAGTGTCAGATGAAAATTCAGCACAGGAATAAATTACATTAAAAGCTGCATTCAAATCCAAAACAGTATTTTATTTTTCAATATGAATCTTTACTGTATTTTTTATTAATTAAATGAAGCCTTGGTGAGCATAAGAGACTTCCTCTTTCTAAAACATAAACAAAAACACCTTACCGAGCTCAAACTTCGAAACTATGTACAGTATATATATATATATATATATATATATACGTGTGTGTGTGTGTGTGTATAGGAGATCTTACCTGTAAACATTAGAGCTGTGGTGTTAGCGAACGAAACCACAATCAAGCCAACTATGTTAGAGGTCAGGCCCACCAAAGCCACCCAGGTGTCCTCCAGACAGCACTGCATGACCCTCAGCCCTGTCAGGCTAGTGAGGTAGGCCAGATGCTTAGCTGCAGAGCCATAACCGATCAGCTCTGGACCCCAGCAGAGCGGAGCACTCAACTCATACAGCACATAGAGGTCACTGCAGCCCATATGTACAGACACCACCAGAAAAAAACTGAGAGTGTACAACCAAAGTTTGGTTCTGCGCCCCTGTGGTGCATTAGATGCATAAAGGCTGTAGACAGCTCGGTGGTGCCTGGTGGAGAGGAACCTTGCCTCGGGGTCAGGGGTGACCGTTTCAGGCACAAACAGGTATGCGTAAAGGGCCGCTGCAAGATTTGTGGCCAATACCAGCCAGAATGGGTTGATATACCTAAAAAGGAAACACAACATTGTTTTTTTTCTCCATATTTATTCTAAGAAATATTACATTTTATGTTATGTAAGTTGACAATACCCTTGTGCCCTTCGCCACTGTCCTCCGATGATGCTCGCAAACATGCCAGCCAATCCCAGACAAGCCTCTAGTATTGCTACACGAAAGGTACGAGACCCCCTGGCACTCGTGTCAGCCACATAGGCGAAGCAACCAGCCAAAATAGCATTGAAGTCCCCAGACAGGCCGCTGCAGATTCGCCCAATGAGGAACCAGAACACAGGCAGCTTCAGGTACATTACAATCAAATACACGGTCGCCTGAACAGCCAGGCCAAGGGAAGGGATGATCAGAACAAGACGCCGGCCTGCACGGTCGCTCCATGAGCCCAGCAGGGTCACCATGATCAGCCCAACTGCAAATCCACCCAGATTGATGTACAGGTTCCAGTGTGCAGTCATAGTCTCCACTTCCTAGATGAAGGAAACAAATGACATATAAAAACATCTTTTATGTCACTTAAGTGGTTAGAGTTCACTTTTTGGAAACTACTTGAGACACAAGAGTTTCCTTTTGTGAGAGCATTTTTAGCTGAATATTATAAGTGAGTAAAGTGCCCTTATTATGGATTTTAAAAGCTTCATGTAGTGTGTAACACAGCTCTAATTGAATGAAAACATCCTGCAAAGTGCACCGTGTATAAAGTTGTCGTCTCTCTAAACAAATAGTCGACTCTGAATCATTGAAACGAGTCATTTTAAAATGATAGTGTTTTTTGAACTTGCGTCAACCTGTTGTTTGGGAGTCCCAAAACTAAAATATGAACCTTTCATAACACATAATAAGGGCACTTTAGTAATGAACTAGACAGTTTGCATTGTATATTTTTGATTTACTGAATAAAAAAAGTTTTTATTTTGAATAAAATTTTATTTTGAATAGTATTAATTAGATTTGGTATATAATAGTCCAGTTTTGTGATTTAAAATATTTTGTGAATCGGACCACACAAATGTATTGATCTGTGTGCATTTATTTTATTTTGATTCACTAAAGAACCGACTCACGAGAGTCATTCGTCTAGACTCGAACTACACTGGTATTTTTGATTCATTGAACTGAACGTCTCATAAAAGCCACTCGATTGGGAATCGAACAACACTGGTAAGCGCTTTATTTTTAATTGACTGAAGAAAAAGCGGCTCATAGCAGTCATTTATTTGGGAATCGGACTACACCAGGGCTTATGTTTTCGATTCACTATAAAGAATCAGAAGTGTCATTCGTTCAGGAATCGAACTGATAGCGCATTTGATTGACTCGTTGGAAAACCTACATAACAACCGTACTGATTTCTAAACAAAAAAAAACAGAACTGATAACTTAACCCATTGTCAAAATAGTACATGTTACCTTCTGCAGAGGATCGTGGACTGTAGATGCATTACACCCTCCTCCCTTTGTCCCATTATAACCCACATCTTCACTGATACGATCCCACAGGTACTGCGTGTACAGAGGCATCTGGAGAGCTATGGAGAAGGTGGACAGGAACATAACGGGCTCCACGGTCACGGAAAACGGACAGGAACACGGCGGCGGACGTTTGTTTTGTGGCGCCTTAAAACAACAACAGACTTTGCTGGAGTCACTCGACTCCAGCTCCTCCGCAAGAATAGCGCTGGTGTCTGAATCATCCATGATTTAAAGCGTTTCGGTTCCCGGCGCCTAAATCACACCGCAGTCGAGGACGACAAAACGTTAACATAACTAATCTGAACAAACAGTAACTGCTGACAGTGCGGAAGCCTTTGCGGTTTCCACGCGGTTTGCTGTGCTGCTGTCGCCCCCTTTTGCTACTCGTAGGAAACCAATGTCATTCTGAGAAAACAAACGCAACATTTTTATACTTTTTGGAGCACAACAAACGTATATTTTATTCCAGGGTTTCTCAAGTCTTACCCTGGAGATCGAGTGCACCGCTCTTACCTTCAGGGTAAGATTTGAGAAACCCTATTTTATTGTCTTGTGTCAGGTAAATTACAAACCTGGGATGTATTAGTGAAGCAACTCTGTAATCATTGGCAAACAGCAAATAGTTAAGCTATTGTTTATTTACATTCATGCCAGATCATGATTCAAGTAGGCCCTTATAACAGGATTAAAAAAGCTTTTGAACATGAAATCATTTTGAAGAGGAATGCACCTAGTTTAACCTCTCAAATATGATTTTTTTTCCTCCTCTGCAGGCTTATATTAGATCGATTCCATTCGCTCACAGGAGTTTTGAACACAAATTACTCTTTGTGAAATCCAATTTCAAACTAATCTACTTGATATCTACTCTGTATGATAATGCTTAAGATGCCTTATTTATTTATTTACATATATTGTATATGACATAAATAATTTGTTTTTGTTATTTGAAATGAAAAGTCATTGGTAATGCTTTATTTTAATGTGTCTTTGTTACACATGTTGTGGTTACTTACTATTATAATAACAATAAATGATGAATAATTAGGTGCAAGTAACCCTAACCCTACCCGTATAAGTAGTTAATTAATATTACCCAGTATTTATATGTATAATTACGCTGTAACAAGGACACCTTAACAATAAAAAACATGATCAATTGCATGTTAACAGTTTGACATTCTGCTTTATTCTTTTAAAAACAACTTATTTTTAACTATTTTGTGTGAGTACATAGGCTGAGGATTTTCTCGGAATAATTATTGGAGGTAAAAAGAGGTGAAATCTAGTAAAACCTCAAGGACGTTGCACTTAGAATATATATTTTCAAAATAACCTGGGGTGATGAGCCATTAAAATGTTAGCAGTAAAATTTATGTCACATTGTCCTAACATGGGAAATATTTTTTCTTCTTCTTCTTTTTTGTTGGATGTCCAGCTCCTGTGATAATATCTATGGGATCATGTTGCAAGAAAGAGAGAAAGATGACTATACCTCTTTTAAGTGCACTTAAGTGCAAATGTCATTTGATGAGACCAGGTAATGACAGCTATTCAGTTCAGCTCCTCATTACAGACAGACGGCAGTGACAGATACAAACACTTATGAGTAGGTTTCCAATAAGATACATTCTTCATGTTCTCAGGGAACATAACATCAATCTGTGTTGTCATCACGAGTATTTCAGACAAGATATTTTTTTGTTAAATAACAGTTAAACAATCCACACACACAAACTGGTGTAATTTCTACATTTACCTGCCTTACATGCTGTACCAGTTTCATCAACATTTGGGTAATTTAAACAAATTTTGAAAATGTGATAATCATGTTCCTAAACCATTACGGTAAAAATGAAGATATTCGTTTGTAAATGTCCCTTTGACTGAATCATAACGTTTGATCTAATAATAATTTTTATTTTTTTCAATAGCTCACTGTTTACGTAACATTAATTCATTCTTTGTGTCAAATTGTGTAATCAATAGTGTGTCTCTCCCTCGCTTATTCCTTTGCTCCACCCATGCTGTCAGTTTGTCACACAGTGGGAAAAGAGCACTGCAGATGTGCCAGAGGCATTCTCATTTTAGCTGCTGTCTTTCAACCCTTTACCTTTATAAATGTAAGCATTGTTTTAACCAAAGATGGTTGTTTGACTTGTGTGATTTCCTCTTTAAGTGAAAGACTGTGAATACAGATTTTATCATCTGAAGACTTGGTGTAAGAGAAGATATTTTCAATCACTTTAAATCTGAAGGCCTGTGTGTTTCAGTAACGACATACTTTAAAACTGTTGCTGTTTATAGTACAGGCCTCCAGTCTAAAGTGTTTGTTTGTGTGAATGTCACTCATATTTGCACTCGTTGACAGAAAACATAATTTAATTTTCCCCTTAAGGTGACTGTGGTCATTCCTGTTGAACACCTTCTCAGTTTCTCACCTCACTTTGGTGACGTCAGTGTGGAACATATGTGATATGGGAAATTAAGGAAGGATTCTATACCTGCAGCTTTCTATTAGGATGAGCCTGAACGTGTGATTTGCTGCCAGCACTGGTGGAGCAACTGCCCTCACCATCACACACACCCGGAGGCCCCGATTGATGAGTGAGAACTGCATTAGGAATCAAACGTGTCTTCACATCTCTGTTCATAAAGAATATATATGGTATATAGCACTGTGACAGGCTGCAATTTCAACAGTTTATTAAGTTGGGTATTATGTCTAATATGATGGAGCTCAGTTTGATGTCATACAGACGTTTCCTCGTAATGGCCGTCAGCTCCAGGCTCCTGCTCCAGGATTACCTGACTCAGAAGGGTGCAGATCTTCTTACAATCAAACAAAACTAAAGCAAAGTAATTTAGCAAAACAAGCTCAATAAAGAATGTACATGAAGAGTAATCACGTGACAGAGTTGATGATGATGAGATCTCCAGTGACTTCTACTGATTTGGACCAAGTGGAGGGGACAGAGTGGAATGATATTTAAACTGGACGTTGAGATAAGAATTAATTTCACTGTCCTTCAGTGGATATTTGTACACATGCAGTTGTTGTATGAATGTTTGAACCCGTGAAGACCTCTAGTCAGAAGAGAGAATGACCAAATTTACCATCACCCCGTTATAAGCACTCGCGTTTTTTTTTTCTTTTTTCTTTTGTAATTTGGTGCAAAAGTGATATAATACAAAGTATATAGAACATTTTTAAAATACCATAACGTAATCACATAGGAACATCAAGGACAAACACTGACAGCCAATCAGAATGAAACGAAATGTACTGATTTAAAACGGCAGGCGGCATAATATAGAGAGTGTTTTATAATAAACAGAACGTTATCAGCCATTGGTGTCAAAGCTAATATAGCTAGTTATCGTTATTATAGTGTGAAATCTTTTTTTCAGTCCCTTTTTGATTTGGAAAAATGTGTTTTTACAAGAATAGCATTGACTGCAGCACTTTTAAGAGCGTTGACCTCATCTACACGTTTCAGGCGAAACATCAGCTCAGGTATGCTTATAATACATACAGAATCTTATGGCCACCCAATGTGTGGACACCCAACTTCATAAATCCAGGTGCTGCAAATATTTTTTTTAGAGTTCAATTTTTTAACTCATTAATCCTGTTGCTGTCACCCACAACAAAACTGCTGAATATTTCAGTCGCGAAAAATGACATATACAGATGTTTGATATTTCTGATCATCTGTTAGTTTTTCTGAGAAACAGAGCAGTAGAGAACCAGTAGTCAAGAATGTAGTCTTGCACATTTACTGTCATACAGTCATTAAAGATGAACATTTTCTTGCTCTCTATAAATTCTTGATTTTCAGCACATTACTGGAGGAAAGGGTATTCCTTTTTGTGTGTTGACTCTGCATGAGTTGAGATGCCAAACTAGGGAGCAGGAAAAGACTAGCAGAAATGTCTCTGTCAAGTTTGCTTTGTTGTGCCATATCCTGGTGCCAAACTATTTACCATGATCAGTTACACAGCACAGGGCTTAAGGCATGTTATTTCAAGGATTTCTTTGCAAAGCACACAGAAACAAGACTAATCAAAGAGGGATAACTTGAAATATAATATAGCAATGTAATGTATTGTATTGAATAAGTACTGCTGAAACATGCCTTGGATTTAGTGCCACATTTGAAAGGAATTCAACATTTCAGCATGATATATAAAGTAATAAGTCACAAATTAATTTTGGTCATGTACCGTATTCGGTTTAATTTAGTTGGAATCAATTAAACTCAATTCAATTAAATCACTGCAAGCCAGCTTTCATCTGGCTAACTTACTATCTTAATGTATGTGTATGTGTAATTATATATATATATATATATATATATATATATATATATATATATTAGTTCTGTCAAACTATGA
>JAUMHI010000057.1:10910291-10927936 GCA_032359435.1 Enteromius unitaeniatus | reverse complement strand
TCCAGGGTGGAGCAGACGACAGCAGAGCTTCTCTGGTTCGGCCAGACAACGACAGAGCCCTCTTGGGGCCACCAGACTGACATGGCGCCCTTGACCACCAACCAGTCAGTGAATGCGCCCTTTCGAGACCAGACTGACAATGAGTGCGCCCTCTTGAGCCGACCAGAATGAGAATGCCCCCTTTGAGACCAACCGAAACCTGATTCGAGGATCTCCATGGGCTGTGCAGCCACCATTGAGACCTCTGGGGATTCTACAGCCAAAACCGACATCTCCAGAGGAAGTGCAGCCTCTGGTGGACCCGATGGAGCCTCTGTGCCATACACTGGTTCTGGATCACAGACTGGGTCTGGCGGTTCCGGCCATTCAGAATCGGGATCACAGACAGGGTCTGGCGAATCCGGCCACTCAGGATCGGGATCACAGACAGGGTCTGGTGGATCCGGCCACTCGTAACGCCAATCGCAACCCAACATGACTGGACACCGTTCCTCATACCGTGAAACGGGAGTGGGACCCGTTATTTGTGGGATAGGAACCGCGAGGACCTTCAGTGGCTCGATTTGCTGCTAAACCGGACCGACTGGACAATACATGGCTCCTCATACGATGCTACGGGGTTGAGACCTGTTACATGCGGGCTAGGAACCGCGAGGACCTTCAACAGCTCGTCAGGCTGTGTGACTGGGACCGACTGAGCTGAACACGACCCCTCGTATCGTGCTACGGGGTTAGGACGCTGTCCTAACATGGCCCCTGACACTGTGAAACAGCCTTCAAACCCTTCTTTTGTGGTTTGGGAACCGCAGGGGTTTTAGACGGCTCTGGCAACCGCACTGGCTGGAGTGTACACGGCCCCTCTCGCCGTGAAACAGGATAACAACCAGTCTTTTGCGGTTTGGGAACCATGGGGACAAAATCAAAACGGCGTGACAATTATATACATGCATTTGTGTATTTACACAATAAATATACACAAAACACACACAAATTATGTATACATAAATGTTTATTTTGAATGTGAATAATTGCAACTAATCATTTGACAGCACTAATATATATACATGTATGAAAGTATTTATATCAATATAAATGTATATAATTATTATTCATTTAAATATTATTAATAAATGTGCCAGATAAATCCAAAAACGTTTTGTTAATATTTTGATATAAAAATGATACCTAAAAAGTTCTCAAATAATAATTATAATCATTAAAAGAAACCATTGCGTGAATTAAGCACGACATTTTAAAGTAGAAGGAGGTACACCAATAAAAGGGTTTGATTTACAGCTTAAAAAATTAAAGACATATCACATATCAAAAATAAATAAACAAACACAACTTCTGATAGCTGAAGTGAAGTAACGTACTTAATAAAAAAATGTAAAGCAAAGCTACATGAGAAAAAAACACACATAATGACATTTTCTACATTCTGTCCCATTCTGTTTTGATTGCCTTACATGAACAAACCCCGAGCAGCAGCGTAACATAAGCCCTTCCCTTTCACTATCACTATTTTTGCCTCTCTCCACCCCAACCATCTCCCATTCACATTAGAATATGATTTTAATACGGCAGCTCAGGAAGGCCGTGGTTCTGCCTCCCAGGTTCACAAGGAGGGTAGGGGAAGAATTCACCTGTACTGACATTCATTTTTCCTCCCTCCCTCTCGCTCTTTCTCTCTCGCTCTCTCTTTAGATATCTCTCTCAGTTGTTTTTCTTGTCAGCAGTCAGTCACTATAAAAGCAGAGCAACTCAGAGAGTCAATTTTGACGAGATCTGTATCTGTGTGGACCCGGACCGTCTTAGATTTACAGCCTGGGCCTGGAACCACCACATACAGAGGTAAGTGAACATTTATGTACTCAGTATGCACTACAGCGTCATAATTTTTCTCTATTCAGTACATACTAGGATCCACATTGCGGTATGGTTCCGATGTCAAAATAACATTCTAGAAGAGCTAGATCTATGCAAAGATGTCCAATGGAAAGGCCTACACATGTGTAAACAACTGTGGAATTTACTTTTCACTTACACAGATACTATTGTAACACTGTATCCCGTTTGGCACTAATAAATAAAGCATCAAGAAATGTCCCTCAGGGCTCTTGTTAGGCTTGTCTCCACCTGGATGAAATCTCCACTGAAGTTCATCTAGGAAACAGTAGAGAGGTATACAGGAGAGAGTGAGGGAAAGGCAAGGCAGGTGCAGTCAGATTTTATGGGTATGGTCGTCTCCCTCTGGGTGCTGAAGTTCGGCAGAGTGCCCATTCTCTCTGGGATATGATTATGGATGTGTCTGATATAACATTTAAAATATGTTTTCATTAGCTCTGAGAGAGGCTCACAGCTGCCAGTGACCCAAGTGTGTGTAGCTGCGCGCACACGTGTGTGCACATGAGTATGTGTGTGTATGAGGAAACCTGTTGCAGCAGGTCTGTCCCCCAAGGGTGTGTGGCTCCCACAGGTTGGCTGGGGGCCAAATGGACTGAGCCTTTCACAAATTCCCAGTTGGAAGCTCAGAGCTGAGATTTATTTTTACAAGGTATGAGCTATTAGATGAACGCAACTCATTATTTAATGAGTAATGTTACAGATATATGACCACAGATAATATATATTTATACATATATCACACACACACATACATAAATGTATAGATGTATGTGTGTATTATTGTGATTGTTTGGCAGCTCTACAAAGTAATGATGGTTTCATATCTGTCAAATTTATTTGAAGTATTTTGTGTTCATTAAATCAGTGAATAAACATGAAAACAAATTGATGTACAAATAGATATTAATGACAAATATTGATTATTGTTTATTATTGATAATGTTGTATTTATTGTTATATTTCTCATTCATATTTAATGCTTATATGTCTACTGGATAGAAATATAATTAAAATAATATTATATATATATAATAAGTGCTGTCAAGCTGTTAAACCACAAGTATTGTAGATTTTAATATATTACATTCAAGTTTATGGTGGAAGGCTTAAAATTTCAGGTGCAGGGTTTGGTTATTTCTGTTTACAGAAATCTTTATAAGTATTGCTAAATTACTAGAGATGCATGTTTATGCAGTAAAGTGCCAGTGGCGTTGTATGTAAGTTTGTAGGATTTCCATACAGTGTGGTCTTAATTGCACTAGTGTACATTATAAATGAAAATCCTGTGATTATTCACCCAACTTCATGTCATTCAAAATTTTTTTTTCTTGTTCTGGAATACAAAAGTAGCTGTCAGTTAACACTGCTCTTTTCCTTATAAAACAGTGAATAGTGACCAGGGGATGTCAAACTACAATATATAAAGTATATTGCCCTCTAAAAACTGATTAGAAAATATATATTTAGAATTTTTCTATATTCAGCAATTATGTGGCTTCAAAAGACCTAGCATTTGGATTACATTTCAGAATCTTGACAGCTTCTGGTCTCCATTTACGTTTTATTGTATGCAAAACAGCAGCATCAACATTCTGTTGAATTTATAGGGGGAAAAATATATACAGGATTGGAGTGAGATGAGGGTGAGAAAATGATGGCAGTTTATAAATGAATATTTTGGGTGAACTTTCCCTTAAGTGAGGATTCTGCAATTTGACTACATTTGGGGAAGTAGGAAGTACTACATCTAAGGGTTTTTTTTCTAAGATGTATTTCCAGCGAAGTGCAGTGAAAGTGCTGCTGCTGATACGGGAAGAAATCCTACCAATTGCTTGATGGATGACGGTGTAAAGGAAGGTGCACAGTCCATTTGAAATGCCACTCAAATGTGATGAGAGCGGTTTTAGTGCAGGGGTGGGGATGTATGGACATGCAACAGACCAGATCAAAGTGAGATGAATGTGATCATATTGAGAGGAAGGAGTGTTGAAACAAAGTACTTTTAGAATATAACTGTTTCAGCAATTTTATTCTTACTCACTACAGATGGTCACACACACACATGCACGCACATACTTTATCTTTTTTTTTTAAATCTTGTATTAGAGGATTATATAACATGGCTTACTGACCTCATTGAACATTCTGACCTTTGCTTGATGCTGATGGAAAAATGAAACAATTTTCAGCAAATATAATTCCCTAACCACCTTCTCAGTGTCCCAAATTAAACACGTCAATTAAAAATCCATTCATGCACAACCTGCTCAATTAACAATAAATAAGAACCCACTTTTATAAATTTTGCAGCATGTTTTGAACACTACTTGGTTGGGCCAAAGTAAAGCTCTTTATGCAGAATGACCTGAGTTCAAGCTCCATGCAGGAATAATTGAATTTATCCTTTTTTAATAAATCAAGATTTTTTTTTTACCTTATCCCAATGGACATATTAACATGACCGGAATATTTGGTTTTCATTTTGAGTTATAAAAATTAGATTAGATTGATCTCAAAGCAGTAATTAACTAAACATTTTAACTTGAGTCTAATCATGCAGTAACTACTTCCTGTTGGCTGAGCACTCCTAAATGATAAACCATCTAAAACTATGAGTTGTAGCTTTTATAAACCATGTCATCGCTGTTTAACGCAGATTTATAATATATTAAGATTTTACATTTGTGCAGTCTGAAAACGTGTGTAATATATTTGTAGCGTATTAAATCTAAGGTAAAGGGAAAGAAAGTATTCAGGCTACACAAAGTACATTTTATTGCACAGCTGTTTTTGTTCTGTATATCATCTTAGGATTCTGCTAAGAACAAAAATAGTCCACTAAAACATACAAAACCATAGCAATAAAACAAGCATTGCCAAGCGAAGATGGTGATTACAGTGAATGTCTAATCAGAATCAGAAATCAGAAAAATTTCACTTTCAGTTATTTGATTATTTACAGTTAAAGACTTTTAATGTAACATACACTGTAAAATTTTATTTAGCATAAAATCAGGCTATCCTGCTTGTCCAATTCTCTTTTAAAAACACTCATAACCACCCCATAACCATTTTGCGCACTCAGCACTCGGCTTGCATCTCAGCCATAACAGGTCAAACGATCAGTTTAAAAGTCACAGTGATGGACCATAAAGGCCAGCTCAACTTCCTCTCCATTACTGAATTACACTCTATGTTTCAGAGGGAGCAAAACTCCCCCATCTCCATTTCATGTCACTAACACACTTCTGCTTCTCCTTCATGGTTTGTTGGTGATTTTAATGAGTTTTTGGCTCAAAAAGCACAGTCTGTTGACGGTAAGTGAGAGCGGCCTGAATTTCCAGGAATACCGGATACGTATGTGGTCTAACGTTTTACCTGTTTATGATCAGATAGCAATGAAATACAGCGAATTGGGCCTATTTCACTGCAGATGAGAACCCAGACCAGCGCTGTTATAGAAAAGGGATTTTCATTCCAGGTAGTTACACAGTTATGCACGTTAAACTGCAGGTTTGCCCAAAGGCCAAATAACTAGGGAGATGTTTTTTGAAAAATTGGAAAATATCTTTATGGCAATGTTCGAGGAAAAAAAATCTTCAGGTTGATTGTTACTATGATATAATAATGTTTATGTATTCACAATGGAATGATTTTGCATCATGCCGAGGTCATGGGACAAGTCGTGCAAAGTGTAAATGTGTAACTGGATATATATTCCTATACATTGTGAAATTTGCATGAAAACAGGACCATGTGTGCCCCCAATTTAGCAAGGGTCAAGCCAACAAGCATGACAGCATTCCTCTGTGACATATATATGAACTGGTAAAACCACAGACCCTGTCAATGTAGTCTACTGTTTTTACACGTTTTTTGCTTGCAGTATCCTAAGGAAAAATATTTGCATATTACAGTATGTCTATTTGTGCTATTTATCAATCTGTCTACCTGTTCTGGTGTTTTGAAGAGGCAGGTTGTAGGGACGATGTCCTCTGAGTCCCAGGGCCTGTCTTTCCCATCTGTAAGCAGCAGCAGCAGCTCACCCGTTCCTTCTCCAGCCGAACTACAATCTTTTGACCATCTAGGGTCACCCTGCTTTCAGATGCCAGAATCACAGGTATTAATAATATTATTAGAATTTGTTTTAGCTTTTTATAATGCTGTCAAATGATTAATCCCTTCAAAAATAAAAGTTTTTTGTTTACATAATATACACGTATGCAGTGTGTATATTTATTACACATAGGTAGCAACCTGGTCTCATAAAAATATGTACCTCTGTGCACTTTTTGTGCAGCATCGTTTTTCCGTGCCTTACTGCACATTTCGCCACAGTTTCAAAGAGAAATGTGCACTGAGTGGTGCTAGAGCACCCCTTAGGTACATCTCTGTACTCAGTAAGCTACCGCACAAACCTACCGTCTATGAGAGCTCACAGATATGAAGCTGGAAATGTGTGATGCTAACGTTCAAAAGCATCAGTTTTCAAATATTCCAGCATATTAATATTGCTTTGAAGTCATAACATGATATTCTTTAAGTAATTGTGCGAAAATTATGCTTTATTAATCAAAACTCTGTACATTTTTGTGAAAATATAAAAGTTTTACTGCCTGTGTTCATTCCTTTTGTAAACTGCAGCGATATGTACTTGTTGGTACGTATTTGTGTCTCGCTAAAAAGTGCACCAAAGTATGTTTATGCCATGAGACCAGGTAGATATATATTCCCATAGAATATATGTAAAAAATATTTACATCAATATATTTATATTCTTATAAATTATATATAAAAATATATTTAATATAAAAACAAAACACATTTTCCTGGAATATATACATGCATGTCTGTGTGTTTATATAATAATGTTTGTATTTATATAATAAATACACACTACACATATATTATGTAAACAAAAACTTGTAAAAAAAAACAGCCCTCTGTTAATTAATTTTGTATTACTTTTTTTTATATAAGATAGATAGATAGATAGATAGAAAAAGGTAACCTAAGGTACAAGATAATCTGTCTTCTTTATCTGAATCCAGATGAAATCTCTGATAAGTCGTATGTTTTATAACATCAGTCTAGATTGTTCTGTAGTTGCCGCTTTTTAAAAAACTGCTGCTCACCAGCTGCTCTGATTACGACACAGTGTCATAATTATTACCGTTTGATGAGGACATGAACCCCTGCACAAGGCACTATTGAAGGACACAAGACCTCGGGGAAGAAAGAGAAGTATTTCATCCTGCCTTCTCATCAAATCCTTTTGATTTAATATTAATTAATTATGCCCCCAGGGAAGGCTGTATGTCACATTAAATGCTTTTATGGACTCTTTAGCAGATCAAAGATCTTTACGTGCTACTGCATTTCCTCTTGGAAAACCACTTCATGTTAAAGAGTGCATTAATTAGAAATGAAACTGCAGTGCGGCTTTACACAGAATATGTTTCACGTATATTGATACTAAGTATGTAATTTCGTATTTACACAGGTTTTATTGATATTACATCTGTATTTACATTATTTCAATGTTTAATCCATAGTGTCACCAGAGCAATGTTGGAGAAGGGTTCGCACCGTATTCCCAAAGAGAAAGTGTTCCCTACAGGCAGAAGAGAGCCGAGCGCTTCCGTAGACACAGTGTAGATGGAAGCCCTGTTGGACAAGAATCTGGCCTAATGGAGAACAGTCACTACCATCCATACAGGCGTCAATGCAGTGAAGGGGCCATCAGTGAGGGTCAGACCTTCAGCTGTCTCAGAAGAGCTGGATTGGTTGGGAAACTCACCGCGACTGATGGAATGGAGGAACAATCCTCCTGGACTTCATTAAGCACTGATGTGGAAACCACCAGTATCATGGTGAGACCGAAGGATGTTTAGTCAGATGTTGTACAATTTCTTGTTCAAATAAAAAAAAAGAATTTATTTTGCGCAGTATGAAAAAATAATAATAAACCTATAACTAAATTCAAGGTAACATATATGGCTCGAAGGCTCTTTTAAATTCCTGCCAGTATATTTAGGCCAGGGGCAAAAGACTTGGAAATGAGAAAACCTGCCAGGCAGATGTGCAAGCAGATGTCCTTATTACACTTTCTAAAGAAGCATTAACATACGATATGTCAGCATTAAATAGATCATGGTCTGTTCTTGGGGCAGGGAACCCAACAACCCTACAGTGAACCTCAGACGAGCTCTGAAGAACCTCCCAGCTACACGGCAGTAAACCATGAGACATACAGTCCCATCAGTACTCTACAACATCAGGTACAGAGTGAAACTATATGCATTAACATCCTAAGGTTTGGGGTTGGAAAGATGTTTCTTGTCTTAGCAGCAACAACTGTCTAAAATATGCTTTCTATTTAGAAATATTTGTAAATAAAAGCTATTCCTTCACTGCCACATGACATTCTAATATGTTTCTATGTTTATTTGATGCCCAAGACACATTTCTTATTATTGACAATGTTGAAAGCATTTCTTCTTGAATGTTTTTTCATGATTCTTTGATGAATAGAAATCTTTGTCTTATTATGAAAGTCTTTACTGGCACTTTTAATATAATTAATTTAATGTGTCTTAAAAATGCCTGCTTCACATTTGAATGGTACTGCATATATAAATGACTATATCTAAGTGTAAGCAGTCAGCATGACTGTTGTAGGTTAGCCTTGGCGTGTGTTAGAAGGTAGAAATGATCAAGTGGTTTTAGATGCATGTTCACAGTCAAAACATTGGCAGGAAGTTATACTACATCTTTAGACTGACAAATAACACAGACTCGCTCTTGTTGAACACGGGTGTTGAATGTAACAGAAGCTTTTATTGCGGCTTTTAACTTTTTGTGTGTGTGTCTGTTTCCAGTTTTACTCTTCAAGAGGAATAGACACTATTTCTCACTACTATAACCAAAGCCTCTCATCACAAACATCTCAAGACAATTCTGTTCAGACACTCTACCCTAAGCCTGTCTACTCTTACAGGTACATTTATGCATCTCGCTTCTTTCATCCTGGTGAACCAAGGCATCTTGGCTCATTCTTATTCTCAGAAACTCATTCTTAGAAACCTCTGTCAGTTCTCATATGACACATGTCAGTTCTAAATAGCCTCAGGACCAAGCATATTATACAACAGTTAGTTTCAGTCGAATTGTCTGTCTATGCATTAGTGGTGGGGATTTTTCAGTGTTTCTTTCTGCAGGTTACATAGTTATACAGTAGGTGGTGACAAGTCATTGAATTAATTTCACCAGTTCATTCAGTAACAAAACACGTTCAACCTATTCTGTTTAAAAACCAAACTGCTGTAATGATTAGATTGCATTCCTATCATTAATCATGTGAATGTGCTGTCACTTTGGATAAAATTGCCTGCCAAATGCATAAAAATGTAACTAACAACACATCCAAACAAATCAAAATGAACCAATGCATCACAGTAGTCTTGTTTGTTTGGTAATGTTTCATTATTGAATATTTCTTTTCAGCATTCTAATTTTCCTGGCTCTGAGAAACAGCAAAGCAGGCAGTCTACCAGTCAGTGAGATCTACAGCTTCATGACGGAGCATTTCCCCTACTTTAAGGTAAAGTGCACTACCACATCTCAGAATAATTTCTACATCTAACATACATTGATCTATACAGTGAACAGTTGATATTTTGGCAGAAGTCTGTGCTTGATTAATGCAACAAATCCAGGGTTATTTACCAGGAGTAATTTCCTCAGGCTTTGTGGAATATGCCTGTTATGGCACGATCTTTATATATCTGATGATTTGATTCTCCCTCCTCTTGGCGCTGTGCTGGTGAAGGGATTTACAATGTGACACTGTTTTGGCTCGTCATTAGGTGAACATGCAGATCCATACCTTTCCACTGAGGGAAGGGTTGTATGAAACATGAATTGACTGGTGAAGCCTATATTTCAGATTCATTTCATTCTGTTAATGTCTAATTTTAATATTCCACACAGCAACTACTCTACCACCCTTAAAAAATTAGCGACCACTTTACAATGCCATAATGAACCACTACTTCATTTGTGAATCCTCAGACAGCACCGGATGGCTGGAAGAATTCTGTCCGACACAACCTCTCTTTGAACAAATGCTTTGAGAAAGTGGAGAACAAGAATGGGAACTCCTCCCGAAAGGGCTGCCTGTGGGCCCTGAACCCGGCGAAGGTAGAGAAGATGCAGGAAGAACTTCACAAGTGGAGACGTAAAGATCCCCTGACTGTCCGAAGGAGCATGGCCCGACCAGGTTAGCGAATGGATCAGAATATTCTTTAATATTCATATTGTTGGTCTGAACAAACAATGTCCCAAATTACATATATTTACATATATTTAAATTATGTAAACTACAAATCTGTATTTATGCTCATTGTTTTAGATGAGCTCGAACGCCTTCTTGGGGAACGACCTGAAAAATTAAAGTCTCTTGGAGCTCACTTCAGCCTGCCCGGCAGCCATACGCATTCTCAACCTTTAGGAGTCACCATGCATCCAGCGTATGGACCTCAGCCTGTCCACGATCAGCAGCCTCTCTACAACCCTTTACCCGCTCAAACTATCATCCCGCTGCCCCCCTACTTATCCCCAGACCCTTTATCTTTCTCATACTACCCTCCTGTCACCCATCAGCCCAGTGCTGGGCATCCCTCCAGTCCCAGGACAGGCTGTTTGGATTCCCCTTTACCAGCACACACCCCACCGAGCTACAGCAGCGCCCTGCAAGCCGCTCACAGCTCTACAGCAGGCATGCAGGAGCTTCTGCTGGACGGAGAAATCAGTAATGATGTCGATGCATTAAATCCCAGCCTCACAGACCTACAACTACATGGTAAGATCTCTGAGTCTGAAACATTAGCCATGTTTGCAGCAGTTGCTTTGTCGTTCACGACTTGTTCTTTGTCTTTTTTTAAAGGGCATCTTTGGGAGGAGCTAAGGAATGACAGCCTCGCACCGGATTCACTGGTTGTCATGGACAGTCCCAGTCAAACATGGGACAGCGTGGGGGTCTGTGGGGGTTTAGCGGAGACTGACGGTGGAGTGCAAGGCAGCATTTCTGAGCTTTATCTCAGCGGGCTCTTCACAACTCCTATTTCTCTGCTATGAGAAAATAACCTGTGTGTTGCGTGCTAAGTCATCTTTGTTTTCCAAAATTGAAAAAATGTTTATATGTTTGAATGACTAAAAAGTATGATTTCTGTGCTAAATGGTATGCTCGAGTTATGCAATTTTTACATCCAATCCCAATAAACCGTTTTTTTTTTTTTATATACTGAAAAAAATTGGTGTAGTAATAATATTTTTACCTTTGAAATTGCTAGGACATTTCACAATTAGTTAGCTAAAAAGCAGGTAACAATATAGTGTAAAAACAGTAGTTTTTTCTAATAATATGTGCTCTAGTAATCTTTATTCTATTCACAGCTTGAGAAATTTTATTTTTACAGTTTATCAGCCTTTTTGACTCCTTCCTGATTTAAGGATAAGTATTTTTACTCACAATTTCTACCTGATACAATATGCTAGTTTGGCATAACTAGAAACATATATTTTCATAAAGAATGCCCCTAAAGTTAGTTAAAGATTTTATTAACAAAACAACAAAACTTTTCTATGTTTAGATCTTACCTTAATATTTAGGCTACCTCATATATCCAGGTTTTCCAGTTAGGCAGTGGATAAAATAAACATTTTTGAGACGTTGAATTAAAATAAGAAATACATTTAATTTGTTGTTGTGTTAGCTTATTTTAACACTTGTTTTATCTTAAGTCATTTTGAGGTTCCCTTATAAGTTTGGGGAGGCCCCCAAGTGGGTTTTAAAATACTTCCAATGGTATTTTTGGAAATTCCAAAAAGTTCTGTAAGCATCTAATGCTGAAAATCAATTGTTTTATGTTGTTTGCTGAAGTTCAAAAATAGATTAATATTTAGTTTGTGCAAGTGTTTTTTTAGCCTTTGAGTTGGTAATATTTTAGTAATTTGTTCTGGACATGCATTTGCCATGGCATCCACTGGGAGGTGTGGTTGCCTCTTTTTTTATACTGTCTTCCCTTAGCAACACACATTGAAAGCACTATAACAACTTAAAACAGATCTTTTGAATTGTAGAATTGTACTAGATTTCTGCAAGAATAGGTCAGTTATTTTTGTTTGTTACAATTCTTCAAATTGTTCATAATACAGTACCCAGGTTGGCCTCATCTGTTCTACTGCACTAATAGAAAAGTCAGATGCATATATGATCACAACATATAAGCACTTGTGTTATAATAATACACTGTATACAACAGATCAATGCATTTTGCTGTATTGGAACTGATTTGAACTTGTAGTGTATAGCAGTGTTTATTACTGTAAATGATTATTTTTGCCCTTGGTTGTTATATTATTCTTTTGATTGTCTGAGGAACTGTTAAAAAGTTTGTTGTTAGTCAGATTTTTTTTTTTAGGAAATCAAAATACTTTTATATTGTTACAAAAATTTATTTCAAATAAATGCTTTTTTCTTTATCGATTTATCAAAAGTCAGTGTTAATAATCATAATATTAATAAGAAATCTTTATGAACACTAGCAGAAATGTATTCAAATAGAAAATAGTTATTTTAAATTCTAATAATATTTCACAATATTACTACAATTGTGAACAAATAAATGCTACCCTGTAGAGCATAAGAGATTTATTAATAAAATTCTTACCTGTCCCAAACCTTTGGACGATAGTGTACAGTTTAAATATTGTTATATCTGAATGAAACCACCATGGAGGAGTTTTATGTGTAAAGGAAATGAATTAAATCCAACATATGATGATTTAAAGAACTTTGGAATTTTTAATTCTTAAATCACATGAAACAATTGCCACAGAAATCTATCACTATTGTTTAACAAAAGATGCTATTAAAAATATGTGTGACAATGTATATCAATATAAATAAGAGGATATTAATACAAATAACAGATTTACATCAATCAAATTACGGGCATTCATGAAACTGAGAAAAATGAAGCAAAACCACGCTCTTCTGTAGAGGCCAACAGGAAGCAGGTGCAATGTCAGGGCAAAATACACAGTTCCTGACCGTATCCCTTCCTTTACACACTGCATTAGTCACCGTATTGCTCTTTTTATGCTTTAGAAGCCTTGAGCAACATCACTGTATGAACATTTAGAGTTGTTTAGAATGATTTGGCTTTGGGCTTTGAAAAACATAAAAAACTGAGCATGCAATGAATGCACAGTGACAAAGTTATCACATACTTTACATGATTCTAGGGAAAAATGTAGTACTGGCCCATTCTAAGCAACATTCTCTCTCTCTCTCTCACACACACACACACACAGAAATCCTGAGATAGTTTTTTTTGTTTGTTTTAACCAAATGCATCATCATTATATTAGATGCCTAGATGCCACTTTCAGTAGATGTTCCTCTGCCGGTCCATTGCAAGTCGATGCCAAAGGTGACAATGACTTCCTACGGTCCACCGTTGTAAGAATAATCTGCCTTATTGTGCATCACAAGCTTGTTGTCCACAAAATAAAAGCTGTCTGATTGCGTCTCGTAAGGGTGAAGGATCATTTCACGCACTGTGGAGGGATACAAGAAACAGTGTCACATATTAGCTCCATCCAAAAGATCGCAAACTATTCAACAGTTGATAAAAACATTAAGAACTTACTTATTTCTTCAGAGAGTGGTGGGAACTCGTAGATGTGTTCACAGGTGTTCTTACTGCTCGGGATGCAGAAACCAAACTCAAAGTCGAAGCTCTTCAGGAGCTGCCCACGGAAATAGTGCCTCTCGATCATTCGAAAGTTGTTGATGGGAACATCACCTACAGTGAACTCCACCCTGTGGAGGTGGGAAAGGACGCATTTAAAGGGCACATCGATTTTGTAGCAACCCATTCAAAAAATATCAAGAAAAACTTGATACATTATAATATGAGCCCTCAGATTCAAGAGTGATTGCAGGCTAATTTTAGGTTGCAATTAAGATGAAGTGTACTGATTGCACTTACGTGGCGCCAACCTGGCGTAGTCGGAGGAAAGCAGGGGTGAACTGGTATCGCACAAAGCGCCCGGCATTCTGGTCAAAGTCCGTTCTGTCCTCCCCACTCTCTGTGAAACAGAAAGGGGTCGGAATTACCGAGCGAGCCTTTGAAGGGCTCTTGTACAGCACACAGCATCTAAATGGAAATCAGGGCTTTATAGGGAAAAAAAATCAAAACGAGCCTTGCATTTAAATGTGCGTCTGTGTAGGCGGAGGGAGGAAGTGTATTTGAGAGGTCTGCTGGCTCCTTGCCTACCTGTTGTAGGGGGTTTGGTGATCTCAAAAAGAACCGTGCCTGTCTCCATGTCTCGGATTTTGAACCTGGTGAAGTCGATCTTGTGTATGTTCTGATCAGGACCACAGAGGTAATCTATGGGAACAAAAACAAACCAGTGCCTCAGTTCTGCCTCTCATTAGGTCATCATTTGTAAGATTACGAAATAAGAATGGAACATTAACGTGATGTGATTCTCTCCAGACTGGTCGTAACATTTCAAAATATAAAGCTGACCACTTTTTTCTGTGTGTGTGACATAGGTCACGCGCATCAAAGACATGCCTCAGGGCTGAGAGCCGTGCCATTGTGTGATAGACTGCAGGGACAAAAAGAGCTATTTCTGTTCTCTCTGATGTTGTGTGGAAATGACATTGATGATCACCATATACCGCCTCCATTCATTACCTGCCTGCAGAGACTGCTAATGTTTAGAAATACGGTCAGAACAACAGGAAATGAACAGATATACTGACAGACAAGCATTAAAAACAGACTTTTCCTACTGATTCTAAATTGATATTTTCTTTAACAGTGTGCTTGCATCATTTTGTGTAAAAATGTGGCAGTTGGTTTACTTCAGTAATAATGTGCAATAACATAATGACAATAAATAAATAAATAAATATAGAATATATGGAAATGGTGTGCATGTGTTTGTGATTTACATTATATTATTTTGTCATTAGATGCAACAAGAGAGTTTTATGAGTGAATCTGCAGTAAAGACTTGTAAAAAAGGCAGTTTTTTTACTTTCAGCAACACCTTGTAAGACACAGTCAACAAATGCACTGAGCATCGCTGTCATCAGAAATCACCTTCAACAGATGAAAGGATAGTATGACAAAGATATGGCTTTCCTCAGTGGACATTCAAACTAATGTTTTATTGTTAATATGAGATTGAGCTGAAGAATGAATGCTGTATCAGATGCAGGTAATCGCACTCACTCAGTCCATCTCTCATTATAATCTAATATAGAGAACTTTAATACAGTAATATTTTAAGCTTTTAATGAAGCAACTCAATTTTCCTTTGCAACTAGTTCCAAAGTGATGTTTTGGAGTTAGTAGCAGGATTGAATAGGGCTGGGCAATTTGGCCTAAAATTAAAATAAAAAAATAATTGAAGGAAACACCCTCTTCTATCTATGATTATTTATTAAACATCAATGTTGAACAACTGAAATTAAAGCACGCACTGCCTAAAACTAACAGACACTTTGTTCTTATAAAAAAAGTAATAAATATAAAATAAATAAATTTTCAATGTTTTTCTTATTAAAAGTAGAAAATAAGCAGCATCTCTTCTAAATAAAATAACTCTTGTATATCCTGTAAATAATATTTTAAACGGTGCATTTCTTGCATCTTCTGTAAACAAATATTTGAATGGGCAATGTATCAATGTAAACAACAGATTGTTGTAATGAAAATAGAACTCTCCTAAACACGGTTGCATGAGGTGTTCTTAGTGATCTTGTCATGTCACTATATGAACATGAAGTTCTTACTAAGAAACATGAGCATGTTAACTTTTTTAGGTTATGTCTTGTACATGCCTGGCAGCGCAGGAAAAAAGTGATCGTGACGGCACAGTGTATCGTCTGTTGAGAGTTTTAACGAGGTGTTTAGGGTTTCTGCAGGATTTCTAAAATTTTTTATGCAATACGCAACAAATAACGAACACGCCTGTGTATATTATAATGCATTTTTTCATGCGGCCTTACGATGAGGCAACAATGAACATGTATTCATCTGATAAACATAATTAGAAATTGATCATGAGACAGCTTAACATGTCAGCGTTTATTTGCAGATTTCAAAATTTTAAATATCATAAAGTGAACAGAACATTTCTGAAACTTTGAACTCTTAGAGGCTAAAACTGTATGGAAAATTAAGGTGCTAAAGCAACTACAATTAAACTTAATTACAGTGCCTTAATTAATATGCTTTCATTGAAGACCGCTTGATTTTCCAACGATAGATACGATTAAGATTTTAACAGTATTACTACTTTTATTGATACCCCTTATCGATCTGATACTTTAACGTTACTCTTATCTGTACTTTTTGTTGTGTTTTAAATATAAAAACAAATTATAATACAAAAACTAATTGAGAACAGAATTAACAAGACTTATTTATTTTTATTGTTTAAATTTAAAAATAATAATCTGTAGCCTAACAAACATCAATGTTTGAACAAATACTACACAGACAAAACAAATGATGAATGATGATTTGTAAAACAAATAAATTAACAACTATTCCTGTAAAAGAATGGACAGTGGTTACAGTCGGTGCATGGAGGAAGGCTGCAAGAGGACTAACAGTTTTTAACTGCAGCTTTAACCAAAAAAAGTTGCTAAATGCAGCTAAACAATCAGCTTTGTTAATATTTGTGTTTAGGATTAAAAGTAATGGTACATAGGTTCTGAATGTTGATTATGATTACTTTTCGATTAATTCGATTAGTTGCCAATTCGTAAAATATGTATGAATTGCCGTGAGACTGGGCTGGTTTAGCTCTCAACAAGCATAACTGTCTACTTTCAATCAGATCATTCCTAAAAATGTAATGCAGTGCAACTTAACTGTCCAAATACTACACGTGGTGATTTATATGTGGCCTGGAGTTAAGGACTTAGGTCAGTCCAGTCTTATCATGCCCTTTCACATCCATTCCTTTTTCCTCATGCCAGACTCCCAGAGGAGGCATGAGGTGCAAGGAGCAGCTGTGTCAGCCCTCTTCTCCCTGGGATGGATTATACTTAAGAAGCTTACATTGTTCACCATCACATGGCACAGATTGGGAGATGCTAAGGGGATTTGGGACAACTCTAACTTTTGAGAGGTCCATCTCTGCTAGGATGACACTGAGATGAGCTCAACACTACAGGCTGAGTATATCACTTCCTTCCTGTGGGACAGTGCAGACTTCCCACCTATCCTCTACCCAAGCGTCCTGTTAGTTAACAGATGGGCAACACTGGATTTAGCCAACCACTTGAGATATTTATAGCTCCTCTGAAGCTTTAGAAGCTGAGAAATGGAAGGCAAAATGCTAACATCTGCTCAGGATTATTTTGGTTTAATAATGAAATAATTAACCATTTAGTTTAAGCATGGCAATAATTATGCTGATGAAAAAAAAGGCAGTGTTCCATCAAACTGTCACAAATGTGATGATAAAAAAAAAGATCAATTTAAACAATCAAGCATAAATCATTCACTACAAAATGTCCTACGAAAACAGTCGTTTTCAAACATGTCCCACGGATGTTGACACATTCGCACAAAGGCCGATTCAGAGCAGAAGACTGAAACTTGAATAGACAAGAAACCGATACTTTGCATATTTTTTTT
>JAUMHI010000057.1:10891037-10907437 GCA_032359435.1 Enteromius unitaeniatus | reverse complement strand
TTTTTTTAAACAGACTTTTAAGAGGTTCTTTAACATTTGCCCTGCGTTAACATTTGTTGTTTGATTAACAAACAATTTCCTATATTTAACCTTTTTTAAAAAAATAAAAAAGGAATGACACAGATTACAAGAAATTGTACATGTTTTACTACAAGTTTTCATTCGAGCAGCCATTCATTAACCAGCCTGCGTCAGAATAAAACAGTGATTAGTAAGTGTTTTGATTCACTAAAAAGAACCGGCTCATGACAAGAGTCATTCGAAAAGGGGAAAACACTACTCAGAGCTGTAGGACTATAAATTTGATTCACTCCAAAGAACCGGTTCAAAAGAATCATTCATTCTGATGAACAGTCCGAGTATTTTACTACGGTGTTCCGTCCGCTTCGACAGAACTATTAACGTCATAAAATTATTCCGTTTCAGTACTGTTAAATAATGTATATATTTCTCAATTCGAGCCCATTTATCAGTAAACTAATAGCCTACGTCGTCACTGTCGGTCACTACATAGAAATGTCCACAGTGTTGTTTATTTACCAAAGAAGAGCCGAATGAACCATATCACTGGGTTCGTTCGGCCAAAAGAAGACCATACAAAGACGCAGACGCTAAATGAAATCATTCTAAATGAAGACGTTCTATTTTAAATGAAGTTTCGCGCTCATAATGTCACAGAGAGAGACTGAATAAAACACAAACCGCGTGCAGGAGCGAAACCTGCAATTATTCGCACTGGTAACAGTGCAACAGTGTAAGTTAGCAGCAGCTCGTCAGCGGAAGCTTCCTGTTTGAGAGTGACATTTATGTTACTGAACTTACTGTCTGTGATCTTCTGCAGCCCGAGTACGTCCTCCGGCGTTATTTCTGTGCTTTTTAACAAATCATCTTCAGTCGTACACGGGACACCCGCGTCGCAGCCTTGCTTCACTTTCATCTCTAAATGCGATGCGATGCTTCTGCTCGTGCAAGAGTTGCAGTCTTCGCACCAATCTCTATGGCAAGAGCCGTTTGTTTGCCTCACCTCTGCTGTGTTATGCGTTGTCGTTATTTAACGCAGGCTTTTACGGATACAAGAATAGCGCATTCACCTCCCCCAGCCAGTCAGTCTTCCAAAGATATTGAGTTATTTTACTCCTTCTTTCCTAGGGCGAGTGGCTCTCTCTCTCTGTAATCTGCATGTCTGTCTGCTCTGCTGCTGAAGGTATTAAAGCAACCACTTCATGTAATCGAGCAAAACCCGAGAGAGATGAACAGTATTAACTTGCGGAAGGAAGTGGCCAGAAGGTTCGAAAGTCGCTGTCTACTGTTTCATTTTTTTCAGACATTATTTTGGATATATATACAGTTATGGCCAAAAATATTGGCACCCTTGGTAAATATGATCAAAGAAGTCTGTGTAAATAAATCTGCATTGTTAAGCCTTTTGATCTTTCATTGGATAGTAAGCATTTAAAAATGGGGGGAAATATTATGAAATAACTGTTACACCTTGGACACAAATTATTGGCACCCCTAGAAATTTTTACGAGTAAAATATCTCTGAAGTAGCCTATATTCACATTCAAATTAGCATATGAACATGCAATTATCCAGTCATGGCTTTCTGTTTCACAAAAATATAAATTGGAGGGAAAACAAAGCCTAAATAGAGGGGGTACTACCTAGAGAGAGAAAACCAATATACATAGGAGATGGAGATGTGGAGGGAAGCTGGGACAGTGCAAAGAGATCTGCTTATATAGGCTTTTATTGACAGGACTGAATGATTATAGGCTCCCCCAAACAAACAAGCAAAAACATGGTTAGTAGGCCCTGTAGTTAAACAATGGTAACCACATGGTCTCAGTGTCACTTCTTCTTCAAGAGCCTCTATTCCTCCTTTATGAAAGCCAAGTTAATTTACCATTAACCATCTTGATTGGATGGGCAGGCAAACTTGTGAACTATAGTTTAACCATGTTATTTTTGGTGGTATTTAGATATCATCTATCCACTACCAGCTAGTGTATATATCAGTTATTGTTTTAATTTTTCTTGTTACCTCATTAATTATGCATGTTGAAGGATATAAATAATAAAAAAATTCACCTACTGTGTTCTCAGTATTGGGAAAAAGTAATACGTAACTTGCGATCCTTTTAATGCGTTATCCCCAACACTGTGTTCTCAAGTCTAAGCACTGTTAATATAAGAGCAGAGCAATAAATGAAGGAGACTGTACGATAATTGTGCTTTAACATTTTTTATTTTTGCTTATTTATTTTCAAGTAAATGAGTTTTTAGATGCCAGCATCCCTGAGAAAGATAAAGTGTTGCAGGATCCCCTCTATTTGGTAAATAAAGGACGTTTGAAATCTGTACCGGGAACAAGAAGAAAAGCAGTTCAGTCCATGTTGAGAACCCTTGATCATCACGGTACTGGTTGAGCTTCTAGATTTTAGAAGATGTGCTGTGATGAAGCTGGAGAAGGGTGAGTATGCTGAGGTGCTGAGTTGCACCTCCTTCTGGTTCAATAAATATTCCCTGCAGGGTTTAGCCGCTAAATTAGAAATGGTTTCTGATTAGCTTTAGATAATTTGTGGATGGTAGATTTTCTTATATAAACTAATGAAACAAAATGCTAGGAGGTTTGGGTAGAGCAAAAAACATGCAATGATGCAAAACTGATGAGTGCCTCAACTGGCATTCAATTTGGGACATACAATTGTTTTTTCCATTTGTACTTATTTTTAACTAAGCGGTTGGATGTAAAATGCTGTATTAAAAGTCTAGTAATGACACACATGAACACATGATAGTTCATTCTATCTATTAAGAGTAGCTCATTTTGATTATTTTTGATTGTTTGTTATTAACATTCCACAGGGTAACTCTGCAGGGTTTTGTCCACCTGTCCATGCTGTGTGTTGTTCTTTATGCCATCTCGAAGCAGCCTCTGGGATGCGTGTGCATGTCCCTCACTCTTCGCACAGACTGGATCTGGGGGTAATGGGCACCCCATTCATTCCAGTGTTTGTAGGATCCAAATTCAAACAGGTACTGATATCCACGATAGCCTGGATACTGATAACCAACCCACCTAAAGTAGGAACGAACAATAATTGATAAGGTGACATCAAAAAGCTAGGTAATTATCTTTTTGCAATATATAAGCGATGCTAAATCACTTACGTTCCACCGTTTACTTGAATACTGGCGACTCTGTCCTGGAAGCCGTAGCACCACAAACTTGGGACGTCCTCATCAGAAACCTCCATCTTACGACCGTCAAAGTTCATGCACTCAAACAGACAGATTCTATGGTCCTGTGGGTCCTTCAAAAAGACAATGAGTTTTTTCTTTTTATTACTAACTGGTCATGGTTTGTGATAAAATGGGAAATGGAGTGATGCAACAGTCACCTACCATTCTAACGGGCCGGACAGACATGAGACAATCACAACGGTAGCTGTTGGACCAAGTGTCCCAGCGGGGGTATTCACCCCTCTCAAGCATGAACATCTCACCGGTCATATCCTTTTGCTCAAAACCTACCCACCTGGAAGATGATGAAGGGCACATGCACTGTAAATGCTCTGTTTATGTACTGCATTTACAGTATGGGAAAAAAAATAATGTATTTATGAATCAGATTTTAGGATAAATAGTGCTAGTTAACAGTTTTAAATGTATTTATTTTTTAACAGTTCGATTATTTAATCTATGGAAAATATAAATTTAAATTTTGGGGTTATTTTGATATTTAAAAATTATTATTCTTTTTTTTTATGTAGCTCATTTATTTAAAACAAAGAAAGAAAAAAGTACTCAAATAAATAAACAAATAAAGCAACATAATATAAAATAGTATTCTTCTTAAAATATTGTTTTTTAATTTAATATATTTAAAAATGACAAGATGCATTTTTGGATGAACAGATGAAAGATGAATAGCCATTAATATTATTACAATTTAAAATTATTGCTAATAAAGTAACACTTTTCTTTAATAATTAAATTTGTCATTCCTTTTTTCAGTTATTTAAATGTATTTAAACCAGTTTTTCAAGAAATATTTTTTTTGTTGTCAATGTTGAAAAAGTTTGTGCTGTTCAATATTTTTGTGGAATGTGATACACTTTGATTACTGTAACTTTTGATCAGTTTTAATATATCCTTACAAAACAAAAATATTAATTTCTTAACAAAAATGGCTTATCCAAAAAATGTTTTTTTGAAAAAAAAAAAAATCATCACCACCACCATGTAGCTTTCATTTTTCTCTCATGTCATGATCATCATTATTAATATCATGTATGTGATTTGTCAGATAAAGTACTTACGGCCCACACTCCACTCTGATAGAGCCCACACGGTTTAGCCCCTTGTCACAGATGTTACGACACTCTCCACTCAGCTCCATCATGCGCCCTTGGAAATTCTCATACTCAAATAGATATATCTGATCAGAGAACACATAGCAATGACATAATTCAGCAAGTGCATCTTCGATATCACAAATGTAATGGCAATGTTAGATGAAAAATTTGAGAATCTAGTTTGAACATGTCATGGCAGATTTGACATACTCTGTGGGAGCTCATTCCTGTGGCATAGCGACTACCCATACTTCCTTGTACAGCAGTGTGTGACATGGCTGGAGCTGTTGATAACAAAAGAGAGAGAAGTAATAATAATAAATTAAATAAATAGATTGATTCAGGATTAATACTTTGTTGTTGTAGTCACACATTTTATAGAGAATCCATCGTCAGTGTTGGGAATTTATTTTCTATAAAGCAACAAGCTTGAATGAAAATAAGCTTGAGTGAAAAGCATCTAAATATATATCTATACATTTCCCAAATCACAAGAAGTTTATTGAAAGGGCAGCAAAACAGTAATATTGTGAAATATTATTACAATTTAAACTGTTTATTACCTTAATATAAAAAAAAATATGTATATTTATTCCGTTGATGCCAAAACTTAATTTTCAGCAGCCATTACTCCAAACTTCATTGTCAACATATTTTCAATTGAAATGTATTCCTAATAGCAAAACAGTCATTAATGTGATCTACAGTATTAATTATAAAAATGTTATGTCTTTGTACTCAAATCAATCAATCAATCAAAAAAATAAATAAATTAAATAAATAAAAAAATTTATGGAAAATCTATCTATGTTTTCCAGTCACAAGAGTATTTAAAAATGATTGAATTTGAAAAAAAGTAATAAAGTACAGGAACAACAATAATATTGTGAAATGTTCTGATCATTTTTTTTTTACAAATATTTAAAAATATTCTTTATTTTTAATGGCAAAGCGGCAACAACTACTGTCCTCAGTGTTACATGATCCTTCAGAAATTATTCAAATACCTAATAGCCTTTGTGCTCAAATCAGTCAAAAACATCTATCGCTATACATTCTCCAGTCACAGCAAGCTTATGTAAAGTGTGGCCATTCTGAAAAGCCCACCTCGCCAATTAAATCTCACCAAAATTTTGCAGTCAGGCACAGAGCAATGGAATGTAATAGGAGTGCTGGCGGAGGAAAGGATGCCAAGGCCCAAATGTAAAAGGGCTTCAGGCTTCGAATGGGTTTTTATATACATACATATATGCCAGCAGTACTTCTAGAGCAGAATGAGACCAGGCTATTGGCTAACAGTGATGGGTGTTTGGAGGGGTATGGAGTGCAGGCTTATCTCTGTGACCCTGCTGACTCTGCTCATTGCTTTGTTCCAGGCCTCGGCTGGATGTCTGATGTCTACCTCCATCAGCAGAAAGCGTGGCTCTCCACGGCCCCTATCTCTTCAACTCTGTCTCTCAAACATGCACTCATTCACTCTCTACAGCGCAACTAGCAATGTGCTGACCTCAGTAGACTGGCCACGGACCTCCCAATTGAGAGAAAGAGGACTTGTTGCTGTTGTGTGAAGCTTCAGCAGTTTTACTTGGTGGTTCCAGTTAAATTTAAAGTTGTCAGGGATTTGGAGCTTAAGTTTAGAGTGACTGTTATGTCCCTGACTTTTAAATATGAAACAATTATAAATAGTGATGCATTTAATTAATCGCACATTCAAACACATTTGACCATCAAAAATATGTGTTATTGAAACACTCACCCAAAAACCTGAAAAATGATTAATCTTCGTATTTACCTGAATGCCATTATTCACACGCTTTGTTTTACTTAGTCATGCACCTCTTGGTGCGACACTGGGCCCCTTCCATGCAGCCTGCTTTGCATAAAGTCAAAGGAGTGGGCAGGACATGGATGTTGAATGGATGTGCTTGTAAGGGCCTATTGCGTATGTATGGATATGTGTGCGAGTATGTAAAGGCAGGTGGAAGTGGCTCTCTGATTCACTCTGTGGCTGTAACTGTGGTGAGAGGAGAGCAGGCGAGTCTCAGTGCAGGATAAAAAATGACTTTTAAGGAAAGATCAGACCAGTCTTTAAGCTTTTTGGTGTTTTTACCAAGCGTTTTTGAAAACCTGGAAGTCACTGTTTGTGTTGTCTTTGCTGGAACAATCTTAAGTCGAAACAGCTTGCTTGTGTTTATGCAAGCGTGTGTGTTTTGCTGTACGCTCCGGTCATATGTAAAAACATGCATGGAATCATTGTGCCTGGCATCCTCTCCTGTGGCAGATGCCAGTAGGCACCATGCCTCCCTGGCTGCGGCAGATGGCATTGTGAGCTGGGTAAAGCCAAAGGCTCAGTCCAAAACAATGAGGCCTGGGGCAAAGTGCTGACTCCTGCCTGCCCTGCGGCCAATCTTCCCTATCTGTCATGCTACATATAAATAGAGCCCTTAGTTGGTGGTCTGGAGACCGTTGTGTGGAACTCCTGATTGCTTGCAGCTATTTGTTGGGTAGGTCAGGTAAGCCCTTCATGGTTGTCCTTTCAGCCACTACAATCATCTTTTAGCATGCTCTAGGGGAGGGGTGCACTATCATGTAGGCACAATCAAAACATACACATAGCAATAATATATGTGGGCGCTTTTGAGAAAATATGCATGGACACATTTTTGGTTACATTGGCATTTCAGAAAATTAAATGTAAAACGGCAGATTAAATTAGTATGAAATAAAATCTATTAAATTAAATTCAATCAGATTAAAATGATTTTATTTGCATTTCAGAAACATGAAAATGACTTAATGGCATATTTCAGAAATGTAAATGTACAAATGTAAAACAAAACACTACATTACATTTAAATAAATATTTTTTATTCAAATGTATTTAAAATACAAAAGGGTTCTATGCTTTGCACAACAAGTATCTATGCTTTTTTTTAACTAATGTTTTTGGCTAAATCTGATTTAATATCTGCAGTTTATAGGTGTGCATACTTTTTGATTAAGGCCTCATGTTTTGGCCATAAACTTGTCTTTTCTATTTCAGTAAACTATGTTTTGTTTGGATTATATCATCTAAGCAAAGCAGCTTTACAGGAAATTAATTCATATTTGTTTATTTAATGTAGTAATGTAATATATTTAACTCACAGCAAAATTTGGTAATTCTGTATGTTGTCTGAGGGTTGGCATCCTCTGAGGTCCTCTAAAGAGGGTTGCCATCATCTCTTCCCAGGTGTTCGGTCATATCAGATCATTTAAGGGTTGGATCCAGCCTGAAGCTTGTAGAATTCCTAGTTACGACAGGATGTTAATCCTATGGCAGAAACAGAGAAACAAGGAGAGACATAATTAGCATAGCTGCTCTTTCATCCAAGCAAAAACTGTTTGTAAAACCCATGCTTAATAATGTGTGTTTAATCGGATATAACTGTAGTACAAATATTATGAGATGCATTATGTGAATGCTTGGTTAAAGAGGTGTGTCTTTAGTCTAGATTTAAAAAAAGAGAGTGTGTCTGTCAGTCAGAGAGTCTCTGTGATTTATTTTGTTAGTTTTAACTTGTCGGAGCAACAAAAGCATTTGGCTGCCGTACCTTTCTTGTTCATTATCCTCAAACTATTTGTACACTTGTCATAAATGATGTAGAACCCACACGTTTTTTTGGGGGATATTTCTGTTATTCATTCAGGTCTATCGGCATTGAGATATCTTCAAGGATGGCTCTGACTAATCCCATGCCACTTGGGCCATGGAAGGCAAGTAAACACTTGAAGGCTATGAGATCATGCAAAATGCTGTAGAATGCTTTGCATCTCATCTCTGTTATGTCTGTGAATATGCGTATAGCTCACAGTCTATGACCAAGAGAACTTCCAAGGCAGGCGCATGGAGTTCACCTCAGCCTGTCAGAACATCATGGAATGTGGCATGGACAATATCCGCTCTCTGAAGGTGGAGTGTGGCGCGTAAGTCATGGACTCACAGACAGACAAATCTATAAGAGCAATGTTGTTGTTGCATTATGCCAAATGTCTATGCACCTGTGTCTATTTAAACAGCTGGGCGGGCTATGAACACTCCAGCTTCTGTGGGCAGCAGTTCATCTTGGAAAGAGGCGACTATCCTCGCTGGGAGTCTTGGAGTGGCAGCAATGCCTACCACATTGAGAGGCTAATGTCCTTCCGGCCAATCTGCTCTGCTGTGAGTCTGAAACTGTTTCAACCGATCAGTGGTGAAATGATCTCCAAATGAAGTACAATCTCTCCCATTGTTATGATCTGTGTAGAACCACAAGGAGTCAAAGATTACCGTCTTTGAGCGGGAGAACTTTATTGGACACCAGTGGGAGATAACCGATGACTACCCCTCTCTTCAGGCCATGGGCTGGGCCTCCAATGAGATCGGATCAATGCAGGTGCAAAGTGGGGCGTGAGTACCATACTTCTTTCTTTACACCAGGGCTGTCCAAACCTGTCACTGTCCTGCAGTTTAGCTCCAACCCTAATTAATTAATAAAATGAATAAAAAATCGTATTCTTCTCTATTGTACAATATGATAAAACAAAAAAAAGTATGTTTGAATTTACAGTATTCATTAAATAGTAAGTGAAAAGTGCCTGGATGACCTACTATTTCCAAAGAGATTCTGAAGTGTGCATTTGATGGACACTTTGCTATCTCATGAGGCCACGGGAGAGGATTTGTCAATGGCAGTAAAACACAATTGATGCTGTAGGTCACATGACCATATTAAGATGCATTTAATCATTATTCATACTCTGAACTGGGAAGTCCATGACATGAAGACATTTGATTTGATTACTTATAAGATTACTTATTTATCCTAAATATTTTTTCTTTTGACCTAATTTGCATATAACTAATTGGAATGGGATTATTGTGTACCATATTGATATAAAAAGAAGAAAAAAAAACATATTCCATTGTAATCAACAACATGTAGTGCATTAAAAACCTAAAACAGTGCAGAGGGACTGTGAGTTTATGAAAAGTTGATAATAAACTAAATCATAAAAGTGAAAAATGATAAAAAAAAATGTTAAAAAAAATGAAATTTCATTTATATGTTCACCTGCAATAATTTAATTTGACCATTAACCATCATCAGAGAACTGTGAACATGCAAATGTGATCAATTATTGAAATATTTGCTTACATTTCAGGGGTTTGGAAATATTTTAGGTACATTTTAACAAAAATGTTTGAGATTCTCTGCATTACATGACCAAATATGAATGAACATGAAATCAGTCATAACACTGTGACATTAGTACACCGATTTCAGACGCACTGAAGGTCTTCAGACTCACTACAAACTTCCAGAGAAGCAGGTTGGAGCTAAAATCTGCAGGTTGTTGGTTGCACACCCCTGCAATACACCATTAGCATCAGTTGCTGTAATATTTGAGATACTTGGAATATTCAGGTTGCATTTGTCATGTGTTTTCTCATTACGTGTAGCTGGGTTTGTTACCAGTACCCCGGTTACCGTGGTTACCAGTACATCATGGAGTGTGACCACCATGGCGGCGAGTACAAACACTACAGGGAGTGGGGCTCCCACGCTCAGACCTTCCAGGTGCAGTCCCTCCGCCGGGTTCAGCAGTGAGGGCAGCTCGCCTAGCTCCCTTCCTCCCTCCCCCACCTCTTCCTCCTCCACCACTTCCTCACCTTCACCCCTTCATTCCGATACTGGCAAGCCCAGCACAGGCTGAACGTCTGGTGCATTCGGTAGATGTTTACAGAGCTTTCTTCTTTCTGCATGCCATCGATTTGAAAGAAAAGAGTGAGAGGAAGAACTCAAGCAGACTGATTCTGTGAGCGGCACACTGGTGTTAATTACGCTTTGCTCCTCATCGCTGTTATGATGCAGTCTGTGCTAAAGAGATCAATAAAGGGTACACTTATGGAAACTACCTATTTGTGAGAGTTTGTTTGATGCATGTTTGATGCATTTCCAGCTTTTTAAAAATGCTCAAGTTGTAATGTCAAAAAATTCGACAACCAAAATATCCTACAACTAGTCTATTGTTAAATATACTTAATGACCAATGGTGTTTGAGAAGGGGGACAAAATATTGTAGGGATTTATCAAGGATTTATTGTTTTTACCTGTCTTTTTACCTTTTCCTGTCACAGGTCACAGGTCACGATGACATGCAAAAAACAATGTACCAAATATTATAAATATTGACAATTCACTCTGAAAAATGAATGAATGTAAACTACATTTTTAAATAATCAGTTGAATCATCACAATTATATATATATATATATATATATATTCTGTATACAGCGACAAAATCTAAAAAAAGCTCAAAATTTTTGTTTTTCCACCCATATAATATGGGAGTAATATGTTTTACCTTCTATATTACATTTCCACTTCACTCCAGAAGTAGAGAAACTGCGCCACCCAGTGTTGATCAGAAATTATCGCCCAGGAAGCTGTCGCTGGCAGTTAGGAAAACAAACAAGGTAATAGGCTGGAGAAAGCAGCGGAGCAAAACACAATTGCTCTCCAAAACTTAAAAAAATTGCAACATAATGTCTGTGCTGTTGTCAGTGCTGGTCGGTGTGCTTGCTTTATACATACTGATTTATTACAGCCTGTTTAAAGAAGCCAGATTTAACAGCAACGTGACTTTAAGGCTGCATTTATTAGATTAAAAATCCAGAAAAAAACTGTAATATTGTGAAATATTATTTCAATTTAAAATAACTGTTTTCTGTGTGAATATATTTTAAAATGTAATTTATTCCTGTGATACAAAGCATCATTACTGCAGTCTTCAGTGTCACATGATCCTTTCAGAAATCATTTTAATTTGCTGATTGTTGGAAACAGTTGTGCAGCCAAATATATTTTTTAGAACCTGTGAATTTTTTTTGCTTTTTTTCTCCTTAGCATTCTTTGATGAATAACAAGTAAAACAACAACATAATGTTTTAACAAATATAAAGCATTTATAAAATGTATGTTGTATCTGTATATGTATCTTTGCTATGACCTTTTTGTTCATTTAATAGATCCTTGGTTAATAAAAGTATTCATTTCTTTCAAAGAACAAAGAATAAAAAAAAAGAAAAAAAAGAAAAACAGTAACTGTAACAGTAGTTTTGAACATTATTATCCATTTTAAATAAATGCTTCTCTTTTTTATATTTTAATGATCAAAGAATCCTAAAAAACAAAACAAATAAGCAGCTCAACTGTTTTCAACACTGATAATAAAACATCAGCATATTAGAATGATTTCTGAAAGGATCATGTGACACTGAAGACTGCAGTAATGATGCTTTTATCACAGGAATAAATTCCATTTTAAAATATATTCACACAGAAAACAGTTATTTTAAATTGAAATAATATTCCACAATATTACAGTTTTTTTCTGGATTTTTAATCTAATAAATGCAGCCTTGATGAGCAGAAGAAACATCATTAAAAACCATTAAATATCTTACTGCCCCCGGTAGTGTATATACACACACTTAAAAACAGATAAATAAATAAATAATTTATTAATACATTTATAAAAGCTGTTGAGCTGTATTTATATAGCTGTATTTAGGTCTAAGAACAGGTGGTTTTAGGGGTAGCCAATGTTTCATTTTTATTAAAGCCGGGTGGTCATATCTAAATCATTTCACAGTATAAATGCTTTTTAAGAAACAAACGGTTAAAGTTGATGGATATTTTTGTGTTTCTTTTTAATTTTTTTTGTCTTTTATTCGGTCTTGGGTGTTGCGATCCACCCCAGATATAAAGAAACTGCGCCACCCAGCGCCTGTCAGGAGCTAAAGCCCGGAAGCTCAAGCTGACTGTTACAAAACATAAACAAGATAACAGGCGAGACTCATCATGTGCTCTCCTAAACTTTGAAAAACTGCAACATCCTTCAACGCGCTTAAAGCAAATAATGTCTGTGCTGTTGTCAGTGCTGGTCGGTGTGCTTGCTGCATACATACTCATTTATTACAGCCTGTTTAAAGGAGCCAGATTTAAGAGCAACGTGTCTTTAAAGGGAAAAACAGCGATCGTCACAGGTTGGTATCATTTAAACGCTTATCATTTTAAACAATCCAACTTAACACAACTTAAAGATACACAAAACTTGGGCCGGTTGCACAAAAGGTTAAGACAAGTCTTAAAAGTTAGTCAGCTAAATTTGGTCACAGTTTTTTAAAAATTCGGTTGCACAAAAATGTATATTAGTCTAAGGTAAATCTAAAAAATAAAACGAACTCCTAGTTAGTCAGACTAGCTCTTAAGACACTGTCTTAACATGAAGGCTAAGTTTAAGCAACTGGTCCCTGAACTGCTTATTAACTTTGTTATTCGACAGTGGTTATACTTAGCCTGCAATTTTATACAGTTAAATTTGCGTATTACTGTTTGTCCTCACTACATTTTAATACATTTTCTTAATAAAATGAATGCATAATCTGCATGCAGGGAGTAATACAGGCATTGGCAAAACCACAGCTTTGGATCTGGCCAAGAGAGGAGCCCGAGTGATCCTCGCCTGCAGAAACAAGCAGAAGGCTGAAACTGCAGTTTATGACATAAGAAAGGTGATCTACTAACACCCGTTCCTCCTGGTTCTCAGCATTACTCTGAAACAAGTCATTATGACAAAAGACGTTATGTATATCCCTCAGGAAAGTGGGAACCCGGAGGTACTCTACATGCATCTGGACTTGGCCAGTTTGAAGTCTGTACGTGATTTTGCAGAGACTTTTCTGAAGAGTGAACCGAGACTCGACTTGCTCATTAACAACGCAGGTAACTTGACAATGTTTCCGAAATGTTTCAGTGAGTTCACACTTGCGGTTCAGTGCTTTTGAACTGGGTCTAAAAAGTAAATGACAGATTTAGTCCTGGTTTGCTTAGCGTTGTTTTTAACTCTGAACCTAAAGAGGCAAAACACATGGCATATGGCGAACTTACCAAACATCTAAACTGCTGTGTGCTTAATCAGATGCTCTTGTTGTACATGTCTACTTCCAACATTGCTATAAAGAGATGTTCCAACATGGCTTTTATGATAAGAACTAGATTTGCTTGATTTATGGTCACAGCTTGTGACATCAAGTTCTGTTTTTGGTTTGTTTAGATGTCTTGGTCTGTACGTTGTATTCATGTTCCAGGTGAACCACACCATAGTTCTTTTGGAAGCATACTGAGAGCCATCTGCAAAGTGGGTTTTGCTTTGCTTTTTTTGGGTCACACCAAGGTTCGGATTGGCAGTGTTCGTTCTCATCAGAGTTTGTTGTAATCAAACCAACTGTAAACACGCCCTTAGTGTGTGAGGCTTTCTCTCTAGGTCTTATAGCATCGGGCAGAACTGAAGATGGTTTTGGCATGGCATTCGGCGTCAACCACCTGGGCCACTTTTTGCTGACGCTGTTGCTGTTGGATCGTCTCAAGCAGGCAGAGCACAGCCGAGTCGTCAACGTGTCTGCGCTGCTGCATCGGCTGGGGTCTGTGGATTTCAACCTCCTCAACACTCAAAAGGATCTGGTCACAGGTCAATCGTCCTGGCACGCGTTGAGAGCCTACTGCCACAGCAAACTGTGTAATGTGCTCTTTACCCGTGAGCTCGCAAACCGACTGGAAGGGACGAGTGTGACTTGCTATTGCCTGCATCCAGGTTAGTGAGGCTTTTTTTGTCAGGTCACAAATATTCCTTTTTTCCCCCTATATTTTCTTAATCGTCTCATCTTTATAGGTGTCATCTCAACTGAGATCGGTCGGAATATGTGTAAGCTGCAGAAGCTGCTTTTCCTGCCCATGTCCAAGCTGTTTTTCCTGGACCCAGAAGAAGGTGTGCAGACCACGCTTTACTGTGCTTTGCAAGAGGGACTCGAGCCTCTGAGTGGACGGTACTTTTCTTCCTGTTGCCTACAGAATGTTAGTGCAGATGGACGGGACGATGCCTTGGCCAAGAAGCTTTGGGAAGTGAGCGAGAGGCTGTGTGGCCTATCGTGAGTGAGCTCACACAGGTTTGTAGAACAGAGAGACCACCAACAGCATTATGGGTGTGAGCTTCTGAGGTTTTTCATGTAATTGTGTTGGAGGTGTATGCATAGCTAAGATGGCTTTATTTGGTATAAAGAATAATAATAATACAGAATATTATATTGTGTAAAGGAATACAATATATTTAAATTAGGCATTTCATTTTTGATAGAAAAAGTCGATAATTAATTTTCTTTAGGCCCTATAAATGGATGAATTAAAAAAAGTGTTTTATTTTTAGTAATAAAAAAAAGATTAAAGATTAATTTAAGCTATTAAATTATAGCAAAAGTCAGTAGCCAGTACATATAAAAAATAAGCTAAATGAGCATAAACGACTTACAGAATGCATAGCTATTATTTTTATTGAAAAAGCTGAAGTTGAGATTTGTTTTCACTCACTGAACACAATGGACTTTGCAAATTCCTTTGAATTAAGGTTTCATATGATACTTATTGTTATTATTGAGCTACCTATTTTTTATTTTCTATCTTTCATATCTTATTTCATATGTTTAATTTCCTGCCTCCCTAATTTCTTTCCTATATATCAATCCATATAGATCTACATCAAATGTGTGTGCTTTAAGAACATATTTCATTCTCTGCACATATTTCATTAACACAATGCATAAATGTTAAATTCTTTATAATAATTTTGACCAGAATGCATTCACTTTTTTTTTTTTTTAACTCATGACCAATTCAAATACCTCATGTATTTGAAAATCAACAATCTGAAGTAAAAAAAAGGACACATTTCTTTCATGTTTTCAAACTCTTTTTGCTTCATCTGATAAAGCGTAGTACTGTTTTGCTTCACTGGGTGGCAGTAGCATGTCACATGTGTCAGCCTTCGACTCGGGGCGACACAACCTGAAGAGTCTGCAGAGACCTCTGTCAAGATGACAATCATTAGAATAAAGTAGGTTAGATTACACTGAGAATTGCAGAAGTAATTTCATGTAATATTAGAGTTTGCTTTTCCACTGAATGAAAGAGGGCATCAGGGGCTACAGCCATTCAGTGTGATGGGATAACCAAAACGAGGACTTGTTATAGACCCTTACCCACATCCATGCATCTTCAACATACCTCCCGTTGCTAACAGATCATTTACCTCAAACTGGGATTGTCACATTTTTGACTTTATGTAGTCCTGCCATCCTGTTCATATATACTGATCTATAATATATTCTCGGCACTTGAGAGTCTGTGTACTGTCCAGGGGGATGAATTCAACATTTTTCCCAGTGTCGTCTGTATACTGTTGTTTTCCAGCCTGAAAGTTTCATATCCATTGAATGTTACTCATGCCATATTCATAAAATGCATTGTGTTGTCGTGTCGCTGATCATGCCATTCATATCTCGGTGTGTTTGTTCTCATGTACGGTAAGTGTGCAACTACACCGTCCCCTTCGATTCGTTTTGTAGAAGCAAAACACATTGATGAGTGACGGCAGGTGTTTACTTTGGACGCACTCCCAAGCTCTTTGGCACAGTACTTAACGACTGGATTAGTGCATCAATTAGCAATCACTGCATGGGAGGAGCCTGATTGATCGAGTCTGCTGCTGCTGTTGCTGCTGCTAAGGCTGGGCGTGGGGCATGCTGGGGCATGTGAGTGTGGGAAGCAGCTGTGTGTGTGTGTGTGTGTGTGTGAGAGAGAGACTGTAGTGGCCAGCTGCTTGAGAATTAGTTCAAAGGACTTATTTCACTGCATAATGGCAGAATAAAACCAAACTGACCTTGTTGACCTTGTAAGGATATCACATGCATAACTGGTACTGTCATGTGATTGTGATTTGGGAAAGCCAAAGTGTCTTTTTAAGACATTTCAAAAAAATCTAAAGATTACAATGATATAACAATATTTTTGTTTGTGTATATTATTTTATATCAATATATCATCAAGAGAGACTATTATAATAATAGTTGTCTTATAATGGAATATTGTCCTTTTTGCATTACAATACAAGATGAAATGCATA
>JAUMHI010000057.1:10871696-10889258 GCA_032359435.1 Enteromius unitaeniatus | reverse complement strand
TAATTAAACACTTTTTTAAAAACTGTAAATTAAATCATCTGCATATGAATGTTAGTGAAATTGAATATTGGTGAAAAAACTTGGAATATCAAAATTTTTATATATTACTGTAGATTTATCACTTTATTTTTGCATGTTTTTTTTGTACTCCCAACATAATTGTAATCCTTCAGTGGTTTCATCTGACCTTTTGTAAATAGAATTCACATTAGCGTTCATTTTTTATATACAGCTAGGTCATATACCTGTATATTTTGACACACATTTTTTATATTCTGTTGAGAATCCTTTACAGGCAATGACTGCCTTAAATCTGGAACTCATGAACATTATCAGAGACTGGGTTTCCTTTTTTGTGATGCTTTGCCAGGCCTTCACTGCAGCTGACTTCAGTTAACTGCTTTCACTTTCTGCTCTTAATTTTGTGTTTAACAAGTGAAATGTATGCTCAGTCTGTTTGAGATCAGGAGACTGACTTGGCAGTTGCAGATTATGCCACTGCAGATTATACCTACTAAAGCTCCCAGGTTGCCTTTGCTGTATGTTTTGGGTCATCGTCCATTTCTCCTAAAGCGCCACCCAATCAACTTGAATCTGGACAGTCAGTATATCTCACACACTTCAGAATTCATCTGGCTGCTTCTGTCTTATCATATCTAAACACCAGTTTGGTGCAGGTTGATCTTGTTTGCATCTTGTGGTGAACCCTCTGTACTTTCTCTCTTGATTGTATACTTGACAGTGACACATTTTCCTACTGGAGAGGGTTTTTCTTTACCATGGAGAGGTTTCTCTGATCATCTACCAGTGATGTCCAACGTGGATATCCAGGCTTTTTTATGTTGCTGAGCTGATTTTTTCTTATAATATCAAGCTGTTGATTTTTTTTGCACTCCTAGTTTTCATTCTATTTCTCTGATGGACTTGTTTTGTTTTTGAAGCCAAACAATTGTCTGTTTCACTTGTATGGAGAGCTCATCTTCATGATGTGGGTTCACAGCAACAACTTCCAAATGCAAATGCACTTAGAATCAACTCCAGACCGTTTATCTGCTTAATTGATGTAGAAATAGTAGCCCACTTTAGTTAATAAAACTGCTTTTGAGTCAACTGTCCAATTACTAATTAAAATATTAAAGATCTGTAATTCCTTAACCTTTCCCTTATTATGATGAGAATACAAAAGCTCAGAGTGCACTTTAAGCCCAAGCCCATTATATAAATATGAATATATTTTGGTCAACAGCAGTTTTTTTTTAGGCATTTTAGAATTAATTTGACCCTTTAGTTTATTCCATATAGGCTGCAGTATGTGAGTTCTGTACCTGTCATATAACATTGAAAACTTTCCCTGTGATGTGCTGATTTAAATGAGCTTGTGCTCTGTGCCTGGAGACAGGAGTGCATTAAAAAAATAGACAAGCAAGTTATTGCTGGTTTCGTAAAAGCTTCATAAACACACATTCATTTACACCATTTAGGTAAATGAGCCCATTTCCTTGTTTTAGCAATTTGCTGTAATCTAATGAAGAAATGTAGCTTGCTGTGCACAGCTCTGAAAGCATGCTGCTGGGTAAGCCAGCTTTATAAACGCTATCAATTAGACTGATGCTACAATGCTCCACAATTGTTTTACTAATTGGCAATTAGCTACCTTGGAATAAAGCAGCGTTTTTTGTTCTATTTGAGAGATTTACTAAGCAATCACTCATTTTCAAACGAGTATAGGATATTTGCAAAAAAACATTAACGCTATCCCAAAGGAGGAAGGTGATATCTTGTGCTGTTTTCAACACGGAGGGAAAAAAACTATGCAGCATCAATCCATCTCATGCGTTTCTGTTTGTGTGGAGGAGGAGAGAGGACAGAATCGCTGTTAATCACAATTTACTGTTGAAACACGCATGACATGTGCAGTATTTCCTCTCATTTTTAATCTGTCGTACTCCTGAAAATACATAATGTATTACCAAACAGCAGGCTGTTTAATAATTAGTCAGGCCGTCTTTGGTTAAACAAAGAGAAGGAAATACTCTAGATCTGTAATAGTCAAGTTACGACAGTCGTTCATTAAGACGTGTCTGTTGGTGCAACTCAGGCTCCGTGCTTTTGGAAGTGTGTTTTACATCGGAGAGGCGAGACTCTGAATGGATAACAGCTTCTCTGGAGCTGCTTTTGTTGTGATGCATCACATGAAAAACTGTTACATTTTTCTTGTCAAACGCCCAGTCAGGTGCGGATCGCCCAGTTACTCAAAGACAATGAAAGAATTCCAATTATGCGCAAACAACTTCGGTTGGAGAGCTCGGACGAAAAACATTAACGTTGCTGCGAAGGTAAACAAGAAGCTCTTATTGACAGTTCAAGGCTTCCTCTTTGTCTGAAATCCACTGGAAATTGATAGAGAAATTTAGAGGAAGCATGATTATTGATTGGATACTAATTGCACTCCTGAGAAAATAAACAGGCTTCTTTTGCGGGCCTCTCAAGGAAGACTGGATCAAACGTGCCCATCAGCTGCGCTATTAGCACCCTATTCATTGTTTGAAAGAGTAAGCAATGTTTATGACATATTTTAGAGCATTTTAGAAGGAAAGTTCACGCACAAATGAAAATGGTTATTGTTTCCTCTCTTCTGTGGAACACAAAGAGAACATAAGGAAAAAAAATGATGTCCCAGTGTTGTTGTTTTGTTTGTCCATACAGTGAAAGTCAGTGGGATTCAGTGTCTGGTGTTTTGAAAGTTCTATTACATCTTGAGAAAAATCTTTTTTACTGTAGAAAGTCACAGGTTTGGAATAATGTCAGGCTGAGTAAATGATGACAGACTTATTTATTTTTTTGTTCCTTTATGTACCACTAAAAAGAGAGGACATATTAAAAGGACATATACTTATTAATTTATGGAGAAATTAATACTTTTATTTAGCATGGATACACTAAGTTGATCAGAAGTACTGTAAAGACATTTACAATCTTACACATTTTTTTATTTCAAATAAGTGCTGTTCTTTTGAATGATTTATCAAGGTTCAACATTGATAATGATTAAGTAATATTTCTTTAGCTTCAGATCTGCATATTACAATGATTTCTGAAGGATCATGTGACACTGAAGACTGTATGAGACTAATGAAAGTGGGAAATTCAGCATTGCTAACCACAAGTATAAATTGCATTATTAAATTATATTAAAATAGACATTTTAAATTGTAATAATATATCACAAAATTACTGTGTTTTTAATCATATAAATGCAGCCTCTGTAAGCATCAAACTTTATGTAAAGTAGAGTAAATAAATTTTTTCCTGTTTTTGATTGCTCTCCCAGCATACAATACATAAACGGTCGAATATTATGACGGCTCGTTCACGAGGGGACTGGTGCTTTGACAGCGGTGCCTTTGAGCCATTTTCTCAGGGGGGCTAAATCTGTTAATTAATGAGCATGGTGAACTAACTCCTCTTGGCTCCGGTGACGGCGGGACCATGCCAAAGCAACAAACACAAACAGATGTGTGAGGCAATGGGATGGAAAACAAAATCCACATCATCTCGTGCAAGTTATGTCGAACATACTACTCTACATCTTATTTTTAATTTTCTGTTAATGACGTCTAATTGGTGCAGCTGCTGTGGTCTCAGTCTCTGGGTCAGTGTGTCTTGGCAGGCCCGCGTAGCCAAGAGGCCTTTTTATTTATGCGCAGAAATGTGAACCGGGAGGGCTACTTTTGATCGCTAGCAATTTATCTAATAAGGTGGAAAATCCTTAACCACATGTGGCCGGAGGTTTGGGGAGCGAGGCGTAGAGGGGGCGGCGTAGCTGTGCCGCATGGGGAGCTTGTGATCCCTGTTCTGAATCCAGAGTGGAGCTCAGGTAGGGTTTTAATTATGGTTCCCTACTTTCCCAGACTCTTCAGACGCACAGGCCTCGCAGCTGGGACTCTGTCGGTCTCCAAACCCCCCTACCTGATGCCACTGAAGAAAAGAGGTATTTGTATCCTTTTACTACAGTATCCCAAGCTCAGTGGTGATCAGGTGGGGTGTGCTGATTGGATTCATGGGGTCTCATTGATCTCCACTCGTTGATGCACATATTTGTGCGCTCGTTATTGTAGGAGGGATCGATTGACCATGCTTGCAGTGCCAAAGTAAACTCATGTGCAGTCCATACATCTTGGAACTTGGGAAAAACTTCCTACTTGAAAATAACCAGCAGAACTGAGCAGATACATTCCTAACCTTTTGTTAATGTGCCATTTTCATGTACAAATTGGCATGTAAATAATATCAAATAAATATATAAAATTGTTAATGTGTAGCAAAGCATTGGGTAGCCTTCACAAATACACACAAATATAAAAATCAGTTATTGAAATAACAGGAACATATTTTTTTTTATATGTGAACAAGTGTAAGTATTACCAAAACTATTTTTTAAATAGATTTGAAGAAAACAATGTAATTTTAGATCTCAATTAACTTCATTATAATTATAATATATAACAACAAAATATTGTTTTCTACATAATTTCCAATCTTTCATTTAAAAATGTCTGATTTTATATATTAAAGAAAACAATTTCCTTTTGACAAAGTAATTTTGCAATACATGCAATTCTAATAATTTAAAATAATGTACCTAATGTAAACCTAGCTTTAAAAATGATAATTATTGACCCTTTTGCAAAGTGTTGAATTATTAAATTTATTTGTTTTGCATTTTTATATATTAAAGAAAACCAATTTAATTTTGTGTATTATAATTATAATAAATGTACTATAATTTATAACAGTGAACAGTAGTATGTAATTTTAATCTAGATAATTGGTTTTAATACATTGCTTTAAAATATTTTTTGTCAAAAAAAAAAGTTTTATTAAAAGACAAAGATTTTGAAAAGGCATTTGCAATCTAATCATACATATTTAGTCCCTTCTTTAAAATATTTGAATAATGTTAATAAATTGAACCCATATAGCAAAGAAAAATTTTCTTTTTTTGCTATTTATTTATAATTTATAATTTATTTTTCAATTGATTTAAAATGATGAAGCACTACAATTTTTAGTTGTAAATAACTATATTTTAATTATTCTTAATACATTTTTAAATGATCATTTAAATATGTTAATTATTTATATTAATTATTTACTATTAAGTATTTCTTTATTTTTTTGGGCTAATGCCTACATTTTGCTTAAAAAGATTTATTTTTGTGCCATCATTTGCAATAAAAACAAAACTGGCTTGAAAGCATCTAGTTTGGATTACATTTGATTGACCGTGATGTAAGATTGGCTGCAAAGCTTTGAGTCTGGCGGTTGGGAATTTCAGCTTGACTGTTTCTACCGATTTAGTCTGGAGCACAGAATTATTTAGTCATCAGTTCCAACAACGGACAGTGATCAACAAGTGCAGGGAGACAGAGGCCCACTGCCCTCTTGGCAAGCTTCTGTGGAGCAGGCAGTAGACGGGACATAGTCATCAATATCGGCCGCTGGCCATTGATTGGCTGTATTGATCAGGATGGGCAGTGGGGCCAGGGGAAGGAAAGGCCTGCTGGATCTCATCGGAGCAATTGTTTAGGGTCACTGACAAATTCAATTGCCTATCAGGGAGTGATCATGGAAACAAACGGCTGCTGTCGATGCAAGAGCTGTACCCCATGGTAGCTGTCACTCAGTATTACTCCCGGTTTGGGAGAGCGTCATGCGTTGTTTTCGCACACACACATGTCAGTTAGGTTACTGGGGCACAGGAGGGCAAACTCCTGCCCCTGATTGCCCACTCTGTCCTCTCAAAATCTCTGCACTTCCACTATACAGCTGTCCTGTTCATAGTCTGAGTTAAAGCTGTATTACCTCGAACAGCTTCCTAAAACTACAAACTTGCCCTTTTGTGACATTTGCTGAGTGTGTTTAAGTTGGCTGCTACTATTGACAGATAATGTCATTCATAGATTGCCCACATTTAGCTCTATATTGTACTTCAATATTAGGCTTTCTTGTCAGTTTGTTGTCTTAGATCCTTGCGTGCTAGCATATATGTATTTTTTTGGTGATTTTATTTTTTTATTGTTTTGTATTGGTGGCCTATTAGTTAGGGTGAGTGTTGGAAAATCAAGCAGTTAATTATTTTATTATCATTTTTAATTACTAATTTATATCAATGTATTTTGTATTTTTTGTTTTTCTTTGGCTTATTATCATTATTAATATTATTAAAACTACCGCTGATACAACTCTGGCTAATTGTGGGTTAACAAGAAAAAAATGACTTGCAATAAATATGACTTTATGTCATTATTATATTATATTATATTATTTGTTAAAAATATATTTGACTTTATTTTTTTTATTAAAGACACCTGATATGAAGTAGGACCCAAATAATATTTGTATAAGGCAATGCTTATTATAGCTATGACTACTTTGTTGTTGTTTTTTTGACAACAGTTTAAATGAAAATATTTCAAAAATAATGCAAAATACAGCTACACTTCATCTCTCAGTGAAACTTATGTTACGAAAAGGTTAAGATGCACAATGATTTAGTGAAAAAAAAACACATTTGTGTGAAAATATCAAAGATAGAAAAACCTTGATAAACTTTGGGAAATACATTTTTCATGAAAGTGAAGTTGTTTGTTCTTCATTGTCAGAATATTGTACATTTCTTTACATTGCCCAGCTGGTGATTTTCAGTATTTTTAACTTGTTAAAGCCCTTTTTCTTTTTTTTTCTTATTTTGCACTCCTGCATGTATTGCAACCAAAATCATATTCAACATTGAAATACTGTAAGAGCTGAAAGCAGTTGATTCAGTGCTTTGTTTTACCCTGTACAACCGGAGTGGAGACTCTGCATGGTCATGTGACCTGCTGTTAAGGCTGACTGCTACTTCTGTTCAGGGTGTCAGACGAAACTCCTAACTGGCTTGTGGGGTCCTCAATCGAAAGAGTAGCTCGGGGCTCTTCGTCAACTAATTACGGAAAACAGGAGCACCCTCCCTCATCCCCCTTCTCCACAGCTTTTTTTTTTTTTTGAAGGGGGGTGTTTTTTTGATAAGGTTTGCACTCTTGTCAACAAGCTCGTATTTAATTAGTGTTGATTGTTGTTAGCGTGTTCAATAGTTATTAATTAGAGCTGGGAGGGGCCCTCCACTTGATTGCATGCCCGGAGCAGTGACATCTTGTGCTGTTTCACACTCAGTCATGACATGGTGCAGAAATGAGGGATGATTAAAAAAAAAGAGGGGAAGTGAAAGATGAGATGACTCATGGAGAATGGTTATTTCCAAGAATGTGGAAATGGATAAACATAAATGTGTATGTGGATGTTTTAAACATTGGTCGCGTTAGTAATTAGGTCAACGACAGATGGAAAACACCCTATAGATGCTTTGTTGTACTAATAACAAGTGTAGTAAAATCTAGTAATTTAATTAAGCGAAAACATTTACACAGAACTTTTTTTTAAATAACAAAAATCACTTCTGAATCTTTATTATCAAGAACTGCACCAGTTCAGTTCCTGGTCATCAAATATAATTGATTAATTTATTTGAATAAAATCAAGATATTGGCACTCTAATGCTGGAAGTCTCTGCAGGTTTCTACCTTCTTTTTTTTTTTCACGTGGCGCATTAGATCCGAGTTCAGTTCGCAACAAGATGCACTGAAAGCTGCTGCTTAAATGCTGAAATATTGCATAAACCTGGAGACGTTCGGATGAGGTCTGGTAGAAAATGATTTCTATATGTATGCATATTTCACTATATACGCGACAGAGATGGGCTAAAATATATCATTTTCTGTCTTTGTGCACCAGGAATTGTCTTGAGGTTCATTCTAAACTTCTGCTGTGGGGTGCATTTCCCGCTGTTCAGCTGAGCATATACCCTCATTCGAAGTCGGCGCGAGCAGCTCTGCCTATTAAAATGTAAATTCCCTCTCGGTGCAGCAGGCCCAGACTGTGGAACTCAGCGGGTGAAGAGGGTGTGTGTGAAGAGAGAAAGTGTGTGTGTATGTGTGGTGAGCCTATTTTCCAGCTTGGTCTGTTCTCTGGATTGGCAAGATGTGACAGTACAAAAATAGATGTTCGTTTCCGGTCATTAAATGCATAAATACTGTTCACATACTTTTTCATTAAAGTTAAATTCAATTACCTACTGTGCCTAGCGCACCTGTATATGTGCAAAATAAAAAGATAGCAAGAAAACTAATGTATTGCTTGGATAACTAAATTCTTGAATTAATATGTACTTAAAACAATGCATTAAAACATAATTATGTATGTGTATATTTATAGGTTTATATATATATACACACAGTATATCCTTCAGTGTTGATTTGTACTTCATGTGAAAAGGTTTTGGCAGAGAATCTGATCACGTTCTTGTCATTATAGTGAATAAACTAACAATGGGAGAGAAAAATACTTGTATGTTGCTAATTGTTAAATAGTGCATTGTTTTATATTCATATAATAGACATCGATTCAGAAATAGGGTCTCAATAACTTTGTCAGGACATTCAGTAAAAGTCATTAGTGTGCTTTGTACTTTCTTCAAGTGGATGTTTGGTTTCTTTTATGATTTATAAGTCTTCTAGAAAAAGTTCTGCATAGAAATAGAGATCATTTGTACTGAATTGCTTGTTTAGCTATTTAAAAGAGTGTTGTTACTTTTGAAGGCTAAAGAATAACTTTTAATGGAAATTTGACGTGAAGCATGTTGCAGAGATCATAGTTGTGCCGGTTCAATTCACTGCCATTCGTTTCTTATAGATTGCACTAGGTGGAGCTGTGATCTTTTGGTAGAGGGCCACTGAGACGTGCGTGTGAGCAAGAGAGAGAGAGGGAGAAAGAGTGGACAGGAGAGCTGGAATGGCTCTTTTTTTCTCCTTTTTATATACCTGGTAGGGGCTGTGCAATTGCAGAGGCATACTTCCGTGACCCATTGGGTAATTAGAAATAATAGAGCGTACTGTGAAAGACCCAACATTCAGAATTAATCGATTACTCTTGTAGTATTAATGTATGACTGTGATTTGTGGTGTGTCCAAACGGAGAGTATCTGCAATGCATTGGAGACCCCAATTGCAAAAGTACCCACGTCCCCAAGTCATGCATTTAAAGCATTCGGGAACTAACAAGGTTTTAATTAGTTATACAGTTGACACAAAGTGGTTGGAACATAAATACTTCATTTCTTGGATTCATACTGTTGATGTTTTCATGATGCATTCAGTATGACTGTTTGACCTGTAGCCAATGACTGTGTTTACTGCTGTGTTTGATTGGTTAATGGTGTTTTGTATGTACTCCAGTGAAAATAAGCGTGAACACATTGATACATCCTGTTCCTGTTAATCAGTATAATCCTGTAATGGACAGGCCAATACAGTTCAACCAAACCAACATTTCAATGTCTTATATTTTCCTCTAGTCCTTGTTAAAGAGTGGCAGAAATAATGTAGAGGCTCATTTCAGATGCATTGCTGTCAATTGTCTCACAATAATTGGCATTGATTTAGCAGTTAGAATCTGATTTAGTCGAGGCTCTTGTCCGTAATGTTCCTTGGGCTTTAGGTGCCGGAGCCTTTTCTTAGACTTTGGTGGAAATTAATCAGAGAAGATCTACATAACAGGGAGATTGTGGTCACAGTTTTTAGTATAATGCAATATTTGCACCACATCCAGGCTTTTTGGTTTTTGTAGGTTGCAATCTACATTACCCAGTCTATCTCTGGAAGATAAAACAGTGTGCTCAGCATGTTAATTGGAAACGGTGGGTATCAGAATTAACGGAGCAACGCTCTTCACCAGCCAATTGCAGACCCTCTAAACCGACTTGGAAAGCCATTTTGGGTAGACTAAAGAGAACTCAAATTGTTCGCCCATTTTCTTTAGCGGAAAAAAAAGTCTTGAGTGGAGGCCAAAGGCGAACACGTCATAATTTGAAAAGACTCAAAATATCTTTCATGTAATTAGAGGTCATTTTAAGGAATAGCGCTGCAGCCTATTTTAAAGAAGCCACCATTCAGTCTCAATTGTTGAATTCATCCGAAAGTGAAAAAGTGAGGCTGAATGATGTTTTTTTTCCAGGCCTTTTGAACCCAGAGTTCAAAAATTATTGTTTGCTGCTCTTGCTGAATAGTAGGCGCCAAATACTGTTGTTATTGCTGATTGAAAAAGCACAAGCGCCCTCATAAAAGCACTGAAGTACCCTGGAGAAAAAAAAATGAGATAAAATGCTCTCTGTCTGTCTTGTCAAAATATCGCCAAATGTTTTCCCTTCGACGCACAACACAATGTGCCGAAAAAGGTGAAAAATTTTATTGGCACAAGCATTTACTGAGGTGACTGACATTTTTCTATACATATCCGGTCAGCCTTGAGTTCTTACAGGGACTTGTGTTATTGTCCGTTTGTAACGCGTTCATGAGGTCGTTTAGAATAGGTTATTGATTTGTTCTTTCCTGCACACATGAGGTGGTCATGATAACTAATTACGTCGGCCCTCTGAAGGTGTCTGAACGCAAGTATAGGTATGCAATTACTCTGTTTAATTACAGATCTTTTGAAGATCAGTGACTGGGATGTATGTGACGAGTAAATGTTGTGATTGTACACACACAATATCAAAGTGATTGCATTGACCTTTCGCACCCCGCTGTATGAACTGTGTCATTTGTTTTGTTGCCTTTTTGTCCTTATAGTTTTATAGTTTTTTGTCCTTTCAGGCAGGAGTTATCTAAATGCAACACTTCCATCAGACTGAGAATGTGATGCCGAAGTGTACTTGTTAGGTATGTTTCTTAGTTAACATTTCAGCATGTTTTTATTTTGCTTGACAAGGCGAAAAACAAACGTCAAGACGGAAAATCCATTTTTTGGCTTTGCGATGCACACAATGAGTCGAATTCGCCTCGACAACAATGCAAGTAACAAAACCTCATTGTTTACCCAGAACCATTCACTATTATTATCTTATTTTCTCTGTAAGCCATTACACTTGTTTGGCACGCTTTCTTTTCAAGAGAGCGTTTAAAAGCAGTGTGAGGTGAATTGTCGAATGTGCCTCCTGATAATGACCTAAGATTTCACCAGACCTGTTTTTCCGCCACAGCACGCCGTGTTCGAGGCCTTCGGCTCCTTGAAACTCGAAACGCACACGCGCGCGCACGCATATAAAGTGATGAGACTCCGGCGGGCTCGGCGCAGCTAAACACATTGTGATTTATTGTGCTTTAATTTGGATGCCGTCTATTGTTTGTGGCTTGCGGAGGGTTGCCCGCTGACAGTAATTTCTGCGGTTTGTGTGGATTCTGCCCGAGCTAATAGCACTTTCTTTTAGTCTGTGTTTGGCCCCAGTACGACAGAAGGAAGCAGGAAATAAACAGCGGTTCCTATTTACCCTGCCAATTTCACTTGACGGCGCGCTGCGTATTGAAATGAACTGGGCAGCCTTCTAATACTACGGAAAGTATGGAGCCGGCAGTGGCAGAGATAGATTGTAGCAGGCAATTACGGCGGTCCGGCCTCTGATTAGAGAGCTGCCTGCTAGCCACTCAGCTTCACGGCTGCCTCTTATCATGATGAGGCCGGTATTGGTCCGGACATTGTTTGATTGCTTTCAGACACATTTACTAAATCCAACGCACACAATGTTTCCTGTTTCTTCATGCGCTGCCGTGCTCGCAAACTGCTCGGATTGTTTAACTTTCACCCCGTCACGTTTACAATTTGCCTCTTTTTTTTCCTCTGTTTAGCACATTTTTCCTTTTCTGGTCTGTTGGTCGGATTTATTTTGGACTTTGTGCTGTCCACCTTTTTGAATTTGGTGGTTTCCTGTTCCTGTCACATTTCACATCACATTACTTTACGGTCTATTACCTGACAGAGGAGAAAGTTTGTGTGGAAATTTACGTAAATGTGTAGGTGTGAAGCAAGTGGTGTAAAATTTGATTTAATTTGATTTATTTTAGACCTAAAGGGGAAACTGAAGTCTTGTTTGCTTCCAGAAATATTTGTTCAATAAACATAAAGGATACAGAACAGAGACACAACAAGAATGTTTACAAATATTTTAAAAAATCTGTCATTCAGGCCGTTTAAATAATTATTTCAAATTTTGTAATAAATGATTGTGTTATTAATGTTAAGTCTTTTAGAAAGTCATGTGATCATACTGAAAATCATGCTATATGTGACCATGGTGGTGGTCATGAATACTTGTTAAAAAATTAAAGTAGCTTTTAGTATATTTGTAATAATAGCCAATATTGTATGTTTTAAAATGACATAATGTAAGTAAAGATCATGTTCCATGAAGATACTTTGTAAATTTCCTACCATAAATATATCAAAACTTAATTTTTGATAAGTAATATGCAATTATTTAGTAATTTGCTAAGGACGTCTTTTGGACAACTTTAAGGTTGATTTTTCTCAATATTTAGATTTTAATCAGCTTTTCAAATACTTTTCTTTTGGCCAAATATTGTCCTAACAAACCATACATCAATGAAAGCTTTTTTTAGTAATCTTTCATATGATCTCACTTTAATAAATGAAATGACGCGGTGGCCTTTTTCTATTGGGAATAATGGAGGATGTCTCTCTTCTGTATCTCTCTGTCCCTCTCTCTTCTTTTCTTACTAGATTCTGAGCCATCAGTCAGTTAGATATGCTGTGAAATAACACTCTCCCCTTGGCCAGACGCTGCTTATTTGCTGTAAGTTCTCTCTCATCTACAGGATGTGTGCATATGTGTGTGGGTCCATGCCTGATGCAAAGCTCATTTGAACGTGACCTCTCCAAATGGGTGTAATGCAGTGTGCTATTACAGCACACACAGACCTTTGGTTGGAAACGGTGCAAGATTTACTTGCAAAATGGCTTTTTTTTCTTTATTCGTTCTCTCCACAACTCACGTTTCATTTTACTTGTTTTGTTTTTGGACATCATTATGACTGAGTGAAACATATCACGTACAAACTAATTGTCAAGAGTTTGCTGGCAAATCTATTATTAAGCTATATTTTGTGTTGTAATAATTTAAATCATATTTTCTGCACTGCAAAAATGCTTTCTAAGACAAGTTTTTTTGTTTTGTTTGCACCCAAAATAACTAGAAATTCTAAAATCAAGAAGAATTTTCTAGACAAGAAAAAATTACTGTCTTTTTTTTTTTAGAAAACAAACAAGCTAAAATTAAGTAACTTTTTGCTTAGAACAACCAAAATAATCCGCCAATGGGGTAAGCAAAATATTCTTATTTCAAACAGAAAACAAAATGATTTTGCTTACCCCATTGGCAGATTATTTTGCTTGTTTCAAGTAAAAACTCATTTAATTTTAGCTTGTTTTTCTCAAAACAAGACAGTAATTGTTTCTTGTCTAGAAAATCCTTCTTGATTTGAGAATTTTTAAATATTTTGGCTGGAAATAAGACAAAAAATCTTGTCTTAGAAAGCATTTTCTGCAGTGAAAGACTTTATAATTAACATTAATGGTAGACTGCAGGAATATTACACTGCTGTCACTTTAAGCTTTCTTTCCCAGCTGTTTGCTTTCATTTAAGACCTAAATGACTGTTTTAATTACTTGGTTTTAAACTCCAATGCTTAAAAACTTGTGTAAATGGTTAGTTTTTATTACAGCATAGCACAGCAACTTCACGTGAGCGTGCAACACGTATCATGATAGAGACTAGTTTAGAATCTCTACCAGTTGACGAATGTCTACCAGTTTATAACCTCTACTGGTATATTGCCCACCCTTAGAAACATACCAACTACTAGAAGTTCTATCCATTTCCCAAGTTTTACATTTGATTTAAATGATGCAATTAGCACTCTTGTAAGTTCACAGAAGTCTCTGATGGTATATGCTGGCAAATAGTTGTGTTTATTAAAATAATTTGTTATTAACATGATTTATTTTTTATTGTGTGATTTTAATGATTTGTCCTTGGTCATTTATTGAAAACAGATTTAAAAGATACTGTGTGAAAAACATTCATTCATGTATTTATTCCCTACAGAGAATCTCTTTATCCCTAAATAAACATTGGGATAAATTATTAAGTCAAATGATTAAATAAATATGCTCATATGGAATAAAAACACTATATTTTAGTCCAAAAAAATCTATATATTGCTCAGCTATAATCACTATATCCACATACAGTAATTGTATGGTTTTCACTAAAGGAAGACTACACGAGAAGCTGCAGCTGAAGCCATGAAGCCTTTTTCTCCACAGTGGGTCCACCATCATCAGCTTCGAGATACTAAGTTAAACGTACAAACAGCCATCTGCAAACATTGCTCAAAGCCTACCGTCCATTCCCGCTGTAAAAGTGCTACGGTCAGGCCGAATGAAAAGCAGCCATGCCTCAGAGTGCTGGTCCATTAACTACAGTACCCATCTGCACCCCGCAGAAACAGTTTGGTATGGCCTAGAAATAAAACATCCACAGCATAGCATGCGTTTACATTCGCATTCCCGATAGGGTTGTATCATGAACCGTATGCTTTGATTCTTCACACACAGCCGTAATGCGCTTTTCCTTATTTACACACATGAACACATGATCCTGCATGTTTTGAGATGATACAGCCGAGCTCTGCATTGGACATGGATAAAGAGGAGAGGGGGACTGGCTCTTAGGTGTGGCTGTGAAGATGAGAGGGGCCAAAAAGGTTTAATTTCCTTATCGTATTGTACATGTATGTTATTATTGGCTAAATGCCTTTTAAAGTTGCACCACTGACTCCATTCCCCCGGTCTCAGCCCCTCAATGGGAGCAGAGTCACCGTTAATAAACAGACCATGCAACCCCAGCATATCGCGAGCAGGGGTGGAGAAAGCTGCACGCGCTGATCCCAGCTGTGTGTTCGTTGCCACCCAAATTAATCCCAAGCAATTTTTTCTGCACCACTTGTGCTCCTGATAAAAAAGCCCCTACATTCAAATAGCAGGGTCCCTGATGGCATTAAGTTCTTACAGTATTGGGTCGTAGACAGACCTGTGGTGCAAAAAAGAGAGAAAACCCTCTAGCCTCGGACCTTTCAGCCTTTCGGTTCATTTCAATTTCACGTCGGTGACGTTTTTACAAAGCGATCTGTTTTGTAAAATAATCTCATTAAATTTAATTCATCATGTTTTATTTAAAACATTTTCGATTCATTAGCTCAGGGTTTTTCGCTAACAGAATGAGGTTTTGACTCATTCTGTTAGCATTAAAGAATTCATATTTGGAGCAGTTGGAGAGTGAAAGGAGACAGTGGAGTTAAATGGAATTAAACAGGTTAGTGTATTTCTACAGACTTGTTGCATTGCCATCATAAGATGAGTGTTGGCGAGGCATTGAGGGAAGGCTTTTGTGGCATCGGCTGCGAGTAGAATGGTCAAGGCGAGGTGCCTCCTTATAATGAATATCACAGCTGCTTTAGATATAATGATTGGCGCATGGATGGGAAGCTTCAATGCGCTGTACTCGGACAGAATAAGTATAAAACCCACTTGAGTATAAAACCTACCGCCCCATTATAGCCACTCTGCTGAAGGAAATAGTCTAATGATGCCTTTCTTCCCCATTTCTAAGCTATGAAAGTCACCAATGAATGCCAGGGCTACAGAAAGAAATGTCTTATGTAGGACTGCAACAGCTAATTGATAATGAAAATAATCCAGATTTTCTGTGCTGAAAGCCAATAAAGTCACTTTAAAGTGAAGAATAATGCATTTCTATGGATGAAATGCACCTAAAACAATGCAAAGGAAGCAGAGTGAGCTTTTGCATGACTCAAGTTGGCTAAAAACAAGAATGGTTTATAAAAGCATTTTAGAACTTGCATTTTGTGATGTAAACTGCTTAATCGTTTATCATAACAACACTAGAGTCTTTGTTGAAGTTGGCAGATCTTGAACCGGATCAGAGAAATAAATAATTGGAGAATACATAGTCTTAAAGAAATGTGTTCAGTAATGATATTTTAATAATAAAGTAACCAGGGCCGCTGCTGGCCAAATGGGTGCCCTAAGCAGAATAGTATTGTTGTGCCCTCTCCCTCAAAAAACAGCTACTATAAGGGGTCAAAATAGTACCGTAATAAAATATAGAAGTAAATAAATAAATTGTAATTGCATTGTGTTATCCATAAATTACAATTGGAGCCCTAGACAATTACATATGGCTATGATTTTATTAATACAGTGATTGATTTTATTTCTCAAGCAATTAGAAATCATAAAAAAAATTTAATAAAAAAATAAAAAAATATATAAGCAGTTTTACTATGATAAAACCATAGCTGATTTTGATAAGGGTTGTGATGTCCATGTTTTTCTTGAAGAAATTAAAAAGACTGTACCATTTCTATCACAAAAAGGTGGATATTTGAATTAAATGTTTGGTCAATAAACAAAGATCGGAAGACCCTGTAAGTGTAACAACCTTCAGCCATTTGGTGCCCTTTGCAGGCATTTAGTGTAAATTTATTTTGTATTTCTTTAAATATTTTACAGTGTTATTAAAGTATTACCTAAAATATGATGCACTAGGTTCATCTTGGTTTTTTTCTTTTCTTTCTCTGCACTGAGTTGCGCTGCTGTCTTTTCCCTGATATAGACTGGCTGTCCATCAATGATCATTTGTATTCAGCCACAAACATAAGGTGAGAACGCACGCAGATGCTGGAATCCCCCACTGCACCGCATTTATCATAAAATGAATTTTTATAATTATATTTAGCATATATAATATACATGTTTTAGATGTGTACATTGTTATTAATATAGAACCAAAGTTTATTTATTTATTCTTTTAGTCAACTCGGATGGTGCCCACCTGGAAGCTGGTGCCCTACACAGACTGCGTACTCTGTGTATAGGGAGCAGCGGTATACTGAAAGTAACTTAAATAACCTAAATACCACACAGGTAACACTTTATAATAATGTTCAGTTGCAAGGCATTCATAAGTGATTAGTTAATGATCAACTAATCATTTACTAAATATTGATAAGCAATTAATAAGTGATATGCTAGCAATTTATGTATGTTTTAGTAAGTCATTTACAAGTCATTTACAAATGATTAGTTAATGATGAACTAATAATTTACTCTATGTTCACAAATGATTTAGTAATATGTTAACTATGTACAAATACCTTTAAGAAAATAGCATATCATGAAATAATCAAACATATTCTTGGTAATGGTTAATAAGTTACTAGTTAAAATATTATTATATATTAATATATTATAGTATTATTAATTATTTATAAATCATTTAAATGTCATTATATAGCATTGTACTATTATCTCATAGTGTTAAAAATACTCTGTGTCAGAGAATACATCTGTCTAACCCATACCTGTCAGCCTTTACATTGCAGTACACACTACAAAATATTCAAAACCTGTTGTTTACACATGAATAAATAATTTACAACACTTTTTTCCCTAATCTAAAGTGTAAACTACTCATCAGTTGTAAATGTTTTACAAGCCTGCTGGTTACAGGTTTTGTGTGCGTATACACTG
>JAUMHI010000057.1:10847019-10863651 GCA_032359435.1 Enteromius unitaeniatus | reverse complement strand
ATACACATAATTCTCAAGTACACATAGAACATTTTCCAGGATAGACCAGATATTAGGCCACAAAACAAACCTCATTTAATTTGAAATCAAACAAATCATCTTCTCTGGTCACAATGGAATGAAATTAGAAATCAATAACGAAGAAATTTCCGAAATTCACAAGTATATGGAAATTAAACAACATATTCTTAAATAAATACATGACTGTGTGTATTTACCCACAAATAAAAATATACACAGCACTCACACAGATTATGTAAGCAAAAACCTGGAAGACAGCACTAATATTAATACAATTGTTCTAAGCTGAATAAAAAAAAGTTTTGTTTAATTGATGCACATAATGAATTACATAAAAAAAACATGCATTTAATGCTCTGCATCAAGGCTTGTGCCTTAATAACCATTTACACCAAACCAAACAAACAATTCAGTGTTAAACTTTTTTGAGAATTTTTTTTTACGTGCAAACCCAATAAACAGTGTTTCACATTCCCTTTGCTGTTTGCCTCACTTACAACCAAGTCTATTAGCACTTGACACACAAAGTGTAAGGATCATTCCAACTATGTCATTGCATTTTGATGACAAGTCCGCAGTCCAGCCTGCGTTAATGATGCTTTTCTCATTGGCCGCTCCAGCAGGGCTTTAATAAGAGCTAGTATGGAGGGAGACGGCTGTGGCGTCCAGGCCAACCCCTCCTCTCCTCCCAGCCTGCTCGGCTCTGTGATGGAAAGTGACACTGTGATTGTGTGTGGGGCTCCGCCATGCTCAGATGAGGGTGTCACTTCTGCCTAGTCTGATTGCCACTTTCGCGGTGCTACACGGAGGAGTTAAATTGAGGCAGAAAAGGTCAGAAGCCAGTGGTCATCTGCTCTCTTCTCTCCCAAATTACTTGTCCTCTTGGAGGGGAATGAAAACAGACAGGGCCGGCTTGGCTGCCAAGTGGAGATGATCCAGGAGCGGGCAGAGAGGAATGCAAACGAGTGGAGTGGAGGGCTGAGAAGGGGTGTTTGGGGGAGAGGTGCAAGCTGAGAGAGATAGAATGACAGGATCAGAGAAAGAGAGAGTGAATGAAAGTAAAGCGGAGAGAGAGAGAGGTAGGCGGCTGCACTGCGACGGAGCAGGAAAGGGCACCTGTGAAGGTCAGGCTGAACGGAGGTGTGGATGGTTGTGACTGGAAAGTGAAGAAAATCTGTCATAACCTCTTCTTGAAATGCCTTTATGCAGTATGATTGTGATTAGCTACTCTCTTCAGCACCACGGACAGCGGCACATCAATTCTGCTGCTAATTACTTCTCAGCTACACATAGGGTACTTTGTAAACTCATTTTACACTATTGTTGGTCAGGTGTTTTTTGTATTTGTATATCTGTCTGTTTTTACAGGTGTAAATGATTGCTTTTTCCTGTGCATTTCCTGTGCACAGTGTTTCTCTGCCTTCTCTACCTCTCTACCTTACTACACAAAGGGAGATATTTTGAAAAATGTTTATAACCAGGCTGTTTTGGGTCACCATCCATGGAAGTCAATGGTTACCTAAAACAGCCTGGTTACAAACTTTTTTCAAAATACCTTCTACCTTTGTAGAAACCAAAATAGATAAGTAAAAATGCAAGTAAAAAACAGCGTTTAACAACAGCACTTTTAATTGAATTCAATGCATCAATGCATTGTATAAATATAAATTTAATATTTAAAAAATCGTACAAATCACAACAGTTTTAATTATAATATCTAAATTTAAATTTTATTGTTTTAGTGTAAAAAATGTTTGTTTTTTTTTCAAATGTCTTTAATTAAGTTAACTCCGTGTTTAAGTCAGTAAAACAAATAATTTTAAGTCATTTTGCAGTCTCTTTGGACATATTAGGCCCCCTGGTGGACCCCGGCCACTGCTCTAGAGGCCCACCGTTCTTTGAGGTTAGCTGTCAGGATGGTGCACAATTAAACTGGAAGCGACCCTCGTGTGATCCAGCACATGGCAATTAACCTGCTAATTCACTGCACTGTCTCCACAGCCAGCTCTGGGACAGGGAAAAGCCGGTGGATTTGACAAAAGACAGTTTCACATAATGTGCCAACTCGATGGCTGATAGTTTAAGTAAGTGGATTTGTGTTTGTTTCCCAGAAAATGACCTAAATGACCTTTTTTGGAATATTTTATGAAACGCACACAATCGGTTCCCGCAAAGCTTAAGCAATTCAGTTCCGTTTGCTGAGTTGTGATCAAGATAGCAGATAGACCAGCATGCCTCTGTGGTCTCTACAGACCGGCCTGAATCTCCTGAAATCTCTAGGAGAAATAAAACACAGCGCAGAGTGAATTTGCTCCAAATCTCCCAGGACAATGTGTGACGTGTCTTTAGATCTTTAAATCAAAACATTAAATTGCATTTGGACAACACAAACACGACAAGCCCGTAAAATAGCCGCTCTGCACTTTGAAACCGTCTCTAGCAGTGAATGGCAAAAAAGTAATTGCTCGCCATATATTTTATTAGACTTTTCAGTCTGACCTTGAATTCTTCACATAGAACTGAAAATGGCACGGATCTGTATGTATATGTATGCTCATGTTGTGTGTGTATATATGTGACAGACGAACAGGCCAAGCAAACGGGCACTGCCGCTTCCGCACGTGTGTGTGTTTCTGTTCGCCCGTCTTTGTACACGAGTGTGTTTGTGTGGTCTCTAAAGCGACGAGATGGAGAATAAATATTTACCATCTGTGTTACTCCCCCCTCCTCTGCAGATTCCAGCGTGTTTTATCGGCTCTGGAGTTCAGCCATGGGCTTTTTTAATTTTCTGCTTTTGTGTTTTTAGCCGAGATTGACAGGCCGCTCGCTCCCCGGAGCATTGTTCTATTAATCTGTTTAATATGCTACAGAAACACTTGAGCGCTGGAACAGGCAGCCTGGTAATGGAATCGCAGCAGGTAAAGCAGACTTGCCCATCCGATGGCGGCGCAGGGCACCGTCCGTATTACTGCACGGCTCTGTGCAGGCGTGGCACCGTTCCGGGCATCAAAGGGGGTGTGCCACCCACCCCCCACAGTGACCCTCTGCAGAGACAGACAGACGGACAGATGGAGGAACTGAGGGGGCCCTTCCCGGAAAACCGCCACCTTCTGCGTGCTCTTGCGTTCTGAAAAGACCCCTTTTAATGCGCCACGTCCTGTCGCCACTCAGCTTTGGGACGAGGAGACTTTTTCTCTTTGTTCAGCAGTACCTAATGACCCACTTTTAGCTATGAGGAATACTGTGCGTGTGGAATGGTGTGGACTTCTTTCCGAGGCTGTTGAGCTGGTGGCGTATTGCATATTAACCAAACTGCAAATTGGATTTGGGTTTATGTTGATGAGTCTGCGGGCGCTGGATTGCACATAAAAACCCTCCAAATTCACAATTATCTAGTGCTTATTGGACATTGTGTAATGTGGTCTTGGGATATGAACTTGTTGTCTGGAATGAAGTTTTTGACCGCTAATTGGTGGTTTTGATTGAAATGTACAAAGTTTACAAAGTTCTGCGCAACATGCAACATTTGTTAAAAAAAGTATTGATTTTATATGCTTGCATTTAGGCAACCAACAACAACAACAATAATAAAATATATATATTTTTATTATTAATATTGTTGTTAGCATCCAAATAGCACATTTCTAGAACCATAAATTTCATGCTGCTATAATAATAATATTTGTATTTTTATTATCATTGTCATTATACACCATCTTTCTAGAAACAGAAATGTATTATTATAATAATTTTTATTTTAATGTTATTATAATATTTTCTTTTAAAACTTTCTAGAACCTAAGGTCTGTGTTACTGAAACTAAGAAAAAAGATCATATTTGCATGTATTAATTTAGCCTATTTTTATATTTGCATATTTATACATGTTTACATATTCATAACTTTAGCTCTAGGTCTAATCTGTTTTGTCATTTCTGCTGAACTTGAAGTTATATACTTTTAAAGGTGGCATATCACTCACAGTTATATGAGTTTTACTATACTATACTTTTACTATACTGCATCCTTCATATCTCCAAAAAGTCTTTAGTTTTACCATGTTTATAAAAGAAAGATACAGCTTTGCGATTCTCTCTCTCAAAAAAAAGCCAAGCTCCTGGAGGCGTGCCTTGTGGGCGGAGCTAAAGAGTGACAAGCGCTTGAGAGCCAATCGCTAACAAAACACATACATTTGATGCCGTTTCACTTAACGTCTGCAGTTCTGAATTATGACTGCGATTTGTTTTATATCTGGAAGCGCCACATCTTTCAGTAACAAATCCAGTGTCGAACTGAGCCTTGTTTATAAAACGTTTTGGCACATAAATTCTCGGCCATATGTCCAAATTGATTATTGACACTTTGTCAGAATCCAACTTGAATGTTAGCAGTTGCAGTGCTAATTTATATAGAAACGTTTAGTTCAAAATCTTTAGCTCTAACATAATTTACCATCTAAAAAAGTGATTTCCTCCTAAAATAGTAACAGAATATGTGGAAAATGTCTGCTGATTTAGTCTTGGCCTTCCTATTTCCTAGCACCATAACAAGCTAGACAAGTCAAGTCTTACAGGGGCCAAGTATTGTAATGAGCTTTGTATTTCCATGTCACATTCTATCTTAATAACGAAACCCTGACATCGAAAACTATTACAAGACTTGATACGTCCTTCAAATCATTAACAGCAGACCCTGGATATCAGAAAACCTCCTTTCAGTGCCAAACTCAGATTAAAACCACTCATACCCCACACGGCCCCTGCAAGCCCAGGCACTATGATTGATATGAAGCTGATGAAATTAATTTAATACCGCAGTCTTTAACCCAGCCTCCAAATTTTAATCAGGTAATCAGAACTCGGACTCATCTTTAATCCCATCTTCCATCTCCTTAAATGCAGCGGACTTTGTTTTGAGCCCCGTCTCCAGGGAGCAGGCGGAAGCACCGCTGTGTATTTTGACAGTATTTGTCAGTGCGCTCAGTTAATATGTCAAGCCGTATCTCCCCCCCTAACTGAATGTGTATCGGTGGAATAAGGAGTGAGCCAAGACGAAATGAACCTCTAATGAAATGAGATCCCGGGGAAGCCGGAGCAGTGTGAAGTGCGGGCCTCAGATCAAAGAGAGCCACTGGTAATTAGAATACATGCTGAAGAAGAAGCCGGTGAGGAAAATCAGCATTTTGCTGGAAAATTACCTGTTGAGCTGTTAAATAAATTAGAACTGTCTGGGGAGTGCTGGCTCAAGCTTTACTAAGCCAGACATTGGGAGCCACTCTCATCTCCCTGAGGCGATGCTCTATTCGCAAATATCTATTGCTCTCCCTGGATCTAATCTGAAGTTTTGTCACTTCTGCCTCAAGCTGAAGTTTTTTACTTTTATTCTTTAATAGTAGCAGTTCTTATTACTTTGGTAATGTTGAATGTCAATTACACATCGGGCCCTTGAATCTGATCAGCTGAACGGCCGATTAACAGTCCAGTTCAAGCGCGGATACGTGCAGGCATGTAACAAGTGTCTTTTAGAAAGACTGAATCATTAATTCATCTGATTAGGTCAAAGACACTGATTCATTCAATGAGCCACTGTTATAAAGTCATTGAATCATTTATTCAACTAATTAGTTCAAAGATGCTGACTTATTCAGGAATGGAACAAGTCTTTGTTAAAGTGAGTTACTGAATCATTAATTCAACTGATTCGTTCAAAGATGGCGTTGCATTCAGGAACTAAATGAGTCTCTGTTATGAGTGAGTTACTGAATTGTTAATTCAACCAATTATTAAAAAAACACTGATTTATTCAGGAATTAACGAGTCTCTGTTAAAGTGAGTTATTAAATCATTAGTTCAACTGATTAGTTCAAAAAGACTGATTCATTCCTGAATGAAACGAGTCTCTGTTATAATGAGTTGATTCATTCATTCTGAATTCAAACTGATTTCTTTAAACGTTCTGATTCATTCCGAAATGAACAATCAATTCTGATGTAGCTTTGTTGGTTCTCTTTATGTTGGTGAATCAAAAACAAATAAAGTAACTTACAACCTATCTTTCTAAGTAACTAATGATCAAACAAACAATTTTAATTAAAAATTATGGTAACAATTTACAATAAGGTGTCGTTTGTTAAGTAAGGTATAATATACAGCCAGCAGGTCTCCAAAGCAGAGTCTGTATAAGACTGAAGGGATTTATTCTAAGATAACAACCTGCTGGCTGTATATTATCCCTACTTATTACAAGGCTTCTTGCCCAAAAGTAAATAATAAATAATAATGTAATACAATAATAAATAATTGTTTTAACCGGGGAGTAAGTCGAGTCATCTTCTATCCACTGCTGAAATCCACTGCATTTGCTTTTTCCGTACATGTTGAAATTAATGTTGAAGTCCTCCATTTTCCCAACCACAGGATGGTACTAAACTGTCAGTGATAGCGGAGTGATTACTAACGGACAAGATTATTCATAGTAGCCTGAGTCTGTGTTATTAGTTTCACCGGTTGTTGTCTGGGAATAACAAAACTTGGAATGTGGCGACTGACCTAACAGAATCGAGTATTTCCCGAAGCCGTGTAATAACATTTGTTAATGTATTAACTAACACGAATAAACATTTAACAGTGCATTTGTTACACTATGCTCTTAAAAAATAATCATCATAGCAAAATCATAGCAATGCCATAGAAGAACCATTGTTAACCATGTTAACAAACACAACCTGTGATTTTAATAATGACTTAGTAAATGCTTATATTAATATTATCCAAGATTAATCAATGCTATAGAAGTGTTGTTCATTCTTAGTTCATGTTAACTAATGTAGTTAACTAATGTGTTACCAAAATTATTTGACTAATGTTTAGACTGTGTCCTTATCACATTTATGTGTATGTATATAAAATAATTTTTCTAAAATGGACAGGTTGTAAAATGTTCAAACAAACAAATTTATGCATTATAAATCAATGGAGAACTTGGAAAAAAAAAAAAAGATGTTTCGGTGTTCATCGAAGCACCATTGATTTTCATCCAGTGATTTTTAATTAATTGAAATCAATTTAAATAGGCAAATTTTTAAGATTTAACATTAAAATTAAATTCATTAAGCTGGTTTAAAAAAAAATCTATATTATTACTTGCTCACAAAGACAATTATGGCTGCAAGTGTGATATTGCTTAATGTATTTCAACAATTGAATGTATTTAAAACAAAATAATCCTACCCAGAATTCTAGTCTACACAATCCTGTGTTTTCCCACGTCTACGATGTTGCAGTATTGGTGGCAAATGGCTGCTAGCGTGAATTGACTTGTGCTTGCCTCCCGGGCTCTGTGCTGTCTGCTGTAGTGGGCTGGGCGACACGGTAAATGTCACTGATCGTCAAGCGCTTGTGCAATGGCTGCCCTTGCCAGAGAAAGTGCCGAGGTGGCAGATCCCGCCTTTGATTTAGACACTAAAGGCAGCAGAACAGCAAAAGCACTGAAGCATGAAGGTAAATTCTCATAATTCACTGCTGAAAGGTTAGCCAGTGGCTGCCTCCTTCTTGGTGCGGGTAACTAACAAATGTCACCTGATTGAAATAAGTACACCTGCCTATAGGGCTTTGGTGCCTTTACTTTGAAACTGATATTTATTTACAGCATTTTTTTTTTTGGTGGGGTGGATTAAATTTAGACTTAAGCCAGAGGGATGCTTACTGATAGAGTTGAGCCGGAGTCCTTTATCTTTTTAGCGTGCAAGATTTTTGTCATTGGACACACTAAGGCAATGGTAATACGGTGCTTTGGCTATTGCGTATTGTTTTATCTATCACAGTTAGTGGTTGGAGAGGTCTTATGATGCCATTTTTTTATTCTGCCCTGTAGTGGGTGGGTAGTCAATGGTGTGTGATCGTCTAGTAAATTCAGTTAACTCGATGTGAACGCAGTTTTAAAGTTGGCATGAAGCAGAAGTTCCTTTGGAAAACAGATTTTTGTAAGAAAAAATACTTGATTTTTTTTTTTTGTGCAGTCTTATGTGAGTGACAGATTATTAGGTCACACTTTATATTAGGTGGCCTTATCTACTTTGTACCTATTTGTTGATGCAAGTACAATGTACTTATTGTGTTAATATTGTATTACAAAACACTTTTGCTTCTACTGAAGTGGGATATGGGTAAGATTTGACACAGGTTTGGTGGTAGGGGTTGTTTTAACTATGGGTTAAGGTGTAAGGCATGGGTCAACAGTGTAATTATAAATGTAATTAATTACAGATCTGGCATGTAGGTATTTTAAAAAATAAAAGTACAATTTAAAAGCATGTGTGTACTATACACAATAAGTGCATTGTACCAAATTATTAATTTACATCTAGGTAAACACTAGTTAAGGCCACCTAATGTAAAGTGAGACCAAGATGATGATGATAATAATGTGAACAGATAAATTGGTTATATTAAACACTACCATTTTACATAAAACAATAAGAATGGTCAATTTTGAATTCATTTTGACTATAATTGCTAAACAATATTATAGGACATGTGTTTAATGACACAAAATAATATTAACATTTTCTCTCTAATCACCTTTATCTTCAAATAATGCAATTTGTCAACGCACATCTGCCATCTAACATTTTGTTTTATTTTTCATGTACAGTTTGTGTTTTTCTTTTAGAGATCAGTTTAAGTTAATGTCAGGTCCAATATGACTGAAAGTGATGGTGTCTGATTTGGTTTTTATTTGGTGGAAAAAAAACTGTTGGGCAGATGTGCTGACCTGATCAGCCAATCATATCGCAGTAGAGGATGGATGTTATTTAAGTCAAATATTTTTGTAATATTATGTAACATTTGTTTTAATGTTTATTTTTTTCATCGACATTTTAAATCTTAATTTAATAAATGTATCTAGTTGGCAACCATCCTGGCTCTATCATTTATAGATGGTCCTGCAGTGTGACATATTTATTTATTTATTTATTTTTGAAGTACAAATTTCATGTAGTTAGTTAATATGGCATTATAAATGATCTTTTTTTAAATGATCAAATTAATGCTAATTAAAAAAACATTATTAAAATGTTTAAAGATTTTACACTGCAGGAAATGTCAACATATCAGAAGTATTTAATGTCGACTAGCCATATGTCATTACTTTTTCTATTCAGCCTCTGATTCGCTCCCTGCTGGTAAATGATCCACCATTGAAAAACTGCCTTCATTTAGCATAGCAGAGCTATTCTCAATATGGACAATGAGTTCATCTGATCATTTATTTAAATGTGCATATTTGAATGACCTGAGGTGTCAATAAGAGCTAAGTGCTGGTTTCGTTTGTTTCTGATGGAGGGGTCTGAGGCTAATTGCAGTTATTGAGGGAAAGATGGCTGCAGTTATACATCTCTCATTTGCGCTAATTTATCCGACGGATATTTCTTATTTATGTTTGAGATTGTCTTATTTCCCAGGGCTGTATGGCTTCTGATGTTGTCTGTAGTGGTCTGACTGGGGCTTTGGAGAAGCCAGCTGTCAGTGGTGGGTGTTGGACTGCTGTTCTGACATGGCTGTTGGTATATTTACAGCAGTGCTGGGGCCAAGGCTTCATCAATCTCAGAGCAGAGAGAAGGGGGCTCTTTTCTCCAGTACCTGTTCTCCATCTCAGCTGCTGACCTGCAAATGTGCCTTTGAAAACACCACCCCCACAGACTCCAGGGGCGGCTGGCTAGCACTGGATGAAAGTGGAGTGTTTGAAGTATCAGGCTGACCAGTCTCTTCCAGACTGGTACGATGCTTGATGTGCTGTTTTTTGTCTCATTTCAAATTAAGCACAATTGCTTGGCACTTGTTGTTGAGCAACTGTGTGCACGCTATGGTGCCTGTCTAGTAATGAATTCTCCATTGCAACATATTAGTCACAACAATAATGAGGCCAATACAAAATGTTGTTTGAAGTACTACCCATGTAAAGTAATGTTGTATTAATTCAAGAAAGTTATGACTGCATGTTTACTGGTGTGGAAGAAATCCACTCAGTCTCACTCAAACAGAAGCGAATTAACACAATCTGTCTTAAATTTATCGCACCTTAAATTAATAATTAAATTAATTATTATAATGATAATTAACTTAAGAATATATATTGATGTATCATTCTACTATTAATTATTGTAAATAACTGAAATACATCAACATTTTATTATATAATTATATTGAATAATATGACTTTTTTTTACACATGCACACACACACACACACACACACACACACACACACACGTAAATTAATTATAAATTAGATGCGATAATATGTTAAATATGAAAAAAAAAAAAGTTGAGACACATTGTTCTCTTACATTTGGTGGATGCCTTTTTTTCTTTATTGCATCAAGTTGGGTTTTTCTTAACTTTTTTTGTGACTTGTTCTTCTCTGATATTAATATCTGATTGAATGCCTGTTGCTCAGAGAAAAGGTATTTTCCATGTAAATATTTCAAATTTTTCAACAAATGGTTTAAGCTAAAGTAATAAAATAGCTGAAACTACTGTATATAAATGAAAAATAAATAAATAAATAAATATATATATATATATATATAAACTAATAAAAAGACAGGAATATACAAATATTAAAATTCAAAATATTTTACAAAATTAATTATTAATAACACTGAAATAACGCTAGCTCACACGTTGCTTTGAACATGTATTAGTACAATTTTGTAAAACACAACCTCTAAATGTTAGTTTGTTAAAATGATAGATTAAATATTTGTGTGATGCACATCAAATTTCTCATACATGGTCGTCACACACTCGATCCAAACACATACGCATTAAGGATGGGAGGCAGTGTTGTGTGTGAGGTGAGAGGTTCAATCCTTGATTGGTGGCATGCTCCACAGCCAGCCGCTGTTGCCCCAGGCGAGGTAAATCCTGCCAGGCTGACAGAAAATTACAGCAGGGACCTGGAACAGCCCTCACTCCCCACAGGCCTCACTGTGCTAGCCAGCTCTGCCTCTGCAGCCAGGGTGAACCAGTGCACATGTGCACGCACACACATACATACCCGCTGCATAAACGTGTGATACCCACGGCTTCATGCCTCATGGTATACAAACAAACAACGGCAGGCAAGAACAGTCTCCCACATCATGCAGTGAACCTACACGCTCAAACATCTGTGATACTGAAAAGACTCTCACTTTCTTCTCAGAGGAGATGCTCACTGAAAAAAAGATATTCTAAACACACTATTACTATTTTTTTTTATTATTATTTTAACTACCATGTACTAACATTTAAATTAATCATTTGGTACAGTGCACTTATTGTGGACATAATGTACGTTTTTACATTGTACTTATATTTTAAACATACCTGCATGTAATTAATTCTGTAATTAAATTTATACACTGTAGACCCATCACTTATACCTTAAGCCACCCTTAAACCTACTCATACCTCAAAGCCTGTCCCTAACCATATCTGTATCCTACCTCAATAACAGAAAAAGTGTTTTGCAGTATTACAATATGAAAGCAATATACATAGTATACATACTGTAGTAGTGAAGGCCACTTAATTAAATATTTTAGTCTTTATCGTCAAATTCTGCTGACCTGCTGTACTGTGCTTCTGATTGAAACAGGAAGTCTAGCACTATAAAACACATTGAAGAGAGTTTTCTTATGTTTTCTTGGATCAGCTGCAGTTCAAGGTAATATATAATAGTGTAATAGATAGAGAAAGATACAAGATAATTATTTTTTTATATGAAACCGGAACTAGTGCTGTCAAGATAATGAAAAGCAATGAATTGCATCCAAATTAAAAGTTTGTGTTTACATAATATATATGTGTGTGTACTGTGTATATTTATATGTATATACAGTTACACACAAGTACATGTACTGTATGTAAACACAAACCTTTATTTTATAATTGCTGTTAGTCAATTTGAACAAACTAATAGTAACTAAATGTGATGAAAGGCTCATTAATTTATAATACTTTAAATTATTAGTGAATTATTATTAATATTGTTGTTGTTATTGACGTATTGTTGTCACAAAATGACTTAAAAGCTTTCTTGCCACTATTATGTTTTTTTGGGGCTTCTTTGGTGCTTGTTGGATGCGGTCACTGTTATTACTTGAAAAGGACTGTTTGAGGATTATTTAAAAATGTCTTTTGACCTGAACTTTTATTAAACCCTGAATATTCCACATGAAATCAAAATGTAAACTTTATTTACATTACTGTACTATCGCACGTTGCAAGTCTTGATGTTAACAATTAATCCATGCAAGTTAATCCTCTGAAAGAACATGTTTGTTTTGGTAATCTTTAATCAAAACCGGAACATTTACTTTCGATTTGGAATGTCATTCCTTTTCTAAGGATTTCAGTTTGACAGCTTGGGCAGATCATTCTAAAAAACAAAGATAGGTTGCTATAAGTGATAAACAGGACCAGTGCAAAAATAAAACTCTGTCCTCCATTTAATATTTTGGTAGGAATACATCGGCAGCAACTTCCGGTTCTTGCAGGCTTTAATATTAATCTTATTCCTGATTTACTGACAGTTAGCAGAATAAAAATTCAGTCATCATTTACCCTCATGTCATTCCAAACATGTATGTCTTTTCTTCTCTAGATGTCTTGGTAGGTGTTTTTGACCATATGATAAAAGTAAATGGCGTCCACTGTTGTTTTGGACCCTATTGACTTTTATTGTAAATGGACAGAAAAATATCTTCTTTTATGCTCCACAGAAGAAAGTCAGTCATACAGGTTTGGAATGATATAAAGATGAGTGAATAATATATGAATGTAAATAACTAATAAAAGTACAAGCAAAAAAAAAAACAATGTAGAAAAATCCCCTGGTCCTGTTAGCCTCTTTATTCCATTTTTTCCTCCTTTCTCTCTCCACCCGTTCCTCCCTCACTCGATTTTCCCTGTCCTTCGTCCTACACGCAGGGGACATTAATCCAGAAATCTGCATATGTGCTGCGCGCCTCGGGAGCCGGGGCTGTCCAGACACGCCGGCGTATGATTTCACATTGTTTTGAGCAAATTGCAGCTTCTGATGATGGGAATCTAATTCCCACCGAGCCCGAGGAGGGAGGGGATGGAGGAGGAGGAGGAGGAGGGAAGCGTTACCGAGGCAGCAGCCGTCCTGTGGCATGGCAGTGCGTGTGCCTGCGTGGTGCCACTCATGCAGACACTTCCACAGACGCGCCCGCACACGTCCGGGGAGGGGGCGTCCTAATACACCAAATTGCTGATACACATGTAAGCAAATATCCTCTCAAATTACTTTCTCTCTCTTCAGGCCCAAGCTCACGATGAGGCTTGTTATTTAAGAAAGCAAGGGTGGTGATTTAGTTTTTCCTCTAAGAAGGTCTCTAATTTGCATTGCATGCTGAATTACATGAACAGGAGGCCCACCCCTGGCAGGGCTTGCACCGCCTCCATATGCCTGTATTTTTGTCACGTTTAAATTTAGTTGATTTAAGGACAGATGTGGCGTGCAATCAGCGGCGCACTTCGTTTATTTCTTATGAAATTGGAGTTTGTGCTAAGAATGTTTGAGTTTGCACTAAATTGCCCGTTTATTGGGGTCTTGAGTGTGCCATCGTCTTCCATTTGCGATGGGCTTGCATATACATATGGGACCGGCATAAGAGATGCCTGATTTGCTTTAAACGGCAGCTATCTTTAGAAAATGATGTCTGTTTGAGTGTATAGACGCTGCACGGTATGTAGGCAATCCATCTAGACAATTAGCAGAGTGATTCAGACTGCGGCAGCCAGGAAAAAGCCACCAGCTGTGTGCATCATACCAATCACACGCCGTACATATTGAAGAAACAAGTTCGGGCCTCTTTATACACATCGCTGCATGATATATATTACTTTACTAACAGCGTCCCTGAAGAACCTTTCAGTGCAAGTACATTATTAGCAACGTATTACCGATAAAATCATAAATTAGCTCTCCAGTTGCCTTTATGCTAATGTTATGGGTCATAATTAGCCCCTTTGGTATATTTATTAGTTATATAAAGAAAGTGGTCATTAAGCTACTGCAGACTATAGTTGTCATTATTATTATTATGGCTTTTTATGTATTTTTTTCCCTAAATGCAAATAAAGATTTAAAATATGTTGTAGTTGTTAAATTGGTTTTTACATTGAAATTGCTAGAAATCTTTGTTTTATTTAAAGCTTCACTTATGTTGTTTCAAAACTGAAAAAGAAAACATTGAGAGAAATGTCAATGGAAGTCAATGGGCTCCAGTGTTGTTTAGTTCCATGTGTTCTTCAAAATATATGTGTTTGTTTTTATTTTTATGGATTGACGTATAATGAGCAATTTATGACAGAATTTTCATTTTTGGGTGAACATAAGTAGGACTTGGATGATTTAGACTTTTGCTTTTTTTTGAGAGGTGTCAATAAAAATCAGTGGACTTCAGTGTTGTTTGGTTCAAAACGTTCTTCAAAACGTATTTTTTTGTAATGATACCAAACCCAGTGATGACAGAATTTAAAATTGTTAATGTACTGTTTCTTTAAAATTAGTAAGACTGCAGATATAATGTTTTACGTTAAAATATTGTAGTAGAATCTTGACCATAGGCTGATAAAAGAAAGAGGGGGAAATGGAGGTAGCCAGAAAGGAAGAAAGAAAGAGTGAGGTTGGGCGAAGTTGTCAGGCGGAGTGTGTGAGCTAGCCAGATGATAATGTGGCATGACACTTCTGAAATGAGACACTGGTTGCCATGGCAAAGAGGCAGGAGGGACAGTCTCTCAAGAGGCCCAAATAAAACAAGCTGTAAATGATGTTTGATTAGAATTTAGATCATGTAATCGTTCGGGACAGGCCTTTTGTCAGCTGCTTTAAAGCCCAGGCTTTTGCAATTTTTCACAGAGCTGCTTCTGCCATGGAGAAAACACTCTCTCCGTTCTTCCCATCCGTATCTCGTCCACTCTTCCCATCTCTTATGCTTCTCTGCTTCTCATTATCTCACCTGTTTAACACTTCGTAATGATCCTCTTCAGTAAGACTTTCGTAAGTCAGACGTTAGCACGTGTTTAATTTTAGTGTGAAATGTATTTAGAAGTGATCTTACAAGTGCATGTCCAGCAGGTATATGGACAGTCAGACAGGATGAGCATTATAAAATGTATTTTTTTCCCCTTTAAGCTCTCTATAGTACAGTTTATTATTCCCTAATAACTGTGCACAAATGTTCTTATTTCTATACTTAGAAAAGTTCACATACTAAATGCATTCGCAGCCAGGGTGTAGTTTTATTCTAATGGTGATTAGTTTGGATTATTCTGCATAAGGGTGGGTGTGTCTATAGTTAGTAATTAACATAAGATACGCCCACCCTGTCACTATAAAAGGGCTTTCCAGCTTAACCTCTTCTGTACAGCCATTTATCACTCTTAAAATGCAGAACCTGTCCTAGGTCAAACAATATCACACATTTATTGTTATTCTGTAGTAATAATAATAATATTATATATATAAAAGTGAATGAGATGTAGAGGTTGTTTTTTCTTGCCATGCTGTCATGTTGCACATAATAAACAAACACTTACAAAGTTAAGTTCTGAAAAGTTTCTTTCTGCAGTCATTTCTTTTGTAGTTATTAAATATACTGTACAGTTTCTGTGTTTCTTTTCAGAAGTCACAGCCTTTAACGCTTGCGGAGACAAAACAAGCATATTCTTTTACTTGTATGTTAAAAGACTGATGAATCATAATGACAGCAAATATTTGTTCAATTCATTGCTGATGCTATTAATGCAATAGCTGAACATTTATATCAAGGTCACTCAGAAACAAAAATAATGTGTATAAAACACTTCTTAATATCTCAGAAATCCTGCAACCTTGTGTATATGAGAGGACTGTGTCAATAAAAAAGGCCTTTTTAGACACTTTTTAGTCTAATTTCTGTATTAGGCACTGAAAAGCATATTAACAGCTAAATAGCACATAGCTGCTTTTCATGCAACTAAATAAATAAGACTGCAAACTAGATAACAAAACAAGTGCCATTTGTTTTAAAGATCATACAAGCACACATTTCAAGCTAATATTTCACCAACAACAGTTTGTTAAATTATAAAGGGGATACATACTATATACAGTACTGTTCAAGATTAAAATAAATATTAAGATAAAATGTGTGTATTGCTTGTGTGTCAAGTCACTTTTATTTATACAGCGGACTAAGGAAACAAAATAGGAGAGAGACAGACTAATATTAGCATAGAGGCCATTCTTTTTACGATGTAACGAAGTACATTGTGTGTTAAGTGGAGTGTTCCCGGTTCCGGCTGATAATTAATGCAGCCTAACAATCCTTTAACGGATTTGATTCATAAATGTGTATCAGTGTGTTAAGTGTGAGCCAGAGTAAAGAGATATGTCTTTAATCTAGATTTAAACTGATAGCGTGTGCCTGCCTCCCGAACAGTATTTGGTAAATTGTTCCAGAGGTTGGGTGCTAAATAAGAAAAAGATCTGCCACCCGCAGTAGATTTTGATATTCTAGGTATTATCAAATGGGCAGAGTTTTGAGAACGCAGCAG
>JAUMHI010000057.1:10820483-10846919 GCA_032359435.1 Enteromius unitaeniatus | reverse complement strand
AAGAGCATATTTATTAAAGCCCATATATCTTACTAACAAGAAACTATGCTTCAAACCACAGGTCCAGTGCTGTAGTTCAAACTACGTACGTTTGTGACGTTGACTGCGAATGTTCGTTTGAACTATGCTTTCGGGAAACACTGAATCTTTGAACTATGCTGGTAACAACGGAACTTGTGACGATAGTAGGCTAACTATGCCTTTGGGAAACACACCCCAGGTCGTCTCTTGCCGCTGACCATTCCCAGCATTTGAACTTAATCGCATCACATGACCAAAGTACGTGAGTCTGGTGATCTTGCCTTCCAATGACATATCCGGTTCGTCATCCTTGCTGTCCATGGAATGCGGAGCAGCCGTCGCCAGCACCACAGCTCGAAGGAGTCCGTTTTTCTTTTATCTGCTTTTCTTAAGGTCCAACTTTCGCAGCCGTACATGGTTATGGGGAACACGATGGCATGAACCAGTCTGTATTTGGTCGTCATGTTGATGTCTTTGCTTTTCCATATTTTGTTCTTGTTCAACATCGCGCTTCTACCCAAGGTTATTCGACACTTTATTTCAAGTCTCCATTCCGATCAATCTGAGATCCGAGGAAGGTGTATTCTTGCATGCACTCAATTTCTTCATTGTCTTGGTCTTGGTCTTCTTGATGTTCAGGAAGAGGCCGAATTTTGCACTTTCATCTTTGATCCGTTTGATCAGATGCCGTAGGCCTTCTTCCGTTTCTGAGAGAAGAGTTGTATCATCGGCGTATCGAAGGTTATTGATGTTCCATCCGCCGATCTTCACTCCAATTTCGTCAAGGTCTAATTTTCTCATGATAATTTCAGCATAAAGATTGAAAAGGAATGGAGTCAGAATGCAACCTTGCCTCACGCCTTTGCCGTTTTTTAACCAATTGGTGTCTCCATGTGGTGTTTGGACTGTGGCTTCTTGATCATCGCAAAGTGATCTTATCAACCCGATCAGGTGACCCGGCACCCCGAATTCTAGTATGGCTTGTCACAACTTGTTGTGTTCAACGCAATCAATAAGTCCGACTTATTGCCAGTAATTTCTATTAAAATAAGTCAGACTATCTGCCATAAGCCTGGCTTATTTGGTAAACTTGTTTTATGGAACAGGCCCCAGGTAACATCCCACTGGACTAAAAAAAAAAAAAATAAGCTATTCAATTTTATAATTTCATATAATAGGAAAATTATCATATAATTTCATATGGATCAAATATATTAGTATATAGTTAGTATATAATTATGTAATTTTGTATAATGTTTTATTTGTATTTAATTTAATTTAGTTTTTTTTGTTTTGTGTTTCATATGATCATATGATTAATATGATCATATGATCAGGTAACATCCCACTGGACTAAATAAAAAAGAAATTAAGGTATTAAATTTTATATTTTCATAATATAGAAAAATTGTCATATGACCTCATATGGACCAAGTATATATTCAACGTTTTGTACGACAAGAAAAATATTTTATTTTATATTATAATAAGACTTTATTAATTCTTAAATTATTATTGCAGTAGGAACAATTTCTTGGCTTTCCCCGTTCTGAATGTCTCGATCGTGATGCATGCAATACATCCTCCTCTACATGCTTAAGTACTATTATTTGTCTTTTGTCTTAACCCAATCTCTGTTCACCACAATATGTCTGAATCAGTTCATCTCTCTGAGAGATGGCAAAAGAGGATTGTCGTCCCATCATTTCCCAGTGACTTATTATTTGTTTATCCGTTTGTAGCTCTGACACTGCCATTGTCATATATGAAGTCAAAGGCACATATTTATCTGTCTAAGCAGCTGACAAGGGTTCGCACTTCAGTACATTAAGGTCTGTCAGGCTCACAGAGCAATTTATCTGTCGAAGACATATAAATGTAGTGGGAAAGGATCCTCTCCTTCGACCAGTTTTGTACAATATCAGTCAATACTACTCAGAAGCATAGCATCGAATGTGCAGAGTTGAGGTTAACAACTACCTCCTATTACGTTATATCCATAAACAACAACAAAAACGAGCAATCCGTGTTTCAAGATGGGCTGAGGTGCAGGAAATTATAGACTACACAAAAGACGAGAGTGAAGTCGCAGTCAATAAAGCCAGTGACGATTATAGTGGTAACTATTGCATGTAACACTCCTCCTACTGAATCCAAGCATTAAAAAGTCTGTAATAACAGTTTACAGAGAAATAGCGCACTGATACATAATAGCTGTGTTATAATTTGCTCTAACAACTCCAATTATGCCTCTTATTGATTCAGCTACACGTTTAATAGGAATAGCCACACCTTTTGCATTATGAGTCATTAAAGGTGTTCAACAGTGAAAATTTTAAATTGTGTCCTCCTCATCTGAGCTGGATGTGTCCCTGACAGCATAATTTCGGCTGCTATTTGGCCACCGTAACCATCGCACGACAATCATTTCTCTCTAACCTTTTCTTTCTCTCACAAAAGCAAGACAGGTGCAGGAGAAAGCAAAGCAACAAAGGTAGCGAAGCTAGTTTTTGTTGACTGTATTTAAGTGGGTCAATTTCTGTTTTTTTTTCTTCTCCCCCATTCCTTTTGGAGCATTGGTTAGTTATAATTGCACAGTCTGGGCTGTTTGCTTGCTGGAGTGGAGCAGTTTTACCTGAATCTCACCCGCTTATTACGTCTCTTCAAAATCTTGCTTTGCACCTCTCTCTCTCTCTCTCTCTCTCTCACACACACACACTTAGGTAGTAGGTACTATGTGGTTGCAAGAAATGTAACTGTTTGTAATTGTTTTTTTTTTTTTGGTCTGCTCTTAGCTTTAGCTGTCAACTGTTTTAATGGTTTGTGTGGCCATTTAGCTGTTTCAGCTTGTGGGATGGCACTGGGTTTTGTTAGTCGGTGTGTCATGATGTTGTTGTGCTGCTTCTTCTACTGGTCAGTTTGTTTAGGGCTGTCCTCGCTCTGCTGGTCCTCTAAAAACAACACAAAAGCAAAAAGAGAAAGTGTCCTTTACATTCTCTTTTATGCACCAACTGTAAAAGAGTTGAAGCTGTTTTATCTAATGTAAGTTTTTGTTGGTGTAACGAAATATAATCAGGTTGATTCAGTTATTTTATCAGTAAATTTTTCACTGCTTAAATCGGTTAATAGTGAAAGTGTTTTAATAGTTTATAACTTTTTAAAAGTATTGTGTAAGTGCTTTTTGCTAAAAATGTTTTTGTTACAGTCATAATGTTTGTCTTCTGACAAAAAAATTCTTTCAATTTAGTCTGTATTTTGTAATGTCCCAATTAATTTAAGTAGTTATAAGTAAATAATAGCATGCAAAGATAGCATACCATTTATGAAATTATTAATTTTTGTTAATAAAAAGAATTTCAACATTTTAAACATTAATTTAAACATATTAGCTCTAAACAGTTTGAAAATCCTTTAAAAAAATAATTAAATAAATAAATAATAATAAATAATAAATAATTATTTTCTGTGTTTTGGTGTATTTTAGTGCAATATTAAGGCAAAATTTATGCACTTATGCATCTGTGTAATTTTCGTGCAGTTATATGACATTTCGAATGGATTATTAGAAGCAATAATGTCTTTCTAGATTTTTCATCTTCTGCATCTTTTAAATGCATTATTAATGTATTTTAGTGTTGTTTTCAAAGATTTTGATTGATTATCATCTAGCTGCATTGTAATTCCATTTGCCTTCATAAACTTAAACAGTAAATTCATTGTCAAGATTAACACTGGTTTGGCTATTTACATTTGAAACATAATGCTTTTTATACATCTGCCTCCAGAATACTTTTCTTCCTTTGAACTGTCGATTCAAGTGATCAAATCCACCCATCACCCTCATAAGCCCAAGAAACAAACACCTCAGTTACTCTCCAGGATAAACATGTTTTATGTTTTCCTCTTTACTGGGACACAGATGTTGTTTATATTCCTTCTCCTTTGATATTGTGAGGTTCTTCTCAATAAACAGAATAGAACAATGGTGTGAAGTGTGTCTTGAAGCCTGGCGAGCTGTAATCAGCTCCCCACACAAATGTGCCTCCTGTAGTCTGTTTACCACATCAGCCACTTGCAATGAACAAGCATTGTGTTTTGGCGTGTTCTTGTCACTATGGTGGGATTTTTATTGTCCAACTGAGAAGTCCCTGTAAGTTGTCAATGATGGCAAGGCTCTAAGAAGCTCTGGGCTGCTGGGATGGTTGTGAGGGCCTCTGAGCAGGTGTGTGAGGATAGGAGAGCTGGCCTGCGTTTGGTCCAGCTGGTGGGGCGATGTTGAAGGTATATGACGATTGGGTGTGAGAAGGCTGATCGCACACAAAGGCTGGCCTCAGATGGGAAGGGAGGCTCGGTTTAATTTTCAGCCAAGCCGTGAAGTTAAACAGCATTGCCAGGGGTCAGTGACACTGAGGTATCACTAGTGAACAAGCACTAGCACAGACCAAATGCAGCGGGTGACAGGATCAAAGACAGGAGTTCTTGTTTTAAAGGAACATTCCAGAGTTCAGAACATTGACACCAATTGTGGCAAAATGTTGATAACCATAAAAGTTTCTCTCTTCAAAACAACCAAATATCTGGGTTACAGTGAAACACTCACAATGGAAGTGAAATTGTAAATATTCTCTGTTTCAAAAGTATATCCATCCATAGTAGGGTTTAGTGTGGAACAGGGTTATAACCATTAACTAAAACTATTAGTTTTAGTAATAATACCTTATTAAGGTTGAAATGAACTTAAGTTGCTAAAACAAAAATAAATTTAATTTAAATAGTAATACTAAAAATAATAAAAACACATAAAAAAGCACTAATAAGTAAACTAAAATTGCAAACCTATGAGAAAATGAATATAGTAAAATGTATTTATTTCAAGCATAGTATATTATAAATACATATTTATGCATCAAAATACCCTGCAATTGTACTTTTGGTATGCTATACTTGTATACATAAAGTCTGCTAATTTGAAAACAAATTTTGTACTTGGTCAGATGGTGCAGTCCTTTATATTTTGGTCTACCGCTGCAGCGTGTGTTGGAAAACGAAATGTGGAAACTGTAATTGTTTGTGGGTGGGCAAGTTGTTCACGACGTAGAATGTGAGCGGACATTATGCAAATATGTTACTTTGTGACGTATGGCCGTAACAGAAAAAGATTTGAATTGCTGACGACACGTTTAGGCAAATGTTATGAAAAAACTTTAACATTTGAACACGAACATTTATTGTTCATTTATCATTCACTGTCGGCGTCACAACAACTACAGAGATAGTAGCAGATAGTTTACGTTCACATACAGCTAAATGACACACACTGCATGAAAGATCATGTTTGAAAAGGCATTTGATTATGCCACACGTGCTGTTGATTAATAATCTAGAATATTATTTTAAGCCTTAAAGCATTAAAAGCCCTGCAATAGTCGAGTGGGACTAAAAGCAGGACAGCAAAATGGGTTAGAAATCAAAGACTCTACAGCATATGAGAGCGAAAGAGGCCTATATAACCATCAAAACTTTTACACAATCAGACACAGAACCCTTTATGATAGCCACTGGGCTGTGGAGTCCCAGTAGCAGCCCAGCCCAAGGTCAGTGGGCCAGACAGTGCACTAAGAGGCCTGGGATCGCTGTGGATAAATGTCTTCCCCGTGCCACTGCACCCAACAACCCTCTATCTTTAATCCCTGCTGCTCCGAGTCAACTATATAAACTATTAACTGCACATCCAGTAAATCCCGCCACAGAAAGGGCTGTAAAATTGCACCCCCCTAGCAAACAGCACAGTAAACTGCCCTCGCTGTATAACATGATGGGGGCCAAAAACAGTCATTTCCCTCTACAGGCTTCTCAAATTGAGTCTTATCCACTGTGGCGACGAGTTGCCCCCACCTCACCCGCCACCCTCGGCCTCTCTTTTCCTTAAATCGTGCTTTCATCAGCAACCAGTGAGATTGGGTGGAAAGGGCTGACCTTGGAGATGGGATCTTAGCAGGTTTAACGCCACCTGTCCCGACAGTCACTCAGCCTGGTCGACCAGCTTCATTATCCCAGTGATGAGCCGACAGTCTGCTACCATGGTTAACCTCTCACCTCCAGAGCACGAGGGCAGCGCATGAGAAGGCCTCCCTTGATTTGGTCTCATTTTGTAAAGCACTTTGACTCCTCTCAAGGCTTTTGACTTGAGACACCCACATCTACCTGACATTTGTGGGAGAGCTTGAAATGATCTGTCACTGATTGTTAAAGGTATAATTCTGTCACCATTTACTCATGCAGTTCCAAACCTTGATGACTTCCTTTCTAGAAGGTGACAGCAGGGTTCAAATGACATTGACTTTTATTGGATGCACAATAATGCCAAAAAACAAAATATCCTATTTTAATGTTAAAGTAACTATAATTAAGCCATTTGTTTGATGCTTTACCCCAGAAGTGTAAGTGTGCTTTACCCCGTAGAAGTGTGTTCTGTGGTGTGATCAACACTGTTTACAAAAGTTTGACCATCTTGATATGGCAAAACCAGCTCAACCTATGGTCTCTATGCTTAACCAATGAAAGATGAAAGTTCGTATCTGTCTAAATGACATGCAAATCCATGGTTTTCCTGGGGAATTAGGCTACTTTAACACTCTTTACGCAGGATATTTTTCATGTCTGTGGGTTGAAGCGACCCCACGTAATGTGGTATGTGATATAGGATGTGAGTTTTATTAGATGAATCTCAACATTTTTTTTTTATTTTAACCCCTAGGAACTAAATTTTTCCTGGAGGGCCTGAAAAGTAACTGATTAGTAAAAACTGAGTAAGTAAAAAAATAATGTGCCTTTATAAAAGGATGAAAGTTTCTGACTTTTAAATCTTTCAGATGTGCCAAAGGAGCTATAAATAAGCCAGTTGATTTTGTCGGTGTATCAAAACTCTTGATAAAAATCCACCAAATCTGACATAGCAACACTGGCTCAATCAATGGCAAGAGTTTGGGGGTGGGCTTCCTGTTTGTGTAACCAATTCAAGATAAGGAGATCTGGAAATCTATTTGCAAAATTATATTTTTGTACTTCTGTATAAAATTCTAAAACAACTGTATAAATTATTTAAATAACTTAAGAGCTCTTATCATTTATTTTTTTTGTACAGAAGAATTATTGTAAATGCTTTTATTCAGTAAGCTTCTAATTTTGCTTTTAAATCTTCCAAATGTGCTGATCTGAATATAAGCCATTTGTTTTGTTTTTTTCTCTTTAGCACTGTCAGAGTTTACAAAAGTCTGACCAGCCTGACACGGCAACACTGGCTCAACCAATAGTATTAGTTGAGGACGGGCATGTGTTGTGGAAACCTGTTTTAAAAACATTCTTTTTTCCGTTCTCTCTGGTGACATTAGTGGTTAAGAAATTACACTCTCCAACTTGAGGATAAATGTGCTTGTTTTCACAATTTAACTCTAATAAAACTCTTTGGCTCTTTATGTTCCTGCTCCCCTCGTTTCCACCCCAGTCTCTTGCCCCTCCCAGATTGTCATCCACTACATGTCCAGCCAGCAGGGGAGGTAAAATCGCATTCTCTGCGGTTTCCATCACTGACCTGAATACGCCTGCTCTCTCCAATAACAGCTTTAGGAGTGCACAAATGGAGACGAGAAGGAAAAATAAAGCAGGAAAACAGACAGGGAAGAGAACATGACTGATTTGCCTACGGGGAAGAGGCGATGTGATTGTGGAACGAAGTGAGATTGTATCAGTTGGACAGTAGCGTGGAAGCTCTGCCAGCTTCAGTGATGTTCTTCCCCTCAGTCTGCCACTTTATCCTGCCCTCATGCCTCCATGACCATGTCCAGTCCAGAGCCTGCTGGGAGAATATGACCTCCCCTGACTCACCTCCATAAGAAGCTTTTAGTGGTCCTACCTGGTCTTTTGTTCTGTACTCTGTTATGTTGAGGAATCGTTAGATACTAATGAAGTTGACTTTATGGAAATGACAGGAGTTAATGGATCTTTTAGAGATTTTAAATGAATCCTGGCACATGCTTTATTGGCTTTGGATCAGTTGAATCTTCTTTCACTTGTGAGTGACCATTCATTCAACTCATATTGGTGTAAACCATTCTACACTTCTTCAATGTGTATGATTTTTTTTTGTGTGCAGTTATTTGCTAAGCATTAATTAGTTGACTCTTGATAATCTGTTTTTCATAATAGTTGAAAATATATTGATGGATGATGTTGTATAGAATAGCACACTGATTTTCATGATTTCATTAAAATTAATTCATGAAAATGTTATAGGATAAAGATATAGAGCATGTATTTTTGGAGAAATTTGCTCAAATGCATATTTCATATATTTTTAGCTTAAATGTCGATATGTCAAAAATCCATTTGTAATAGATCAGTATGTCTAATTTTCTAATTTCACTTTTTTTTCACGTTTGTTATTGTTTTGATGTCTCATATGTGCTTATGAGGATAATAGCTCACCTGTTGGGTCACATGTCAACACCGCCTCATACATTACAGCTTTAAAGTGAGAAAATGACACCACCAGGTGACCTGAATGGACTACAGAAGTTTGGTGTTTCATAGATGGTTATTACGGTTGAAGATATATAGGAGTCTGCGCTCTCATTGCAGAGAAACTTGCGCTGAGGGAGCCGCAGAACAGCCTGTCTGTGAGTGGCTCCTGGTATATGATAGGCTATGAATTACATTACATCTCTAAAATGGGCCCCAGAGCTGAAGCAGCACTACATCTTAAATTTCAGGACACTGGGTGAGAACGAGAGAGGGAGGGAGAGCCGGAGAGAAGAAGAAGAAGACGACGACGTCGAAAAAAGAAATAAGATTCAATCTTCAAGCGCCTTACAAATGTTTGCGTCAGTTTTCTTGTTTAAAGCAGAAGCCACTGAGAGGAAGAGGTAAGAGAGAGAAACAGAGAGCAGAGAAGTAATGTCCACGTCTCGTTTTTTTTCCCTTCTTCTCTGCGTTCTCCTTTTTCCCCCCAAACTGTAGTGAAAAGATTAAATTGTTTACGAGCTCGGAGCCAGGCTGGCTAGAGAGGATGAGCCAAGAGCGACAGAGATAGACATTCTAATTCGTGGCTGTACTTAGCGCCCCGGCCCCTCTGTGCAACCGCTAATTCTTTTATCTAGCTTCAACACTCCAGGCTGCAGCCACATTCATGAAAAAAAGTAAGTGAAAGAGGCAAAAATGACTGTTTTATACGGCGTACAACTGATAAAAAAATCTCTACTTGAATACTTGATTTCTTCGTCCCCCTTTCTTCCGTCCCGTCTTTCTTTTTTGCGTTCCCCTCATCTCACAAAGCGGCAGGCCGACTGTAGTCTTTAACCCTTTATCTAGACTGAGCAGAAAGACGTTTGCTGCATCCTGTGCTGAGGTTTCTCTGCTGGTGTGTGAGTGCCTGCATGTGTGTACGTGTTTGACAGGGTTTGGTTGAGGAGTGAGATTGGTGTAAGTTGGGTACTGGGGGGCGTACTCTGGGATTGGGGGTCCGGAGGGTTGAAAATACAGCATAGAGAAGAATTACTGTTATCTCCGAGGCAGAAGAGGAAGAGGCAAGATAAGAAACTGCAGCAGCTGGGAGAGAATCAGGCGTGTGAGAAGCCGAGTTTCAAGGGGGCCCGGGTTGTAAATTCACTGGATATTCAGCGCGAGCCGGCCCTCCTTGTCTGTCACATGGGGTTCAGGGTTTTTTCTGTCTCTCTCTTTGCTCTACCCTCTCCCCTTCCCTTTTTTCCTGAGGTCTGCTCCTCCGATAGAGGTATTGTGCGGGCTCTGCTGTATAGAAAGCTCATCAGCAGCGTTTGCCTCTTGGGTGTTATCGGCCAGTAAGGTAACTGCGCGCTTATAGACTGCACGCAGATAATAGTGGCAGAATAAAGAAGATAAAGGGGGACCTCTTCTCATTAACAGCTATCTCAGCCACTGCAGACACTGCCAGTATTGAGTGCTTAGTATGCTGAGCATAAATTTAAAAAAAAAGACGACGAATAAAAATGGGAGGAGAACTGAAATGAATGAGGGAGAGGGGTGGTTGTTGTAGCAGGGTGAGCAGGAGGGACCGAGCATATAGGATGAGACCCATAGAATATGAGATGTGGATGCACACATGCACAAACAATGGCTTATGTTTTCATGGCATTCCGAGAAGACGACACTAAGGCCATATTCTACACGTAGACTTCATCCGACATGAGAATAGAAGTTTATGAGCCTTATTATGCATGTTCTTGTTCGCTTGTGTTGGCTGTTTGATATCTACATATCCCTCAGGAAGTCTGGGAGAGGTATAAAGGACACTAGCGCATCTTTTGTCATAGCATATATAGATCTTCTCCAGTGCTTTTTCTTTCTGTTTCTTTTTTATTTTTTAAATGTATTTATTGTAGGAGGCAATGGTGGTGGTTGTTCTGGATTATAGTGACCACCATGAAGCTATTCTGAGTGACCCAAGAAAAAATTATTCCATTCCATTCTGTTCTACATTGATGCAGTATTTATTTTTAGTAGTTTTTGTTGTTTTATATATGTTTTATTAATAATATTTACTGTTTGTTTTATTTATATATGTTTTAGTAAATAACTAAACTAAATCAAAACTATTAGATGTTCCCTTGCATAATTTATATTATTATATTATAAAAAATATTATAATAAAACTATATATATATATGTGTGTGTGTGTGTGTACATAATTATATTTTTAAAGTCATTTGCGTTTTCTTGAACTGCTTACACTTCACATAATAGAAATTTTGGCTTCTTTTTACCAACTAGCCTTTTTTGAAACACTAAACAGAATATCATTATTCAGTACGTAAACGGGAGTAAATTAAACACTGTACCATTACTGTGACGTCTTCTGTTTTAGCCATTTCATGTTTGTTAGTTTTTTTTAATTGAAACAGAACGTGGCTGCGTAGTTTTCAACTGATCTATAAATAATAGCAGGGAAGATAAGACACCGTTCCACTTTACATTGCCCAATAAAATCTGGGCTTATTTAAGATGCATTCTATATTATACAGTAATCTATAGCAATGCAATTACAACTACAACTCAGACTGACAGATTTTTTGAGCCATTGATTACTGTTTTTTTTAATGCAAATGTATTATTCATATTTGTTTACAATATTATTGTTAATAGCTGTTGATAGAGGGACACTTTTGGTTAATTTGGTGGAAAGGGCAGGGGATTGAGCCCCTAAAGAACACCCCCCTTCGAGCACATGCCTGCCTTCGAGCACTGGCAGCGGAGGGGAGAAGGTTAAGTCTGGTGGAGCTCTTCTGTACAACACACACACATACACACAATCTCTGTCAACAGTGCTGGAGGATTAGAGCCATTTCTGAAATGCATGGAGCTGTCTTTTTTTGAAAAGCCTTTCAACAGTTACACCAGAGTTTAAAAAAAAAGAACCATAAGAAGGAGCAAAACAAAACCGTGAATATGTCCCCCCCCACCTTCCAACAGAAGCCACAGCACAGAAACAATTAAGAAAGAAAATGACCAAATTGGACAGCAGAAGTATGCATTATCTTGGAGCCTCTGTGTGTGTGCAATTCGTGTCTGTATGTGTGTTTGTCTGGAGCTCTGAGGATGACCATTGAGCTGTAAATAAAGCAGAAGCCCCCCCAGCCTGCCAGTAAGAGGAGACAATCCTGCGCTGCTCAGGCAGACATGTTCCTGATAAACCGTTGCTCTCTTGCAGGCTGTACAATAGGGCCCGGATTCATTTGCATGACACAATTGGCTTGCCGTGCTGATGTGTTGCGGCTAGACAAGTGTAGCATTACGAAGAACAAGTTACCATGGGGAAGGTTAATGCAGACAATAAGGGAAGCAGATAATGGGAATTGGGCTCCTGTTTTTCAAACCTCTTATCTGGGAGCCGAGTAAAATCGTCCTGCTTTGAATACGGGTAACCGCTTTAAAGGGCCAGTTCCCCATGTTCACACAAGCACTATGAATCATAATTTATTCACTCCATGGTGTTTATTTACATATCCAAACATGGATACTGCACAATGTAATACTCTCTAGGTATGAGTCATATGTTTTTATTTGATTAATTTTATTTGATTTATTAACAATTAGACCTTCTTGTCATAACAAAAAATCTTTAATGGGTCATTAGCTAACATATGTCCCTTTAAATATGTGATATAGATGTAATATTGTTTGTAATTGCTGGGGCTTGTGGTGCGTTTTCTTTCCTTTCCTTTTCTTTTGTGGTTCTAGAAAATATTAAGTTATTTTTGGAAAAAGCAGATAAAAAAAACAAAATTTTCATTTGAATTTTATTTAGTTCAACATCATTAAAGTTTACTTTCTAAAGGCTGGTTGAACATTTTATTTTAACCAGATTATTTGTGATTTGTTATACTGACAGCTCTGATTAAAAAGAAGTTGTTTTGCAATTGTATTTTTGCGCTGCAAACACACGAACGTGCTGCAAACTCTATCAGGGGGATCTCCAAAAAGTGACGTACCCATCTGAGACCTGATTATCTGCTCAGTGGCTTTTGGTCAGAGCAGAGATGTTGTCGCTGAACTAAAAGGTGAGTTTTTTTGTGTTTACTTTAACAACCTTATCATACGGTCTTTTGGATATTATTAGACTAATCAGACGAATTCCACACGTAACTGTGAAATATTATTTTAATGCTATGTTAGCTAGAGTTACTCTCAGATGGGTTTGTCACTTTTTGAGGTCCCCCTGAAACATTTCAGTTGTGGTCCATGCTGTTTGCAGCGCATTTCTTTGTTTGCAGCGCGTTCGTGTGTTTGCAGAGCCTTTCTCTGTTTGGTTGCATTGCGAGAATTTGCAGCGCCTGTGTTGTCAAACTGATGAAGATGTTTTCTTAATGTGTTGTCATTTATATATTTATAAAATTCTTTATCTAAATGTTAGTAAGTAGAAAAATATATTTCATTACAAACATCGATTAAATAACTTACATTATTGCAGATTTCCTAATTCTCACATGGTGTCTCAGTATGGGGGTTGTTCTTGAAAAGTTTGAAAACCCCTCCCTTAACCAGTTTCCCTGTGTGAGTGTGTGAAGGTTGGTCTCCAAAAGGTCTGCCCCTTCTGTTCAGCATGTGCACGGATCCACCCAGCAGGTAAAGGCTCAATTACCATCCTTCAGCAGACCCCTAACAAGGCGACAAAAGGCCCTAATTTTTAATTTAATATTTGGGCTGCTGAGGAGTAGGGGCAGAATAAGGGGGGAGGTCGTCCGTCTGGGTGGAGCCTCCCACCGTGGCCTCCAGATGGGCCAGGCTGGCAGAGAGGTTGTTAAGAGCGAGGATTGAGTACCTTACATAGTGAATTAAGTTTGAACCCTGGGGTGTCTGGGCTCTACAGAGAGAAAGACAGTCTATTTCAGTGATACTGTGCTTTACCTCTGCTTCCCTGTCAAGCTCCCTTCAACCCCCAATATCATGACATTTAAGCTATTCATTAATTAGAGGCCTGCATGATGAGCTTTTATGTTCTAGTATGCAAATAAATAAAAAGGGTTGTGACCCCTCCTCCTCTTTGTTCATTATGATATTATTTTAAACTGAGTTAGTGCTCAGAAGACAAGTATGTCTTACTACCTGTTGCCTGTCTGTCTGTCTGTTGTGTATTGTTCTGTTATTCTTATTCTGTCTATTCTGTCTAACTCTCTGTCTGTCATTCTCTCTTTCTAACTTTCTCTGATGTTCTTTTGTTCTGTCAATCTGCAAAAAAGTCACTTTATTTGAGAGACTGAACAATGATCAGCCGATTTTTGGATTACTGGCCAGTTTGCTTTTTTGCTTACTTTAATTGGGTTCCGAATGCCGATTAGTCAACACAGCACTTCAGTTGTTCTTAAATTGTTCTAGTTGTTTTAGATTTTTTGTGTGCTTAAAAATTACATTTAAAATAATATTCTACTCTAATAATAATATTCTTAAGTTTTGTGTTTATGCAGAGTATTACTGAAATTAACATGCATGTAATGCCACTATGTATAAAAGCTTCCTATTTAAATAGTTTTTTTCTTCATTGTAGGACAGACACCAGAAACGCAACAGTATATACACATTTTTCTGTTCAAATGACATTTATCTTTCTGTGACTGAGTTGAAGTAATGTTGCTCTTTATCTGAATTTTCTAACTCTAATGGCACAATTACCTGAATATGACACATAAGCATATCATGTTTGTAGCAGAAAGTGCCTTTCTGATCTTTTGTTTATGTACTGTATGCGTGTGTATGCATGTGTGTGTGTGTGTGTGTGTGTGTGTGCATGTTTGCGTGTGTCTGAAGGAATGCATTACTAAAAATAGAAAAGGGATATATTTTCTCCTGGGGATGACACCCCATTTGTTTTCATTTTGTAGATGGCCGTCCATGCCAGATTACGTGGTTTTCCCTCCTTCAGGGCTTCTCTCTGGTCCTCTTACCCCCCACCTTCTAATAATGCACCTCCTATTATTCCCTAATGGATCGAGGACAAAAACAGTGACCTACTAAAGACCAGACAGAGAATTCACCTGTGATTTATCTATTTGCTTTCACACTCCCTGCCATAGTCAGGGGCACAAATCATTTGTTTTGCTCCTATTGTAGTCTCTTCAGTCCAAGTCTACTTCTTCAACACTTAAGCCTTGTATACTTCATGAATGTGAATCATAAGAAATTTGCAATCAAGAGTAGAATGGGTCCATCCATTCTTACATCCAGTGTACACAGAAGCCTCCAAATGAACTCAAGAATCAGAAGAGTTTTTTATTTTTAGAGACAGTCAGATGGTACCCTGTTTGACGACGTTTTAGGAAAACGCTGATGTCTATTTGGGATAAGATTGGAAGACTTTTCATTTAAAAGCAATTTAATTAAAAAACTGGAAAGCACCAAAAAGAGCTGGAATAAGTAGGACGATATGAAACCGCCAGCAAATGGATTCCTCAAACCCACTCGAGGGAAACCACACAAGCCACTTAGCAAACGAATAATTTTGGTTCTATTTTCACTTTCATATCACAACTGAATGTATTATTTAACGCACGTACTTTGATGTATTTTTTTCTCTCCGCTTGTTTTGCGTCAGCCGTTGTGGCGCTGGCAGAGATTGCCTTGTTAAAGATTAATAAGACCGGTGGCGTGTGATTGTTTTAAGGTTAGGAGCGGCACTGATTCGCTCTGCTAATGCCGTATGTGTGTGTGCGTGTGTGAGCCGGGATATTGATCGTCTGTGTGTCTGCCCAAAGAGCGTTTGCTCAGTCAGGCATTGAGAGGCAGCAAAAAGTGAGGTAGTGGAGAGAAAGCACGACTGGTTTGGCTGACCTGGCCCACGAACCAACACCCCAGATGTATTTGGGCTACGTCAGCAAACAGCCCCATCTTCCATGTGCAGGAAGTGTTACACCCCAGTCCTGCTAATGCTAATCTCAATCTTGACACTTGACAGAGACGTAGCGCTAACTACTTAAGTGTCATCCAGCTTGACTCAACTCACACACATTTCTCCTGTTTTTTATAGCACTTCCCTGGGGAACTTAGCATTCTGGCCATGACCCATATTGACACCTTTGAGCCATGCGTTGCTTTATGGGACATGTACGCATGCAGTGACCTCAATTTTCCTCACACCAGCACCGCTCAACCTCCTTTTTTGTTGACGGTGATTCATTTTAAAAGCCATTCCCAAATGTACAATTAGCATACTAGCTCTCACGGAGGTTATACCCCATCGCCGGTTATTGACCATTAAGCTGTCCATTAACGCATTGCTGCTTCTTCCGTAGACATCTTTCTTCTCTCTTCATTGGTCTGAATGGTGAATGAACTGATTTATGTCACAATCTCATTTTGTCGTGTTTTTATATGTACGTTGTAAACCTTTAATGGCTAATGCGCTAACAATATCCCAGATCAAAACTCTGGGTGCCACACACATCAGCATCGTGCTGGGATTAATCGAGTCTCTTTGGAAGTCTTGGCGCACTTGGGAATAGCCGTCTTTCCAATCGCTGCAGTAGTTAACGGTTGAGGTTTAGGGCTGTTTTATCTGAAATTTATCAGGAGGGAATTGGGCCGAGGTCATTGTCGGGCGGCTATAACCCTTTGTGCCGCCTCTATTGTGGTTTGAAGATAAACTGCTGAAAGACAGGCAACCGTCATCCCCCTCTCAAAGACGAAGCACGCATTCGCCTTGAGTGCACGACGCGGGAACGTGGTTTCAAAAAACACTCGACGAAGACCGGTTCCATCATCACGCTCCAGGATAAAAGGCATCATTTCAGAGGTTTTCATTGCCCGTTTAACTATCCTTGTTCCCTCGCTCTCTAATATCGCCTCTAAATTACCATCTCAAATCTACACACGATTGCCACACTAGAGACGTCTGCACCGTCCACCCACCACCCCTCAGGCTCCGTGGCATTTTACGAACCCCAACCACGTTTGCATTTGAATTTCCTTCGGATTAGATTTGTAAATCAAAAACCAATACATAACATGCAAGAATTAATCTGTTTTATATACCTTGGTTACATTTTTCCTGCTGCACATTTGGAAGATTTAGAATGTATTTGCACCTGCTGGTTTCAGCCATTATATGCTTCAGTTCATACATCTATTTGTGAGGCTATAAAACAGGCATTGACTACCCATGTAAATTGTGTTCCTCACAATAAATTATATGCATATTTGCAAAAAAAAAAAAGAAAGAAAAAATACATGACTGCTGTCGGTCCTCCCCTGTGTATCTGGAATACTAATAACAGCTGGGTGAGACACATTTGCTTCCTCCGTGTTTTTCTATCTCAGTGTGATTTGGATTGAAGTTTGGGTTTTTAGCATTTCATTCCTCCTGTCTTCCTGTCTGCATCGTCTATTTATTTGAAGCGAGTGATGTTCTTACTGTAGCGATGTGGTTGAAAATGCCATTGACCTGCACACACCTACGGTTCAGCAGCTGATTTCTTTCTCTCTCTCTATGAGATGCCTCTGCTAGATGTGTACATTAATCCAGTATCTAGTTGTGTATAACCAAGTATTAATCACATTCAGTCTGGGGGAATGAGTGTTATTGATGCTAGCCAGCATTCAACACACCGAAGTCAGGGAAGGACACTTGGATGAATCCTTTTTTAAAATCTTTTCAAAAATGCTTGACTGAAATAAGGGATGTCATATGGTTCTTGGGTTTCACTCTGAGTGTGCAACATAAATCTGCAGCAGTTGACTTTCTGTAACCCTGCTGATAAATAAGATTAGAGCTGACTGACTCCATACTCGAAATAGGTCCCATCTTCATATTTCTCCTGATGACCTTCGCTATCTGATTTGCATTATCTTTCAAGCCATGATGTCACCAGAATTACCAGTGTCAGATTTTGGGCTACTTAGCAAAACCACACACAGGCTTTTTGGATAATTCCTTCCTTTTGGTGCCAAACAGGGCTTGTGTAATGACCGTATAAACAGAATAATGAGCTGTGCTGGCTGATGACTGACTAAGATGTAGAAATGCTTTCACATGTGTTCCAGAGTACTGTTTCACACAGCTGAGTAGTGTGTATTTAGGCTGGTAGTTGAAATAAATTTTAAAGACTTGCAAGATATTTGTTATATATGTTGTATTATATTGTATTATAGTATATCATATTAATATACAATAAGGTTAATTAGATAAGATGAACTAAGAATGAACATTTATTCATTCAGCAGTTAATTTTAACATTTACTAATGCAATATTAAAATCACAAATTGTGTTTGTTTCCATAAGGTAATCCACTGTGAATTAAGCATAAATGACTGACAACTAACATTAACAAAGATGAATACATATTTTAATAAATATGTAGTTCATTGTTTGTTCATGTTACTTAATACCTTAACTAATGTTTACAAATTACACCTTATTGTAAGTGTTCCTTGATTATATTATATTTGTAATATTTAAATATTACAAGTATTAAAAAATAATATATTACTAAATATATATATTATATTTGTATTATATTAAATTTAAATACATTAAATAATTCACACACATACATACACACTGTCAAATATTTGCATTACTAAATTACTAAAACTGAACCATTAATAATATTAAAAAATATAAAAGATTGTATTACATTATTTGCTATCATGTATGTCATTAATCCTTTTTTAATGAGTATGATGTTAAATTCACAGGTATGCAATGTTCACAATCTCTGCATAATAGTTAAATATGATTTCATTATAGCTTGCCATTTACTTACATTAGCAGCCGTTTACTGGCTGCACACATACTGTGTGAAAGTAAGCCTTTTAGTCTGTGTCAGAGAAACTGGTGCTTACATTCTTTGTCAGTGCTGCTGTTAGAGCACTTCGGGATATGCAGTGTGATTGTAGCTGAGCTTAGGTGAATATCAGTGCACCTTCATGTGTCATGCCCCACTGAGGATCTGAGCAGAGGTGAGAGGTCACCGCCCCACTCTGTAGCACCTCCTACTCACCCCCCCAACACACACACACACACAGTGATGTGCACAAAAGCCAATAAAATTGCAAATTTCTCCATATTTTCACAATATCCTAAATAAACAGCAGCCAAGCACACATTCCCTCGCTCTGCATCAAATATTAATCTCGGTGTGGCTACAGCGCCGTGCAGCAGCACCGGCCACCCCTCTCTGGGTAAACATTGGGGAGATTGCTATTCAGCAGCTCTCATCCGCGTGCCTTGCCGAAGAGCATGACAAATTCTCTTCCTAATTACAAGGCGCTCTGTGTGCTCTCCAGCACTGTAAATCCACCCCACGCTCTCTCCTCTCCAATTCTGGATTAGGCCTCCACATTTAGTTTCAGCTCAGGTCGGATGTTCAAATGGGTGAACCAGTGTTTCGAAGAGTTCATCATATGTCAGAGGGGCGCTTAGTATACCCCTTAGTTTGCAGTTGGTATTTACCCAAAGATGGCACATTGATTTTTTTGTGTGTGTTTGAGCAGTCATTCTGTGCCTTCTTAAATCTCTTTCAATCATACAATATGGGTTTTGTGGTGTAATTATTTTCTATTTTCTACTTAGAAATGGGTTTCATTCTCTGTAGATAGATAGATAATTTATAAAGAAATATATATAAATGCAAAACTTTTAAAACTAACATACGATATCAACAAATTTCACATATAAATTATATATTATAATTGAAGCTATTTAAATTTTTTTTTTTTTAATTAAAATTAGGAATTTATAAAGCATAATTAATTATAACGAGCACATGAATTTGATACATTTGTAGTATTTAATGTATGTATTTTTATGTACATATTTTTAAGATTATTGATTTTAAATGTATTTCATGGAACAGGTCACTATGATAAGATTAGATGACCAGCTAAATACCTTTAGTTTCATCTCCATAATGCCAGTGTTATCAGAAACTTTCACATTTCTACAATAGCATCTGAACGAAAATCTTTTTTTTCTAACAATGTTAATAATCACGTTAGTGACCATACTGACCAACAATCACAAAAAATATCTACCTTTTTTGTACAAGAAAGTTTGTGAGTTAGAAAAATACTGGAGCGTATCAAACTTTGAAACTCAAAAACACTTTCTTTCTCTAAACTTTCCCCTCTCTCCTATCACTTCCTCCCCTACTGCACTTGAGCGTGCCCTTTACCGTTGTCAATTTTCACCCCCTCCTCCTCGCCAGCAGCACTGTGTCCTTTCCATGCCATTGTCTCGCTGTTTTGCAAATGAATGTAATTATCGGGAAAGTAATAAGAGGCCCCTGCTCTGGATGAAACTGAGAGAGAAAGTCTAAATGTTCTCCTGGAAAAACCTTGACAGCAGGCCTGAACAGGTTGTCAACAAGACTGACGTGCCATCTTTAACCACAAGGGGCAGCAAAGTACACTGCATCCAGAAATCTCCTGCCCTTCTGTCCAGTCTCACCTCTGATGATTAAGACATCCTCCATTCACTGGAGAACAGGCTCATTTGAATGCTAGCAGCCGGCTTGGAAGTCTTGGGCTCGAGCCTGAATTGTAACGCTAGGCCAAGAGATTCGAGTTGAATCTGGACCGGTCTGTCACTCAGCCAAAAAAGCGACTTCTTCCAGCAATTCCCCTCAGACTTTCAGGCAGATTAACAGGTACATTTCTTTAGTATACAGTCACTGTCAGTGCCTTATTAAACACCACCTGCTGTTATCCGCCACGCTGAGAGCGCGAGGAAGTCGCTGACACAGTTCTCTCAGTCTTTCCTTAATCTCACACATCCTACTTCCTCTCACCATGTTCCAGCCACACACGCAGTCATTTAGTGCTCCTGCAAGTAATTGGCTTTCCCGATGCTCCCTGTGAATCTGGGGTGTTTATTGAAACCACTGGATGAGATATTGCTCCCCGTGGCTCTCGCTACCTCCTGTACCCAGTGTCCAGGTGTCTCCTGGGATTGTCTCAAAAGAACCGTTCATTCTATCTGCCCATCTGTGCTTTTGTTGCATATGTAAGAGGTCAGTTATTGCGGATATCAATCAAGCTACCTTGACACTGTAGAGAATACTCGTAATTCAGTGTTTAGCTACCATAATTGAATGTTGTTGTATTTAAACTACTGTAATTGACTGATGAAAAAATGCTCTTCTGTTTTTCTTGAGCTTCTTGAGCAACGGTGATGGCATGTAGATATGGTATGAGCTCCATCTATCAGACATCAGAGATTTTTATTAGGGTTGAACTCAATGTGGAGGTCGTCACATGGAGGGAGAAGCAGCGGGGGGGGGGAGAAGGACATGGACGAGAGGTCTTCCTGTACCGGCGATCCAATCTAATCTTTACAATTATAGTGGCTAATTGCTGTTGTGTGTTCATGTCAAGCGAGCAGTATTCCTCATCACTCTGACAGAGTCTAAATGGCAATAATCAAGTCTATTTATTGGCATCAGACTGGTGCAAGATAATATTTGATTTATTTTGTACATACTATGTACACACACACACACACACACACACACATATATATATAGGCATACATGTAGAAATATATATTTTAATATGTAATATTTATGTTTGATATCTATATGCAACATTAATAAAAAATAATTTACAACATAGGTTAGGTCTCACGCCCCTGCACAGTGTTTGTTGTTGTTCTTCCCCATGTGCTCAGTGTGACCCAGTGTCTGTCTATTGTTAATTATGTTCAGGTGTGTCTTGTTAATTAGTGTCATTGTCTGCCCGATTTAAGTTACGTTCAGTTTAGTTCATGTTGTCCGGTCATTAATGTTTGTGTAGCGTCTGTCGATGTGGATACCCTGCTTGCCTGTCTTCATGCACTTCAAGTATTAAAAGGACTTGCTTCACAGAGTTTTGTATCTGACTTCTGCTTCACCACATAGGTTACAGGTTACAATATAGTTTAAATATTTAAAAATAGGTACAAACTTACATTGTATTTAAAATGGTATTTCAAATTAAAATAAAAGTTTAAATATTTAATTATTAATATTTAAAATTTTCCTATAACCATATACATCCTATAATATTTATATTTACTACTTTCCTATTTTACATGCACACACACACACACACACACACACATACTAATATATACATATTAGTCCTGTCAAATGATTAATTGTGATTAATCGCATCCGAAATAAAAGCTTTTGTTTACAAAATATATGTATGCATACTGCATATATTTATTATGTATTTATAAACACTGTGCAGACATATATATATTTAAAATATATATTATGTAAATAATATAATATATATTACATATTGTAGGTATAGATTTCTTTAAATATGTTCATGTATTTACATAATACATTTATATTATGTATTTATATACACAATAAATATAAAACGTACACTCATGCATGTTATGTAAACAAAAACTTTTATTTTGTATATCTATATATGTATATATAGATAGATATACATTGATTTATATTTATTTATTTAATTTATGCAGATCATTATCTGTGTATTTGTTTCAAGGCAAATTTGGTATGTATTTCCCCTTCCTCCTTAATTTCCTTTGCCAGTGATCAAAGGTCTCCTCCCGGTCCCCTGTCAAGCATGGCTCTATTACCCCCCGGTCGACGCGATTGTCTAACAGGCATGCTGAGGACACCCTACAGGAGGGCGTTCTCCACTCCCCTGCTGCTGACGTCCCGGGATTGGTTATCTCTGTCACAGTGTGTGATTGCAACCTCTGGGTGACCCCTACGCAATATATATCGTCACAGGTTATCTACATAATGCAGGGGGAGAGGGTGAAAAGCTATCAGAGAGATAGCGTAGAGCAATCAGACCTTTCCTGTACACAATGATAGCCGTTGTATGACTGGAAATGTCGCTGAGGTGACAGCAAATGATTCAGAGCACATACATCGCAGATGACCTGCTTGCGTGACTCTACATCTTCTGATTGACAAGCGCACAAGCGTGTTTGTCACGGACATACCAAGGGTATAGCTGTGGTAGACTCACCTGCTAGTTCTTCTGAGCTAGCGCTTTTCTGCTGAGTGAAGCCATGATGGCAGATTAAAGCAAGCCATTGATCATCTCCCACCGCAAATGATGCATAATCCCTCTCGTAATGTGTCTTTCATAATCATCATGACAGGTCCCAGGAATGCATGCAAATAAAAAGCAAGCCAGGGAAGGAGTAAACCGATGAACGAGTTTTTAAGAAGCAGGCTATTACGAGACATTTGCCTTCTTTTTATGATATCAAACGATCAATTATCCAGATGGCTGGAAGAGGAAGCGTCACGACACAACTGCTTTGCATTGTTTTTTTTAAACTCTGTTTCTACCATAGCTGTGGCAATAAACAGATGTTGGCTTTGTTTTGCTTTCAAAGGCAGGTATTCCACCACACCACAGTTCCCTGACCAGCTACTGAGCAGCTGAGACTGGCATCTGCTGCTGCGTTTGAGCAGGAGGGACTCACTGCTGGCAGGTTGCTGTTAACTTGGCAATAAAGGAAAGTCCGGGAATATGAAGAACTATGATGCGCTTGATGTGTTTCGATCATTCTGTCTCATCAGGACGTTTGTTTTTATGGTCATGATGCTGGAGACTAGCAGCATGGCTGGCATGAATGTGGCTGCGGCAGAGAAAACCACCATCACCCTTATGCTCAATCTTAGCATTTCATATTCCAAACAAGCTTTTGGTTGTCTGATTGTGCTCATATTCAAGATAATATTAACCTTTTTAGGAATGTTTAGTAGATAACTTGCGCTGCATGGTTGGCTGTGTACATGATACTTGTTGTGCTCTGAATATTTTGGAAATGTAGGCACTTCTTTACAAAGATTTGTTTTATGGATCAGATAACTTACTTATCATGAAGAAAAATGTAAATGGTTTCCAAATATATACAAAACTGTTTTATAATGCCACGTCATCTAATAATTTATAGATACTGTTTAAAATACTGTAAATTATAATTATGCATAATTTGACTTGTAGCATTTAAATGTATGGGTTAGGGTTTTGTTTGTTTGCTTATTTCCACAAAATATTACAGTATTTTAGGTAACACTTTAGAGTAATTTCTTATTACTAACATATAGCTAACAATAATGAACACTGAGCAATGTTTGTTAAAGTATTACGGCTATTTACTGGTTATCTGGCATAACAAGTAATATGGGTTAACATTTATGGTAACACTTTATTTTAGGGTCTCTTTTCTTATTAACATGCATTTTACTAGAATATTAGCTATTTATTAGTAATAATTAAGCATATTTTAATGCCTTATTTTACATGATCTTATTCTACATCCCTAATTCTACCAAATACTTAACAACTACCTTACTAACTAGTAACAAGCAGAGAATTAGGAATTTATTGAGTGAAAAGTCATAGTTAATAGTGAATAAGCGTTCCTTGTTCTACATTGTTACCCACTTTATTTTAAGGACCAATTCTCATTATTAACAATTTTAGCATGCACATTACTAGCATGTTGGCTGTTAATTAGTATTTATAAAGTGAATATTAATGCCTTATTGTACATTAGCATATTTTAGATCCCTTAATTCTACCCCATACCTAAACTTTAATAAGCAGTAAATATAGTTTGTATAGTATGTTAGTATGTATAGTAGTTATATAGTATGTAAAATAGTTTGTTTAAGGAAACTCTTAGGTACTGTAATCGTTTATATGTACTCCTTATTCTAAATTGCTTCCAAATTGTTATATTAGCACTACCCTAACTTTGAATGGAGAAAGTGAGAATAGTGTGTAATTTGGCCAGGTGTAAATAATATGTGCCTAGCAAAACCATTGATGAAGGTGAATGATGTACCTACACCGAACCCTAATCACAGCAAAGTCTGTTTCTGTCTACTCTATCACTTTCAAGATTTACATCTTAGACTGAAATAAACCTGAACTTCTCAAGAATCCTCTTCTGTGTAGGTGAGGCTTCTTTCAACAGGGTGCCGGCACTTTGGAAAATTCCCTCACTTTATGGGTTACATTGTGCGGAAGGGAAACAATTCTTGTATATCGTGATGGTTTCTGTGTTTTATTGTTTGTTTTTTGCCTTTCCAGTCCCAGCGGAGGGTGTGAGCTGCGCTTTCAGATTTGCTCCTCTGTTAAAGCATAATGTGTGTGTCATTTTGGGAGAAAATGGTGCATCTGGAGAAGCAGGTTGTGAAAATGGCACCTGATATGACCTCCATTTTAGAGAATGGTGGAGAAATAATGGAAACCCCGGGAGGTAAAGAGTGCTGCCTTCTCCCCTGCCCTGCGACGAGACCCTGGGCCAGGCATTAGAGAGGATGAATGACAATACTGAGATCCCAGCCGCCGCACTGCTTGTTTATGGATGTGTGTGCACATCTGTGAAGTGTGCCATAGATTAAAGTTGTCTCTGCAAATGTTGTTTTTTGTTGTTGTGTGAAATCGATGATTGATGTTTCCCTATCATGCAGTGCTGTAATTTTTCTCTTGTAATTAACTATGTCACCAGATATCTACACTAGTCTTTGTAATCTATGTTTCAAAAATGTTTTTTTTTTTTTAGCATAGCTGCCGTTTAATCGTTCACCATGTGTCTGTATCTCTTTTACACTTTGCCCTGATCTCTGGGAGTCAGACACATGGATTCATTTCCAAACTGGCTTTCAAGAGTCGCCGCTGCCAGACCCCCTGCTGCGCTAAGCCATCAGCTTTATTTGTTGATCTGTATTTCTCTCCCTCCCTCTTGGCTCATCGAGGCAAAGAAGCCTACTCGTGGGTTACCATTAGAGGCAGATAATCTGCAGTGATTAGATAGGTTTTTATGTGGCGGTCAGGCCTGGTCCCGGGGAGGCAAGAGGAGAGAGCCTTTCAGCGGAGAAGAATAGAGCGCAGCCACTCAGCTTTGCCTCTTCCTCTCAGAGCTCAGAGTCCAGGGCAGCTGTCTATTCACACAACCCTGCCAATTAAGCACATTCAGCAGGGCGCTGGAGAGACACCCAGCCGGAGGTAATCAGAGCCTTGATCATCTCTCCTTCTCCCCTCTCATCTCATATCCTCTCATAATTTCTCTTTTCTCCTCTCCTCTCTCTTTTTTGACTCTCCCCTGCTACCTTTTTACCTGCTACTGGTGTGAAAATGACTGAGTGGGAGTTTACGGCACTACGCCCGTTCTTGTTGGATAAGTTTCTCCTCTCTACACGAGTCGTGTAATATTCCTGGTTGCTCTGAATGATGTAAGCTCATGTTCAGTGGGCATATCAGGTCGACTTGATCCCTCCACCTCATCATGGTTACCAAGTAAATAAATGAAAATGAGTGATGCTAACTTAACTACAGTAATTTTGTATGCATGGATGTAGCTCAGCTGTTTTGAGAAGCACAGCAGTTGTGATATCACACGGCCAAACACACTGTATTACACATGTATATAGTTTTAGCATGTCCAGTTTTTGTTCTTAAACTTTCTTAGTTTATCCTGTTGTTATAAATAAACAATATAATTAAAAATAATTACTAATTTTAATCCCTTCTCTTTTTTAGCAAAACATTTATTTAATAACATTAAATGACTATATTTTACTAATGGCTTTACAAATTAAGGACTTGCATTTAATACTTTTATACTGTAGTGAATTGTATAATTATTTTTGTGCATTTTAAAAATAATAGTAAAAAAAATATTATGTCTTAAAATATTTCGTAAATTGATCTGATCTTTGTGTAAAATGGAAAAAATATTTCCTGTGCTAAAATGTACTCTGATTAAATTATATTTGGATGATATACTGTGTCATTGTTACAAAGGAGTTCGGGAGAAATAGTGAGTTCACGTGCAAACAGTATTTTAATCAAGGCTCAGGGTCAGGACAATAATAGTCGAGTGCCGGCAGACAGTGTTA
>JAUMHI010000057.1:10782562-10820383 GCA_032359435.1 Enteromius unitaeniatus | reverse complement strand
AATCCAACAGACAGAATAGCGAGGTACTAGGAACACGAATGAATTGTAACAACAAACAATGAACCGTGAACAACACTTAAACATAGGGAGGCTTTATACAGTGAAAACTAGGTCAGGTGGTGGAGCCAACAATCAAACACCAAGACAACCAACAAGGGGGCTGGAGACAAACAATGAAGCACCTAGACAACAAATGAGTGGGTGGAGACCACGTTAATTGAAGAGAGTCCATCAATGAACAATTGACATAAAACACACACACACACACACACACAGTTTGCAGGGAGCTGGATTGCCATGCAGGCTGGCACATCCAGCTGATCATGACAGTCATACTGTTAATCTAATTAATCTGTTAATCTTATTGTGTTATGTAAATTGTCCCCTCAAAGGAAATATATATATATATTTTAAAAAGTCTGTATATATATATATATAAATGTATTACCCCTCATGCATGTATATATTGCTTTCCTATGCATAGAAGAAGATATTAGAAAAATGTCTCTGCATATTTGCCCATGCATGCTGTGAAAGTTGGTGGTGTTCATTGTTGTTTTGTTTGGACAAAAGCAGTTAAAACATTCTTCAAAATATATTCTCTTGTGTTACACAGAAGAAAGAAAGCTATGTTTGGAACAACACAAGGGGGAAGTACTGATGACAGCAATGTTTATGTGAATTATCCCTTTAATTCCTTTTAAGTCAGGTTGGTCAGTTTGGGCACTGAGACAATGTTTATTAAAATATAAAAAGGGTTCATGTTTACTTAATGTAGAGGCAAATCTGACACTATCTCTGAGGTATTAAGAGAACACACAGGATACGCACACACACTTGCAGGTTCTAATAACGGCACTCGGAGCAGTCATTAATACTCTATGTGGCATGAGCACCGTGGGCTGGGCAGTAGTAATGGATGCTGTGACCAGTAATTAGGGTACAGGCTGGTGTTAAAGAGTCAAGACTTTGGGAAACCGATTTGTGGAATAATTAGTCTCTAACAGTTTATTGATGGCTCTTTCATACTTTTCCAATGTGTTCCTTTTGGCCCCTCAGCCCACATTAACGACCCTCTGGGTCTCCCCAAACAGCCGTCCCGTCTAATTAATTGAAATTAGGGCAGATCAAATGCATTTCAAGTTTCTCATATTAAAATTACCTGGGGGAATGAATTTCCAATTTAGAACTTGGGATTTCTGTCTTGTTAAATGGTGCTAAACGATAGTCTTAATATGCACCAGGCAGTAATGCAGTAGACTAATGGCTGCTAATCTAAGGCCATTGTTCTTGTTGCCTTGTTGATACCTCTCAATTTACAGGACCTCATTGCTCAAACCTGTCTCCTGCTTAGTATGACGTGATTTAGCTGTTAAAGGGAATTTTTTAAAAGGGAAAACAGCTCAATTAATCTATTAGTTCATATAAGCGGTAATGTTTTGCAATGCTTCTTACAGTAGGCTTTACTAAATCTAAACTGTAGATTGCGTTGTGTAAATTCTCATTCAGTTTTATTCTGCAGCTGTTATTGACACATATTGTGTGACCCAATAGGACGTGCCTGTGTTTATTTCACCTCCTGACCTCTCGGGCTAAACGTCAATGCTCTTTTGCATTCATTTGGATCACACGTATACATCCTCATAGACTTTTGCAGTTTGTTAAAGTCTTATGGAGGCAAGTCAGGGAACTAGACTTGTATTTATGTTTGCTATAGACAAGCTGCTACACTGAACTCTTGGGGGACTTGCTCTTCAGGGGCAACAGTCCCGTATGTCTCCTAACAAAAAGTCAATCTTCCCCTCTTGTGTCTTGATTACGAGGCCTTATTGGCATTTACATCTGTATTAACAGCGCCACACATGACCCTGCGTGTGTCCGGCCTGGCAGATTGATTAACAAAAGATGCCGCTTCACGCTTTTTACCATTTTCTTCGGCAAGGGGGACTCTGGAGGCCCCAACCTGCCCAGGACCCTGAGGGACCACAGGCCTTTGGTGAGGCACTGGACCCCAGCGAGGCCCCCTGCTTTAGGGGCCGGATTAACCCTGTGGAGCCACAATAGATGCACATGTCCCCTTGGCCAGGGCCGGCCCATTCAGACCTGCGTTACTTACACCCTAATAAGGATTAGGCTTAATGAACTGGAAGAAGTTAACAATAAATGAAGCAGCCCTTTAAGCAGACTCTAATTCCATTTTGTGTCGCCTTTCTCTCGCCCATTCTCTCCTGCCTCTATTTGAACACAAGGTGTAATCCTCTTGAATATCAAAGATGGTTAGGGGTATGAATGTACACTTTTCTCGGCTGGTTCTGGACCGATTAAACATCCCTAGTGAATGTTGCTGGGAGTGATGCAACCCGACAGCTCCCATCTGCTGTCAAGATGCACAAGCTCCTTTTGTTTGTTGTATGGTGCCAAATCACACATTCACATTCTGGATTTGTTGTAGTATTGATGGAAAAAAACATCTATTGATATTTAGAATATTTTTTATCTATCTACTACCACACTACCACACAACATCCAGTGAGATGTTTGATGTTTTTAAAATAAATTGCTTATGGTTACCAAGTAATATTGTGAAATATTACAATAATTTTTTTTTACCAGTATCAAAAACTTTCAGCTTTTGTATTGAAAAGTTTTGCTGCTGAAGGTTTTCTTTTTTTTTGGAAACTGTGATACTTTTTTCCACCCAGGATTCTTTAATTCTTTGAATGTTCAGTATTTATTTGAATTTTAAGTTTCTTTTGATCAATTTGTTTCATTCTTGTTGAAAAAAGCTTTTGAACAGTGGTGCATATGTCATGTTCCTATATTTTTAGTTGAACATTTAGTATGTTAATAATAAATAATAAATAATGTAGTAATTATATCATTATTATATTAGTATACGTCATAATTAGCTATGATATTCTTTAGTAATATAATTAAATATACTTCTCAGCAACATCTCACGCACACTGCTTGACATAAATCTAAACCAAGATTCAAAACCCACGTTTAAGTGTAGAGGCCATTTCATTGTGAGGTGTGATTTGTTTTATTGACTTTTCTCTCGAAGGTGAATCCTTTCATTCTCAGCAGTGACGTTAAACTGAAGAGGCACAGCCAGTCCCTGAGTCAATGAGAAGGGCTGTTGGAAGGGCAGGATTTTTTCTGTCAGATTTTTTCTTGGTGGTTCAGATCATACACAGATCTCCAATGCAATTTCACAAAGCCCTTTACCCAAAACCATATTCTTGACATGAAATGGCCATTTACAGATGGCACTGCGATTAAGTGCTTGTATGACTTCACAACACAACAGAAAGAGAGACTGCAGTAGACCGAGTGGGAGAACGAAGGGGATCTACTCCAGCAATCTCTCTTACTTCCCTATTCCGCAGAGGGTCATGAGATGATGTATGTCTATGACCTAACCCTACTGTACAGATTTACAGCAAAGTGAACAGAGCTAATAACCAAATGCTTCAAGTCTAAGTGGTTCAAACCTGATCATAATGAGTTTTAGGATAACAGTTCCTTTACTTAAGAAATATATTTTATATGTATTTCAGTTGATATAGTTGTTTGGTTATTGTCATGAATAGCTTTAGTTTAGCATACTGCAGTCTCAAAGTAGCTGGTGTTTGAAAAGCCTGGTCAGAGGTGGTAAGATGTCAGAAGTCATCATCGGGGCTGATGTTCCCATCTTGCTCATGGCATGAATCAGGTCAGGGTCCAGTGAGCTTCACATTGCTCCTTCAGCCATTCAGCTCAGGGACACTTTTCATGGTTGTTGTTGTGTCACTTCATAAGAGCAATTCAAAAGCAATTACGTATAAACTAGCATGAGGGTCTTTGTTGGTGGCAGATCGGGCCAAACTAAGTCAACCCCATCATCGCTGACACACAAACTGACCTGTAGACGTTGGGGTCAGGATAATCAGCTATTGTTTCTTTCAGTGCTAACTCTGATAACTCTCTTTCTGTTTCACTCTTTCTCTATCTTCTTTTTTTAAGGCCAAACAGAGTCTTCTTTCTTTCTTTCTTTAGCCTCCAAACTTAAACCTGTCAGTCTAATTCTCTAAACTTTATATATGACATTCATAAATGACATTCAAATGACCCTAGTTAAAGGTGACAGTTTACAGGTTTCAGTTTATTTTAACAATATTCCCATACATTTGAATTCAAACGTTCTACTTTTTCTGTAAGCTTTGTTTCTTTCAGCATTAACTCTGGTAACTCTCTTTCCCTTTCTTTCACTTTATTTTGATAGTGTAGACATTCTACTAACTATAAGTAACTTTGTAACTGCATGTCAACTACTTGTAGGCTAATTGTCATTAATTGGCAACTACATATACATACAATAATACACTATACACTATAAAATTTTTGCCCCAATTTTACAGTCTGAAAAAGTTGACGCTAGTTGAGGAAAGTCAGAGCCAGTCTGAAAGATGACAGATTCCACAGAAAATTAAGGTTATGTATGATTGGCACACATTTTTTTACCTTCAGATTTTTAGACTTTTCAGGCGATTTTAGAACACATTTTTTATTTGTGATGCATCCTCCTAGCAACAAGGCACACGTTTCTGCATGAGTTGTTGTGAAAGGGAAACAACTGTAGTGTAGTGTATGATGCCCAGCTTTCCTTTGTCACTATTTACAGAGTCGGTAAGTGTGTGATACCTAGTGTTTTAAAAATCTGTTCAGATTTTAAAAGTTGTGAAGCGAATTCCAGCCTTAACATTCAGAGTAGACTGTTAGGGTATGTTTAGGTTTAGTAGAATAAGTTGACATATACTTAATCTGTATGCTGTAGATCTATCAAAAATATAGTGTTAGAAGTTATTAAGCACTACTAAGCGTCTACTAATATTCAGACAAATACTGCTAGATAACATGTACTTGCAAAGTTACATACTGTTAGTAGAATGTCTAAAGTGGACTATCGAAGTAAAGTCTGTTAAGTTTAATACAATTTAAATCTATTTGTCCTGTCTCTCTGTCTCTCTGTCATTCTGTTGTTCTGCCAGTTATTCTAAATCTGCAAACCTAAACCTGTCTGTCTAAACCCTAAAACTTTGTTAAATTACCTTAAAATCACCCTAGTTAAAGGTGACAGTTGAATTTCCAGTTCATTCAACTCTATTCTCATACATTTCAGATTAAACTTTGTCTGTCAGTTGTTCTGACTGTCTGTCATAACTTTTGTTGTTCTGTCTGTCTTTCTTTCTAAATCTCCAAACCTAAACCTGTCTGTCTAAACCTCTAAAGACCTGATTCTGAATTCTGAAAAACAAAATCAGTCTGACATACAGTATCCCATCTTTAGACCATAAAAGCAATGGAAAATATACAGTGGACAGTTGCCAACTGACGTCTGTTGTCACGAATGGATATTGATTCCTTGGTGCCTTACTCATGGCCTAGGAGTGAAGGCTGACGTCACCTGGCGGAGCTCTCGAGCGGTGGTCAGTTCAGGAGGCGGAGGTGTCAGAGGTTTAGAAGGAGCTGTTTGAGATCACACTGAAGGTGCTGGTTGAAGGTCGTCATCACCGGGAGCTCAGCAGAGCAGAAGCCAGCATCACTTCCTCACTGGCTTCCAGGCCAATCACAACATGGCAGGTGTGACATACGCCCAACCACAGAGAGATGCGCAAAACTATAGGGCGCCCTGGCAGGCCCAAACTTCGAAAAGAGCCCAGCGAATGCTATTGTGAAGGGATTAGGATATATATATATATATATATACAGTCTTTCTTCCAGACTTCAGGGTGCTTTGCTGTCCCTCACAAACAAAGCATCAATTACCGATTTGTCGATGTAGAGCATGTTCACAGAATGGTTGTCACTTTGTTACTAAATCAATCATTTGGAGGGGCTTGAAGTATTGGCTGGAGATTCTTTTTCCTTTGGATGTTGCTGTTATTCAAATTGTCAAGGACTATGGCTGAATTTAGGCATTTTAATGACCACTTGTCTGAAGAAAAACAACACAAGTAAATAGCAATGGCAGAGTCAATAATTCTCGGGGAGGAAATATCAAAATGCACAAAACTCAAAAGTTTACTTTCTCCTCATCTGCTGCCCAGTTCAGAAAGTCAGTCTCGGTGTCAGAGGTGGCCATTACGCTAATTTCTCGATGTCTCGTAAGGGGACGGCCCCGAATCAATCCCAGCTGTCAGTGCTGTCAACCCAGGTGCGTGTAAGCAGGAGGACACATTTACATTTATATCTATATGTAGATGTGTATGGCATGCGCGGGGTGACATGTAAAGACGTTGACACAGTAATCACAGGGCTGGGGGATGCCACCTGTCCGGCGCTGTGATAAGCACAGTCGAGCTGGACGTGAGGGAAACAAGTGGCCCTTAGATAACTGCCTGAACCGGCCGTCACTCTGATGACAACACACAATATTATGCAAATGGTTGTCTGCATGATGGCAGCCTGTACCTCAGTGTCACTGCAACATCCTTGCTGCTTACTGATCAGATTGTCTTTATTCTCTCTTCCTTTGATATTGTCTTTCATATTTTTTCTTTCTGCGCTATTTGTTTATGTGCTTACCGTCCATAAAATAGTATTGATTAGTCAAACTATGTGTTATTTTATAGCACATCACATTGTTTGAGGTTGGTTTAATTTGATTAACTTAGATATTAAGCTTGGCTTCTATATAGTTTACTCATATCATATTTGTTCAGTGAATTATGTTCCTTGTTTTTTCATCATAAGTGAACAGCTTCTGAAATGTTAAAGGTAAAGTTTTTAATTAACATTATTTTAATTATGTAAATAATGTAATATTAATTATAATACAATGTTGATATAATTAATATATATATATATATATATATATATTATATAAATGTATATATATATATATATATATATATACATCACTAAAGTGGCTTATAATATGCATTATAATGATTATTTTTACTATGTAATTTAATTATACAAACTTATATAAATTTACTATTTATATTAATAGTACTGGGCAACGTGATTATCGTAATTGCGAGTAAGTTTTTTCTAAATCTATACTGTATATATGTATCTTTTTATGTACTACATAATAAATAGACACAGTACACACACATATATTATGTACACAAAAACTTTTAATTAGGATGCGATTAATCACACCAGTATTTAATCCTTTGTAATATCATTTAGATAATTTCAAATTTTAAATAATCATATTTATAAATACAATATTTTACATTATAAAATATTAATACACATTTTCTATGTATATTTGAATATATAAATTGTATATCATTTACAATTATTAAACATATTTTAATTTAAAAACAAATATATGAATGCATGACAGTATCTGTATCTATCGCTCTGTCTGTCTACGTCTTAGAAGTTGCATTTAAAATCCACTTGCCTCAAAAATCTGAGTGGACACATAGGCATGACGCTTGTTTGTGTTATTTTCTGTGGAGTAAGCCAGGGCAGATGAGGTATTATGACACCTGACCACTGTGGGCTCTCAAAGGTGCTGACTTGAAAGAAACACCCGGAATCTCACCTTTGACTCTGAAAGGACAGCTGACGGTAAACACACTCAAACCAGCTAAAGCTAACACAACTCAGTTGCCCCTCTCCTGCTAAGCTAAGGGCCTGCTATTCTAAAACAAATATCAGTCAATATCAAATAGATGAATGAGCAGGTGTGAATAAGCTCTTATACAGTAGATGTTCTAATATCTTTTAACGTGCAGTAGTTGCTTTGCAGAATAAACTCTCTGCTTGCCCCATAGTTGAACTGCACATGTTTGCGATTATGTCTGTCTTGAAAGCAGCCAGGAAGGTCTATTTCTTATTTTTTTATACTTTTACCCTTCCTCATCCTCCCTGACCACACTAAAGACCATTTAAGGCACACTTATTAAACATAATCTAGTGAAGTTATTAAAACAAGCCATCTTACAGAGATCCCTGCCACAATTCAATTACCTGTGTTGCTGGAGGGAGAGCCGCGCAGAGAAAATGACAAGACTTCCGCTTTTATAGAGCAAGCAAGGAGCATCGTTTCTGTGGCTTCAATTAACACAATGGGGACAGGGCAGTAATGAGCTCGGGGAGGATTTGACAAAGTAAAGTTGAGGTTCGTGGCTGTCTGCCTGCAAGCGTTAAGGGCATTTTTAGGGGCATTTTTCACTTTCTGAGTCATCATGGCTTTGTAGCTCACTTACATTCAAGCTGCCAGACATTTGTATTACTTACTCAAGGCTTTAATCTCCTTCTGGGCTTTTTATAATTAAACAAATGGGTTATGTTATAAAATACATGTGAAAATAAATATCCATGAAGATTCTTTACTAAAATGCACATTTTTGTAGAATTATTGTTATAAAATAAGTTATTTTAAATCTAGCTCACAGTTAGCAGCAGATATATAATGTTAATAAAACAAGCTAAATATAACCATGAGACCAAAATGTATTATTATTAGTTTTTTTTTTATGTACAAGAAATATCTGCCATAAAACTGGTAATGTACATTACTGAGAATGTGCCCAGTGATGATTTTTTACTACACTAGATAAGTATAATATACAGATAAGAATATTTTTCAAGATCAAAGAATTTTTTTTAACACTGCCCCTGTCTGTGTATAGATAGATATAATCTTCACAATATCACAAAATTGAATTAGCTCTTTATCTCATTGTATGTATTTTAGCTGCTAATTAATTAATTAACAGCACATTTATTTTCTGCTATATTATTTAAAATGGTAAAATACAATAAAAATAAAAACCAGCTAATATTATTATAATCATAAGGCCTAAGGCCTAAGGTTTATAAAATTAATAAGAATTATCATGAGAAATACCTGCCATAAAACTGGTACTGTACATGATTAAAAATGTGCACTACTGTAGATAAATATAATAATTATTCTAGATCAAAACTTTTGCATTTCCCCTCTCCATGTATTACATATAATCTGCTCAACATCTTTTTGAAAACCACTTTATGACCTTGTTTGTATTTTCTTTCGTTAATCTGTCAAATAGTTAATCTTTTCTTGAAGTATTTCATTTTCTGTTGCATTTTTTAAAAACCATATATTCACCAAAGGTAAAACCATCTAAATATGATTGTAATCAGAGGACAAAATGTTTTTATCTATTGTTAATTTATATGTTTGATAAGGAATAATAGCTGCAAACAGTCCAAAAATAAATCTCTCCTTAAGCATGGTGTATTGTTTCAAATTCTAAAGTTCTCTGCAATTCTATGCAGCTAATTTGTACCTTGATTATGTTGGCTACCCTAACCTCACTGGTCTACCATACTCTCAGTATCCTTTTCACCTCGGAGGGTCACTGGGCTATCACTGAAATTGGATCACTTCCCTGTCATGTTGTCGCTCTGTTTGTTGATAGCACCCTCTTTAATTTCTCCTTTGTCTTTAATCTGCGGTAGCTGGCCCGGGCGCAGTAATCCTCTCAGATAAGTGGCAGACAGATTGTATTTCCAAGAAGCAGCAGCCAAACGCTGAGACCTGTTTATAAGCCCCATGTAAATATGGGCAGGCGGTTAATAGAGAAAGCAGCTGTGCAGTTGTGTCAGCCACCTTAGAGAACTCTCTCTATCCCGAGGGAAGGAGAAGTTGTGCAACTTTTTTTTTCTTTTCTCCCAAGGTCAGGATTAAGGCAGTGAAGGTGTCACAGCTCTCATTCCTGGAGCTATGGCTGGACTTATGCTGATACATAGGCCAAAGCCCATAAAACCATAGCATGATTGTGAAAAATGTTCTCATGGATCTATCATGCTTAATTGCTAAGTCACTGCTTAAACATCTTAATGTAAAATATTAAAATATGTACAGGATAAGATGCTAAATACATACAGTAATAAAAATATGTGTATTCTTTTTCTATACACATATGTAAAAGATAGTGAATGCATAGTTTATCATCTTCATTTCCTTCACTACTTAATTTCATTACCATCCATTTTCTACATACAGCTTTCTTGTTTTATAAATAATTTTCTAAAAAAATTACTGTCTTTTTTGGATAGATGGATAACTAGAAGACCTTTAGGACAAACGATTATCCATGTACCACCTCCAAAGCCCGGCCACTTGGTGCTGTCTGTCCGGAAAGCCGTAGACATGACATCATGAAAATGATGGAGCAGAACCCATTCCTTTGTTTCCGATTGGCTGAGAGCTGCTCTCTTATTATCATGATGTCATGGGATCCTGGCTGACCCTCCTCACATCAGATGCGTATCAGAGATACTTGCGTGCAGAGACGATGGGGTTTAGGCGAAGGATTTGGCCTTGACACCTCGGGCACGTAGCCTTACTACTCTAGGAAAAAAAATCACATCGGGCCCAGCTTTTTGCTGGGAAAGCTCCTAATTCAATTAGGGGAGAATGAGGCCATCGAGAGTGATTTCACATACTCTGCAAATGCCTTGAGATCTGATACTTAATCTTGGCAGGATCCTCTGCTGTTTTAAGCCAAGACATTAAAACCATTCTGTGTCCAGACAAATGACAGCCATCAGCCGAGTGGGGGAGTTGTGTCCTCCCGGCTTCGTCCTTTCTGCTCATTCACCAGCGCTGTTCTTTATGTGTCAACCTCGGAGGACAGACCTCAAGTATGTGGTTACCTGTATCAAAAATACTTCTACAGATCAGTGGTTGTTACTTTAAATGGTCTATTTCAGTTTTCTTTCAAGAGTGTCTTGCGTGGACATTCACTGAATCCTATGGGACAAGTTTTGCACTGGGCAATGATTGACACTGTGGTGTCGAGACTCTCAGAAAACAATGTGTGAGATATGGATTAAGCTTGTTTTTGTAAGGGCAAAGGGCAGGATCACTCCCATAGTCGTCTGATGATTGGACTCAGACATCAGATCCCTGTTTTTTCTTCCATTTTTTAGTACTCAGGCATCAAAAAGCTTGTTTTATTCATAATGTATAATTAATTGAAGTGCATGTAATACATTTTTGTACTCCTCTTTTTAATGTTAAATAAGCATGCACACTTTGAAAATGATATTTTATTATATTTATTGTTTTGTCTGTTTGATGAAAATAGCATTAACCTACCATAGCTTTTTTCTGTAGCTTGTTGTCGCACTGTTCATTTTTAGTAAGTTTTACCAGAAGGCCATGTTGTGCTGTTGAACACAATTGGTTTATGAAGTTGTTGATTTTTGGCACTTTTGGTTTGATACTGAGAGGTTGCAGTGTTTTTTTCTGTCTCTGACTCAGCAGACTCAATCTCAGTGTGTGAGTCAGATAATGGTGAGAGGAGCTGCTGTCTGTGTACTTCCTGCAGGGACGGCCTGTTTGCCCTTTCCTTTTCTGCCGCCGGCAGCTCTCCGCTGTTCGTTTTAATCAGCACTATGTTTGCCAAAGAGCTTCTTCTTTTTTCTCTCCTGGAGGTGGCAGTTCTTGTGTTTTCCTCTGTGTTGCAGCTGGGATACGACAGGGCCAAACACTGGGCCTAGCAGGCAGCCCTTTTAGAGTAAAAAAAAAAAAAAAAATGCAGATTATACTGTATCCAAAGTAAGGTTTTTTTTTTGTTATGTTCTGTGTTTTGTTCTGTTTTGTTTTGTTTTTTGTTTTTTTTCTATCTATTTATCTATTCCATTCATTCATTAATTCATTCTATCTGTCTTATCTATCTATTAATTCAGTTTAATATTATTTATCAGTCATCTAGTAATGTCAACTGAATAGTCACGATTAATTGCATTCAAAATAAAAAATATATATATTTGATTACGTATTTGTACTTTGTATATTATTATGTATACTATATATAAATAAACACATATATGTATATATTTAAGAAAAATGTTATAATAAATATACACTTTTTAACTTTTATTTTGGATGCAATTAATCTTGATTGTTTGTCTATCATCTTGTTAATCTATCTCTCTATCTATCTATCTATCTGTTTGTATGTCTCTGCACTGAAAATAAACATCAATCAATCAATAATTTATGTTATGAGACCATTGGAAACATTATTTTAAATATGTTTTTTATTATTATTTGAACTAGTTAATTTAATTAAAGGTAGAATCTATCTATCTATATATATAATTAAAAACAGAATACAAAAAAACCCAAAAACATTACACAAATGGAGTCAAATGAGCAGTGTTGCTATTTTTAGTTAATGACTCCTTTAAATTATTATTTTTTAATTATTATTTAAGTGTAGTGTGTACCCCCAATGTTTGTTTATTCTCCACTTTTTGGCAACTCAGATTACAGGCTGCCATATTTTTATCTCATCGTCTGGGAGTGTGGGAGCATCTGTGTGTCGTTGTATCAAAAATCAAGATGATTCTCACTGGAGAGCTTCGATCTCATCCAGCACCTTTTTGGTTAACATCACAAAGTTTGCTTCTATCTCTCAGCTGTTCTTCTAATCTTTTCCACAAACAACTGGGCCAAACCTGAAGTGTGCCAAGCCATCGTCCTCAACCCTGCATCCATCTGGTTGTTACACAGTTTGATGTTATATGTGGGCCTATATAATCCTTATCTTCCTTTTTTAAAGAAAGCTTTTAGACACATTTTAGCACACAAAGCCCTTGCTCCTGCTTTTGTAGCCTGAGCCTCTATTTAGAAGAAGGTATGGAAAAAAAATCAATAATGTGTTTGGGCTCTCAATCTTCCTGGCCAGAAGAGAAGGTGTTTTTTTTGGAGGGGGTGGGGGATGTTTTTGTCATTCATAAGCTTCACTGACAAATCCCTGACATCATTTGTGGATTGTATCGATAACTTTTTCCACTGCTGCAGAGGACAAATAGAAATCATTTATCTGCCTTTGCAAGAGGTGAGGGCCGTGGAGACAAAGGCCCCTCTGCCAGGCAGCCATGACATTGGCAGCTGAGGGTATTAGCACAGTGTTCAAGGTCAAAGATCACCAGAGGACAAGCAGGTTGTCCTTGGATCGTCCCTGTGTTTGTAGAGAAGACAGCTGCAGATTCCCATGAGACAGAAAGGGATACAGGTGTTGTTTGATATGCTATTGGTGCCGCATAAAATAATTAACTCTGAAAAGCATCTTCTCATACATTTTCACCATGACAAAAGAAAGATTACATGAATAGAAGTGAAAATGTTGGAAATACCCATATAATGATTCCTGTTCACAACACATCTTCCCAAAATGTTAATTATTTCTATAGAATGGAAGCATGTTTTTGACTCATAATAAAATAAACTGATAAATAGAATTAAATTTTTTACTCTGTTGTGAAAATATAATATATTTTGCCATCTCTCTTGAAGTCACAAGTTAAATATTAGTTATTGTTTATCTAGTACTGTCAACTGAATAGTCACGATTAATGGCATCCAAAATAAAAAAAATATTTGTTTACGTGTGTGTACTTCTATCTTAATTGTTTCTGAGAAAAAAAGTTGTAATATGAAGTCTCAATGACAAAAGATAAAGTCACAATTTACAAGGAATACAATTCAAGTACCTTTAATTTTTTTGGAAACAGCCCCCATAATTTTATTCTATGTAATTACTGCCATTATCATGCCACACTGGCAAGGATATGTAAAAATATTTAAATGTCGTATCAGAGAATCTGTGCTTGTTGTAAAATACAAACATTTCCGAGACACATTTTACAGACACCCAGTTTAAAATGTATTTGAAGGTTCAACAATACCCTGATACTCATCTCCCTAATGTATTCTGGTCTTGTTTGGTCTCTTGACACTAAAAGCACCATGGAGGTCTAAAATATGCCTTGCCACAACTCCTTATTCATGATTTGAGGGGGCTGGGTCTCCCTCTACAGCTCAAAAATGTGGGGTAGGGAAAGAGAGGGGGAGGATAGGGGAACATGCGATTCCCCAGGCCTGTTTTTACAGTTGTGGGAGTCAGGGGGAAAGTTAAGTCTCTTAATTCATCATTATTAATAGAAAAACAAGTGTGCATGAAATTTCACACACTTACATGTCCACTTCTGCTCTGCATCACCTGTAAATTAATCATAGAGTGTGGTGAATTCAAGGTGACTCTGAATAATTATATAAGGGTGATTAAACATAGATGTGATACTGATTCTATATATTTGTCATACAAGTCATTTTAATTAATTGTTTTATATATTTTTTTTATATATTAACTGTACATTTTATATATAATATTATATGTAATATTTTACTGTTGCCATTTTTTTTTTATTATTATTTAAAGTGATACAGTTTTATGTGATAATCGGGTAAGCAGGTCAATCAGAAGATCAAACAGTAACAATTAGAATAGATAGACAGATGGGTGGTAATTACTTAAATCTCAATGACCAGCAGCCAGCACCGTTTTAAGAGCTAGAGACAAGCGTGTTGCCGTATTTAGAGGGGAAGCCAGACAGCGTTAATTGTGACCAGTGTCTGGGGCAAAGGTTTATTTTAAAAAGTCTATTTGAGGATCCAAATTGACAGATTAATTGGCATTATCCATAGTGGACTAAACAAAGGTCATGGCTGCCTTTTCTTACTGAACCGTCCTTGATCAATCGTCAACCTGTTCACTTGCCCTCTTGCATCTCTTGTGTACTGTTTTTTTTTTCTTCTTTCTATTACGTACAGATATCAGGCATCTTGACGGTTCCTCTGTTGTTCTCTTGAAAATGTCATTAACACAGAGGAAAGCGGCGTCTCGCTCAAAAGCCCCTGGAATATTCTTCAAAACACCTACTCCCTCCACGCTTGTGTTGGCCGCATCGTGGATTCCAAATTCAAGTGTTTAATTTTCTGCCATTCCCTCTACGGTTTGGTGGTAGCATTCCATGTTAATTCCGCTCAGGATAGGGAGAGATATATTAAGCTTCCTGCAAGCAGCCGTTGAACCACCACCTGCCTGTTTTGTGTAAAGCCCGAAAACGTACCTGTTGGCAGCTGCTGGTGCCTTCGTGATAACACATACACTAGCATCTCATTAACTCTAAGCACATGCAGGAAAAGGCAGAGGAGGAGCTCAGAAAATATCTGCTGCTGCTTTCCAGTTCACAAAGAATGCCACAAAAGCAGGGATGGAAACAAGAGAGCCTACCACAAAATGAGGACAAATCTGTTGCTTAATTGATGTCATTAGCAGGGGGAGGCAGGTCTAATTCCTCTCATGTTGTGGATTTGCTGCTAAGTCATTTCATTTACTCATCAGTCAAACAAACTCGTGCACCTGCCCTGACTTTTTCTTTTTTTAATTCACTTAGGAGTATGTAAGCCGTACACTGCTGTTGTTTTTTATATTCATTCATATTTTACATAGTCTGGCCTGGCTTCTAATTGCAAATTGATAATTCTTTAAACTCCAATTACATAAATATTCATTTGTTGTGTTCATGCTTTCTGTGCCCACTAAACATCAAAGGTAACACTGCACATTTCTTTTGCAATTTTGTGCTCACTTCAATTTAAATGCACTGTTTTCTAGTTTTCTACATAGCTGCACAATATTTTAATCTTGCATACTATACAGCATCACTCTGTTTCTTTTGTAATGCCATTTATGGCACAAGTATCATTACCACAGAGGTTTTCAGGCCATTTACATTAGAGGTTAATTACTACATTTTAATTGTTTTTTACATTTTAATTTACATTAAACCTTGTCATCATTCTTACAGTCATTTTATTATTAATGCCATTTTTATATATGTATATATATATTTTTTTTTTGTTTGTGTGTGTGTGTGTATATATATATATGCATCTAGTGCATCTATTCCTCTCACAAATCAATCGCTTTGCATCAAAAGACTTGGAGTATTAATATTTTTTATATAAATTATGATGTGTGGTTGTTGGGTTACGTGCTCATAAATGTGTACATAATATAATTTAAATAAAACAGTTTTGACTGTTTGACTGTTAATTATGACGATAAAAATAAAAGTCATATTGACGCTAAGGGTTTCGTATTTAAAACAACTGAGGACTTGAGGTCTTGACAAAGCATCAAAATGTGACGACTTGGGAGTGAGAATGTGTTGAATAAAACACAGGCTTTATTTTGATATACTGCATAGAAAAGTGCTGCAGTTGTTTGGTGTATTCACCCAGGTCTTCTTTTAAGTGTGAGAGTGGGAAAGTAAGAGGCTCAAGTAAAACTTGCTGAGTAGAAGCACGGGGTAAGAGTCGAAAGGCCACGTTGGGTCTGGTGTGACAGGCAGGCACATAAGGCAAAGTTGTGAGCGGCAAGGACAGAGACAAGGTCAGGGGTGTCCTCTCAATGAGGGAAAGTGCATCAGGAATACAAGCCTATTTCTCCACACTATTGTTGTGCCTATCCTCTTGTGCATCCAACTTCATTTCCACTTCAATTTTTAGCAACCTTCTGCTCGTCTCTCAAGGAGATACGATACAAGCTCTGACACGAATTAGCCCTCAGATTGACTGATACTGCAACGCCCAGGGGACGCTGGATAAAAAAGCTTGCCTCCACCCTCCCCCCTTCACATCCCACTCTTTTCTGTCTAACCCTTCTCTTTCTGCGCTTCCTCTTCGTCTTGTTTTTCCCTGGTGTCTGCTTGTCAGTCACCTGTCTTGGCGACATCACCCTTGCCTTCAGAGTTGACAGACAGGCGCCGCCGGGTTCTGACGGAGTAATTTGCTCCGAATTTACAAAACGCCTGGCATCAAAGATGGCAGCGGGGTCGTGGGGAAGTGATTGCATTAAGAGCGGAGTTGAGTGGTCTATTTCCACTCATCAACACCACTGACAGTCAGGACCAAATGACATTCGGTATTTTCCTACAAGTTTTAAGCAGGCAGCAAGGGCGGAGACACAGATACACCTCTGCCGTTGAACCAATGGCACTCCAGGCGCACTGCACCTCAAAACCCAACAAAATGTACCCAACAAAATGAGCAAGTCATTTTAGCTAAACTCCAAAAACCCCACCTTGTACTTTATCAGACTCTCATAACTGTTCAAAAGCAACTGATGATTATTGTTGGGAGATCCAAGTGAATGCTGATCTAGGTCCCAAATCTGGAAGAACGCGAGGGATTCGGAATCAGGTATTGACGGACTAGAGGAGCCTCATCTTTCGCTGTCCCGTGACGGGGCGATTCCTCACCGATATTATTGATTCCTGGCAGGGAGCTCATCTATTACAGGCTGACTATGGTCAGATCAACTAGGCTTTATTGCTGAGCAGAGGCATTCTTTACTTGTAGTGCCACTCCAGGTCAATTTCGGATTCACTGCATCTTTAAACGGCCCTCTATGTCTGCCTCATCACCATTATGTAATACAGATTTCTTGTGTTCGTTTGGCAGTTTTCAAAAGGCCTGATTGAGTCTGTATTGATAAGTTCGGTCAGAGGAGGAGCATGATGTTTTTGCAAAGAATTAACAGCAATTTAAATGTGTGTTTAGTATATTATGTGTTTAGTATAGCTTAGATAAAGGGCTAATACTATGTTTCTTGCAACTGACTGTAATGAATCCCTGTCTCAGACCATTTCTGTATGTTTTGACTGGTTTTGAGTTAGGTCAGCATCACCCTGTCATGCATTTCTCATGGTGCAGGCGTAGCAAAATCGTCTCCTTGACCCCAGACCTCACTGACCCTTTCTTTTGATGGACAGGTGTATTTCCCCTGGGATGACATCAGAAACTATTTTCTGCTTCGCATCACACGAGTCAGCTGTCCCAAACATACACCTTTACCTATCTACCTATCTATCTATCCTCATTAAAAAAATCTCCAAACAAGATTTCTTTTTTTTTTTTTTCAAATTCTTCTATCTTACTTTCAAATTCACAGTAAATCAGCATCCTGTTTGCTGCCATTATTGCGGGGCAAACTGCTAATATTTAATCGACCCCCCCCCCCCATCTCCTCGCAAGGCACAGTGAAAGAATGACTCCTGCTTAACGATAAAATAATGAATGTCATTTTAAGGCAGGAGTGGGGCGGGGTGTGGGGGTCTGGTTTTTAGTGCATTACTTGTGCCGCTGATTTTGCCCTGTGCCAAGGAGTAAATCTGAGTGAAGCGGTGCGATGTGACATCATTTACTCAGAAATCCCTAATTTGTCAGCATTAATATTTCAACCCTACCATTGCCTGTCAGTGAATGCCAGAGATGACTGATCAATCTATAAAACGGCTGCGGCTAATTTATTGAATATTTATGTGCAATGTCATGTGTGGGGCGCGAGCGGAATTTATTTCGTTCGCTTGCCTCTCTGCTTGAGAACTTTTCTAACTAATCGCACTTTTTTTTAAGAAGGGGAAAGATGCATAATGATAATGGGATACAGGGACGTGCATTGGCTTTCCTCTCAGCGTAGAAAGCGGCTCTCAAACATATTCACGTGTCTCTCGCTGTGTCACCATTCCAGTCAATGAATTACAGCGCAGTGCCAGTGTATGATTGGGTCGAGATGATTCACAGTCCTGCACGGGGTGTTCCGAACGGTTGCAGTCCATTATAGTCTTCGCCTTCTCTATAATTCCATTTTCATTGTCTGCTTTCTGCGGCGCTCCTGACTGACGCCGTCCTAGAGGATAATACGTCTGTGTTGGTACATCGTGTGTTATTATTTACCGCTGCGTTTTGAGAAATGTGTTTGTTTGGTAGTTCAGAACGCTGTGCTGTGAAGGAGGGTCGGGCTCCAGTCATGGTTTGGGTTGGTGGTAGGAACGGGAGTGTTATTTTGCTCAGCATGCGCAGTGTAATCTCTGACTGGCCCAAATGTGACTCTGTCTAGGTGCAGCTTTGTTTTAAGCTTTATAGTACAGTGAACAAATCTATTCCTTCCTTACAACCCTGTATTAGCCTCTCCGATACCCTCATTATACCCTCGCTAATTACAAATTCTCAAGTCAGTGCCAAGCATTAAAATAAGACAGTGCAGGGAAGCATATGGCATAATATCCTATTAATGAACACTCTAAATTCAAACCCAGGTCAGCTGCTCGTTTCATGCGCGTGTCACCAATCCAAAGGGGGAGAAAAAAGTGACCTTCTTTTAAAATGCACAGACTGATTTGAGAAGATGGAGGCCTCAGGCAAACTCATTGTTTTACTTGTTTAATTTTTTCCAGCAATTATTGATATAACATTGTGCGGCTAGAGCTGAGTTTTTTCTGCTTTAGAGGAGCAAAGGTAGCAATAGCTTTCTCGTATGATTTCCTGTCGACTAGTTATGTCTTTTTTCCCCCTTCTGTTTCCTTCGATCTCTCTTGTTCTCTCTCTCGAGGGAAACCGAGGCTATTTGCATTGCCTGTCACAACAGTGTGAGAAACAAGTTTCCCCTCTCCGGCGCGCTCTCCTCGCATGCGGCTTTTTAATGTGGACTGTCAAACACAAGAGAGATGGATTTCGGTTTCCTATTTAAAAGGGGGATGCAAATAGACACATTTAGCATGCTGGTGTCTCAGCGTGATAGATGCGTCTGTGGCAGCTTGGTTCGAATTGGGTATTTTGAGTTAATCTGCAGCGATGACCCTGTCGGCTGTGATTGGGAATAGCGGAGGGAAGTGTGTAGTTCCTTTTAAAAAGAATAAAAGAGTACAAAAGCTCACCTCTTTTTGTCACCATTAACCCATAAATAAAATGTACACAGCATTATGAGTCAGGATCACACGTTCAGACTTCAGCCGTCCGGATACTGATTTATATTGACAGGGACACGTTTTGGTCCCGTCACTGTCTCAGGGGAACGTTCCCTCTGGGAGATGCGAGAGACTGCTGGGGCTTAGGGTTGGACCCCAGCCCTGGGCCCTTGTGGAGCAGATTGGGGAATAGTTTGTTTTAAAAGGCTAAATCCCCCTGAACAGCTGTCCTAGATCAAGACTCAGATCAGTGGTGCAGGAGACCAGGGACAGCTGCAGGTGCACGTCTGGGTTGCATGTGGTCTCTGCAAATATGCGTGTGCATGTGTGCATAGCCAAATCCACATGAATGAGGATTTCTAGTAAGAAGCTGTACACGATCTGGAGAAAGCTATCCATTAGCATTATTCATTCTAAACATCTTGTGCCTGCTAAAATGCAGTAATCATATCTTTTGGTAGTATATTTTGTAGTTATAAAAACATAGCATATTAAAGAGAGAAAAAAAAGAAGAAATAAAACAGAGGTTACAAGTGCAAATACTTACAAGGCAAATAAATGGGACCATTTTCTTATTACTTTACAAAAACACTTGCGTTGATTCTAAATGTATGGCTTATGTAAAGTCTAACAGTATATGTAATTAAAAGTTTATATATATTTTTTATTTAGATTTTTTTGGCATTTTATGGCAGTTTATGACATTGGGTTGACAAGGACATGGATATAACTTCATACAGAAAATGTTATTAAGCAGTTATTAACAATAAATCATACTGTATCTACATGCATAGTGTTAAGTCTTGTCGCTATATTATTGAAACAGTAAGTATTTTACCATTTATGGATTTACCACATTCATTTCCATAATAAGTTAATTTTGGAGCATGAGCAAAAAACATTATGCAACATATGCCACAACTAAGACTTTTTCATGAGAAAACTTTGTCACTTTTGTGTGGAAGCTTGTTTCTTGTTTTGAGTCTGACTTTTTTTTCTCAGAATTTTGAGTTTTTATCATGGAACACTTGAGTTTACATCGTGCAGTTCTAGGTCTAGATTAATGTAGTTACATTGTACATTACCCCTACAATGTAGTTACAGCATCTACCAGTAGGGGCTAGCAGGTGAGACCTTGGCCCATTTATATATAACATAGCATTAAAAAAGAAGGATTTTGCTTTATTTTATAGACAGAAAAGAAGAAAGTTATCTGCATGCTCTCTCTCAGTTAGCAGAATGAAGCTTTTTGGTTGATGTTTCCAGTGTTTAATGGAGACTTTGAGGTTTCAAGAAATAAGAGGGAAAAGAGTGGGAGTTAGAGGGATCAAGGCAGCTTAGAGGAGGAGCGCTGGGGCAACTTGATAGAGAACGAGGGAAAAAAAAGGTCAGTCATGTCCTGAAGTAAGCTGGATTCATTGTGTGCAGTCTGCGCTATAAGACTGATAAAAAAAAATGACCTCAATAAAAACAGCAGTGCCTATGCAATATGCAAATCATTTCATAAAGGATGGGGGAGTGAGAAGAGCCCATGTAGTGATGTCTTGGCTATCGCTCTTTGTCCCCGGGCCTTTTATATATATGTTCCCTGCAGATAAAAGCCAGGAGAGGGCACTTGTGGAGGGTCACCTCTGCTGAAGGTGAGGGTAGCTCCATTCCACACCATTCCTCATGAAGCCTCCAACAACACAGTGACACAGGAGTGCAGTTATATAGAGAGATATGAGAATGTGACCATGCTCCTGTGATTTTGATTATGTGTTAATGGAGGCTTTGACATGGTGCCTCCTTGAATATTAAACATTTATAGTCATCAAGAGTACAGTGCTCACCTCTGCATGACCTCTGAGAAAAGATCCAACTTACAATACCAGTCGAAAGTTTGGACAATTTTTTTACTTTGGGTGGAGGGGGGGTGCAATTGGGATGACACAGAGGCAAAGCAACACAAATTCACTAAAGGTGTGTTGTAATGTGGGCAGACCCTGGCACGCTTACTTGGCACACAGGTCTGCCAAGTTGTAGGATTTACCTCGAAGCCTGAGGGTTTCGACATGAAAAGACTTTATCGGCTAGAGAGGGCCCTGTGGAACGCTCCGGGGAGGCTGGCCTTGTTGTGGCAATGGAGAGGAGGAAATGCAAGATGAATAGCAGGAAAATAAGAGAGGAAGACAAAGAGAAAGGATGAGTGGTCCAAAAAACGCAGCCAAGTCGCTGAAACAGAAAGTGCAAAAGAGAATGGGAGGATGAGAACAATGATGTAAAACCATAGTGTGGAACAGTTGCCTCTGGCAGCTCGTGAAGAGCCAGAACACACACACAAGGTATCGCAAAAGGAATAAGCCCACTGTGTCCTAGATGAGTGCATTATTATTTCACCCCGTGTTTGTGACAGTCTTTCACTTACAGCTTTAAATTCGTCCCTTAATTTTAACCCCGCAGCTGAGTGCGTGAATGCGGCGTGTGTGAGGTGTGCACAGAGAAGGGCGTGCGGATGATCGTGGCCTCCTCATCAGCGAGGGGCTGCAGGTGTACGTCTGCTCGCTGGAGAAGAGCTCGTGCGCTGTACCAGGAGCACATGGTCAAGTGGTCAGCAAATTGAAAACGGAAAATTGCTGCCACTTGTTCTGGCCATTGAAATGTGTGCGTCGGTAAAAGTGGCTGGGTCACAACAGATAGCCCAGTTTTTTTGGGTTATTGAGAAATTTTGCCCCTTAATGTTGCCCGCTTTCAAAACCGGTATAAAAAAATATATCATGAAATCTGCTTCATAACAACTGAAATATCTTAAAGATTTGAGTTCATTAAATAAACTATGTAGGTCTGAATTCTTAATCCACTTTTTTGTTATACTAAATATGTCAGTTATTTACTGACCTTTGCTAACAGCCAAAAAACTTTAATGTGTAATCATTTATATGTCATGACCTGAATTTTCTTCATTAGAGGTAGATTCCGATCATTTTAACCTATTTTAAATGTTTTTTTTTTTATGTTTTTATGGAAACTGTGATACTTTTTTCTGAATCCTTTCATGAACAAAAAGTAATAATATAAAATAAATAAATAAATCTTAAACAAAAATGACATTATAAATGTCTACTTTCATTTTAAATCTTACATACTCCAAACTTTTGAACACACACACATAAAATCAGCACAGCTATTTTACTTATTGATAATAGTAAGAAATATTTCTTGGGCACCAAATCAGCATATTGGAATGTGACACTGAAGACTAGAGTAATGACTGAAAATTTAGCATGCATTACAGAAATAAATTACATTATAATATACATTCAAATGGAAAACAGTTATTTTAAATAATAATATTGTAAGTAAGTAATAATAATTGCTGAAACACATTCAATATTATTTTAAACTCTCTCTCTCACTCTCTCTCTCTGTGCATGTGTGTTTATGAGTGTAATATATATATATATATATATTATACAATATGGCACACACTATTGACCATTGGTCAACACTATCAACCATTACCATACTTTTTGAAATCAGCATAGACAAATGCAAGATCAGATTTTTCCAAAGTACCGCTTGTGGGGAAAAAAAAAGCTACCCCAATCTGAACTGCAGTGGTAATAGTGTGTGAAGCATATAGCACACTCATTTAACCTCCATACCTTTAATCACCAACATTTTCCAATTCATTTCCTTACCCTCTCACCCAAGCCATGCACAGCATGATAAACACTGAATATTTACTTAGACATGCAGCTAAAGCATATTAATATCACTTCCATCGGGGAAGGATGGAGATGTTCATATTCATGGTTTGTACTAGTATTTATGCATTTATGCATAGGCAAAAATGTTTGGCGTAATTCAAACCATTTGAATTACAAATGATTGCATGTAGATTTATGTCAACATTGATTTAATCCTCCAAATGTAAGACCGAATTATTTTTTATTGAAGTTTGTAATAGTAAATAATGAATTATGTAGTTATTTAATTAAAGTATCATTATTGCTATAATAATTCAAAGAATAATTGTTTTTTTTATTTTAATTCTTATTTTTTAATAAACTTTGGGTATATTTATTCAAACACTTTGAGGTTTGGAGGAAAGGAGGGTGATGAGATTAGGGGTTAGAGGCATATGGAGAGTCAGGTCTTCTGTCAGCGTTTTGTAACAGGAACGGAAGGTGCCCCTCTCCACAGGGTGGGGGTACAGTGATCCGTCTCTGACGCTCCTGCTGTGAAACACACACCTCTCGCTCTACCCCTTGACCAAATGTAGGACACATAACAACACCATCTCTGAACAGAGGGCACTGATACTGCTGTGTGAGTGCATAATGTTCTGATTGAAAAATGATATACACTTACAAGAATATGGATGTTGCAGTTTTGTTTCATTTTTATGGATTAATTTTTCCTTTAGGTTTTAGTTTTTATTTTGAAAGTAAAAAAATTGACCTACTAGGTTATTAATGACATGTAAATAAAGCTAAACATTTATAATTTAACATAAACAATATTTATCATAAACATTTTCTGTTTTACTGGTTGAAAATAATATTTTTTACAGCCTGATAGCTATTAAAAATTAGTGTTGGTGTAAGTGTAGTTATTTATATGTCTTCCGTGGAAGTTTTATGACCATAAAATGTTCTTTCAATCATTACATTTGGTCCACAAGCAACAGGCTGTCATAGTGGACATGTCACAGCCAATAGTGAGAGTTTGGGGCGTGGCTATTAGCGTTCTGAGCCAGAGTGTGTTTAGAATTTAACATTTACTAACATTTAGTAAACAAGTTACTTTTTTCACTTTTACTTTTTTGTTTAGCGACAAACTTTCAGATTTTCTTTTTTAAGGCAGGTAAGCTAAACTTTAACTTGAAAGCATTCCTAATATGTTGGACTTTTTACTGAACGTTGCATTCTTTTACCTTTTGAGGCATGCCTTCACGTTTATAGAGTCATAATTTTAGTTATTTAATAGTAGTTTAAATTGTGGAACCTTGACGCGCGAAAGAGGTTTGCAAGGTCATCTTAAAACATGCTTTATTTTTGTAGCTCTACTAGATTACACAGAATGCAAAAACTGCACACTTTTGTTTGTTTGTTTCATTCAGATTTTCATTCATTCAGAAGGAAAAAAGTCTATACTGTGAGATGTTAAAGAGAGGTTTTGAAAAATCATAGAAAGAAAACAATGCCTAGAAATCTATCAAAATAGGTATCTGTTGACTTTCTTCACTGTTTCAGTTTCGTTTTAATAGGACAAGACTTTTCAGTTCCATATCAGAGAGTGGCCCATTTCTCTATTTGTATAGCAGGTTTAATTATACTTCACAAATCTTACAAATAGTAACAGAAATCGACCAAATTGTCTGCTTTAAAACAGACCATGAAGAAGAACTTCGAACAATATTATGTCTCATCCCGCTGTCCCTGTTTTCCTTCTTGCTGTCTTTGTCTTTAACCACCTGCCATAAATACGAATGAATTAAAAATGAGAACCATGCAGAATGAGACCCATTGATCTCGCCGTAAGGAGCCTGCACTTGCCTGTTTCCTTGATTGTCACACTTAGTGTGAATTATGTGGAACATGTGTTGAATTTATAAGATAACGGGCTGGAACCAGATTGCTCTAGACGCCATTAGAAGTGAGTGTGATAGCCAGTTTGACAGACGGAATGAACGTTGCCTCCCTTCCGTTCCTGTCTTGTGCTTAGGGGGGATTATAAGGATGAGATTATAGGAAAGTTAAACATAAAGGTTTCATGAAAAAAATCTGTATACATTTTTTACACACAAACATATATAGTGTTACACACACATAGTGGTGGCAAAAATTGTATGATTTAAAAATATTGACCTTTCTGCCTCCAAAACATGATTTCATTTCATAATGTTCATGAAACATGCAGATGGTTGCAATGAGCACAACAAATATCAGATCAAGCAAGTCATACTGCTTTCATCCACTTTTAACTTCATTATTTTTGGTATGTCCACCTATTGCAGCAATTACAACATCACATCTCTCTGGCTTAGTTTCATTATATCCTGGGAACTTCAATATTGTTATCCCATGCCTTCTGCTCAAGCCTAAAGTTTCTGCGATCACATGACCATGCAAATGCATTTAATCTCAGTAATCCCCTTTAATGGACCTTTTTGCACAGGAAATATGTTATTAATTGGCCTTGGTGCTTTTGTATAATGCTGAATCCACACCACTAGGTGTCAGTGTACAAACCTGACAGTGAATAAACACATAAACAAAATACTGAGTGCACTAACTTTTGTAATGTTTTTGCCAACCATTTTAATATCTTAATGAAGCTGTTTACTTTATGAGTATACTGCAAAGTAGGTGCCCATAATGTAGTTTTTTCGATTTTTATATCTTTGTGGAGACATTTGGCGCGTCAACAAAAATACCTTCACACATTTGCGTAAATTGCTCCAAAAGGCCTCTATTTCAGGCAGTACTCGTGGGCGTATGGGAACAAAGTCTCCAAATGAAGCACACAGCTAAGGCATGAAAATGAGCGATAAATCTCCAGCGAGAAGCGAAGGAGCTGTGTGTTTATGGTGCAGGTTCATTGTGTTCTTCTCATTTATAGCATCTGAATGTCTTAGAAAGGATCTTCTCGGTCACAGCTGATACCTTGGCCACTGTTTGTAAGTCCACACTTCATTTGCATTTTACACAACGTGGCAACGTTGTGTATGTGTTTGTGTTAGATAGTTGTTTTGTGATACTACAGTTTCAGCATGCAGCTCTTTTGTCTAGTTTGAAGGTGGAATCATACATTTGTATCTGAATGTCTTCACGCCCTCTTTGCCTCCCCACCCGCTACCCCCCAAAAACACTATTACTGACTCAATCTTCCTATGGGAAAACAAACTTTATAAAATTCTCCATAACCCACCAAGCGGAACCTATTTTCCTCCCGATGCAATTAACTGCACCAACATTTACAATAATATGATTACAGCCACTTTGGAAAAAGTCAGAGAGGGTGGGAGAACGAATATTAGGTATCAGCAAGGGGTTGATCGTGATGGTCGTATTTTCAGGAGACTTGCATTTTCTTTGAGCAAATAAAGAGCCACTAAATTCTCCTTAGGCAGTAAAACCCAATGCAGTGGAACCACGATAACAAACACACCAGCCACTTTTCCTCTCTCACCAGTTTCTTTCTTTCTTTTTTTTTTTCTTCGTTGCTCTCGATCCGGGTTCTTCTCTCTTCCTACCTCCCTCAATTAATTAAGCCTTTCACGGGCATGTAATTAGGAACATTACCAAGTCATAAAATTGCCACCAGCCTCTAAATTATATGCAGGCCCACAGCAATTTGTTAGTAATTCCTTTCTTGAAGACATTGACACCGTGGGGTCCAAAACGTCTTAAGGTGTGCACTTCAAGTATTAAGACTCCTATGGATTTACTTTATTTTTGGTTTGTTTTAGTCGGCTAGTCTAAAAATATCATTACATTATTTCTAAATTGTGTTTATAAATTCTTTGAACAACCGAAGTAATTTCTTTATCTGTACAGTGACTCTTCCAATTTCATGTCTCTAGTAAACAACCCTTTCCAATGAGGCTTGAGAACCAGAGGACAATGAGTGGCCCCATTGTGCCCATGCTCATAAAGGATTACAGAGAGAAGAAAGTGACAAATCCAAGCCTCATTCTTCATGTGATGATCCCGCTTCCACCACATTGGACATAGACACTGAGGCAAAGGGGGGTCGGGATCGGGAGAAAAGGAACGCTATTGAGTTTGTTTGAGCTGCACATGGCATGAAAAGGTTAAAGGCATCAGTAGAGTAAAGCGCTGAGGTGATTGTAACACGAGAACCTAATCATAGGCTCTATCAGCTGAGCCATCCCTGACCCTGTCATAACCATATTCCATTGTTTCTGTTTACAGGCCAGCAGTGGGAAAGCAAGCGGAGAAAAAACCCAAAGGCTGGCAATATTGATTCCTGTCCCCTCATATTGAAACCAGATATTGATTTTCTTTCTTTTTTTAAATAGGAAAAAGTGCATTGTTCAAATGAAAGAGATTTCTTTTGGGATTTGGCAGGAGAGGAGCTGAAATGAGCATCCTTTGGAACATAGTCTCTTGCGGATTTGGTACAGGAGCTGGTAATTGAATCCAGCAAATGGGCTCATGCATTTGGTGTGAGAGTTTTTGGCCGGAGAAAGGGAAATATACTTGCCTCTGACAAAGAGGATTTATTTTCGTTCCTTTCATCATGTTTAACCTTAAAAGCCCTGATTTTTTTGTTCACTCAGTACTGTATTAGTCAAGAATGATGAAGTAAATGATAGGACTCTGTAATGGTTATGACATCACAGTGTGTGTTACGCCGATCCCTGTGGCTGCCTCCCATCACTGTCTCTTGATTAGGCCGCCGACATTCGCCAGCATCTATTTCACATTCAGGGGGCGTTCGCTCGTCTCCCACTCAATTTGCAATTAAGACAAAATTTAGACCCCTGAAGCCTGAAGGCAGGTGGGTGTCCTCAAAGCATGTTGCTTAGCAACTGTCATAGAGCAGGCCCAGCACCTGTGCAGCAGGGGGCAGCGTGGAGAAGAAGCGGGGGTCGGAGTAAAGCCTCCATCACAGATGTGTCTGAGAGGCTGAGATATAGGAGTCGGACTTAGGGCACACGGGTGGAGGGGGCTTATCTTAGCCAGCCATGGTTGAGTGGTAGCAGACAGACAGACAGAGTTCACGACTGGAGCCCTGCCCCTGCTCGAGGTGGCTCGGGTTGGGGCCAAAGGGGACTATAGCCCAAGCCCCAACACGGATCTACACTGTTATTCCCCTGATCTCCTGGGAGCTGTATCAGTGTGAACGTGCAGTGTGCAGGGAAGGGGACAGGGGGCACTGATGCTATCGCTGTCTTTGAATCCAAATGTTAAGTCCTGGGGGACGGCCTGGCCGGGAGCTGATCAAACCCTCACAGGTCTCCGAAGAGAAAAATTATGATTTGCTGACAGTGACCCCCATTGCCAAGGGGCTTTTTGACTGATGGACTTGGAAAATCTGAGTTAAATTATCATTAAAGTTATCACATATCAGTTAAGGTTTCTAGTACCATATACATTACTGGGAAGTGGGAATGTTACTTATAAAAATATATATTACAATATAGTTTCCCCCCCTTTTTCTCTCTCTTTTTTGGTTCAGTGGGTAAGTGAACAGGTGTTTATTCCGGGAACATGTTTACATCCATTGACATAAAATGACTTTCATGAGTATATTTATAATGGAATAAGAGTTTTAACATGCTGCATGCATGTAAATGTTTCATTTGTTACTAAATAGCTTTTGTATCATGCTTTCTGGCTTTTTAAAATAATTAATATACAATATAAAACAAATATTATTAATGATATAACCTAAAAATGCTTTATTTATACTTAATTATTTAAAATGCTATAATACTTTTAATGCTATTATTATTTCAAAAATTAGTTTTTGGAATTATTACTATATTATAATGTATAAATATTACATTAAAATATTGCCTTTACTTTTAAAAGATTTTTGAGCGTTTTTTAAAAACAATTTTGGCCTGTACATCTGTACATTTACTAGTCAAACATTTTGAAGTTTCCTGTGCATTTAATTTTTTTATAATAATAAAATAACAAACATTTTATTTGAGAAAAAAGTTTTTCACGTGAATGTATTATAAAACGTAATTTATATTGGCAAAGCTGAATATCAGCATCCATTAATTTTATGCCACATGATTCTTCAGAATTTATATTAATATACAAATTTGGTGCTCAAGAAACATACCCATACCCAGGATACCCATTTCACTCAATACTGGGAAGTGAGATGTTGTAAATTGTAAATGCAAATGCATTTTGAAAAGTAATATGGTGTAAACATGTTACCCCAAACACTATTTATGAAGCACTTTCTATAAAGTATTATGTTTATGTATAAACATGTTCACCCTCTCCATTCATTTGTGAGTACTGTATTGTGTAATTGTGTTTATACTGTTGTCCTGTGGCATTGTCTGGGACAACTGTAATTGGCACAGGAGATGAGTGCTGTGTTCCTCACGCCACGCTGTCCTGACAGGAAGGTTGACTCCAGGCCACTGGCCTTCATTTCCTTCATGTCTCTCTGCTTCGCTCCACTACCTGCACACATTTCCGCTGTGGCCCAGGAGCGACACCTAGACAAAGAGGGAAAGAAAGAGACAGTGAAAACTAAGATGTGCCACGGATCTTGCAAAAGTCATTGTATAATTTAGATTATGTGAATGTGAACCTGGGTGAGTAAAGTCTAAGGTGTTGATTGAGCGCTTGTGATCACGATGCTCTGCATGTTACATGTAATAGCACAGTCAATGACAGGCAATTTCAAAACACCTCCAGGTGGCATAGATCCTCGTTTATACCTCATGCCTTTGCAGAGTCATTAGGTCACACTCCAGACAAGCTCTCCAGAATCTGCTTTTTATTGTAGCCCCACAAAAACAACACTGTTTGGAATAGTTTGCAAGCTGTTGTAACACAAACTGTTGTCGCCCAGCACACATCAGTCGATGTATTTGCATGTGCTTGGATGCTGGGAACAGCAAATTGACTGAGCAAATAGCCATATTACCACACAGTGGGGGGAGTCATGTTGTATCCCGCAAACAATGGAGAGCGCTCGCAATGGTCCTCATGTGGAGAGGCACATGCATTATGAACACTTGGAGATGTGAAAAGCAGAGATCCAGTAATAATATGCACTCGTGACACAAATTGAAGAACAAATATCAATGGAGGACTCCGCTGCTGTTGAGTGGCTGTGCGAAGAACCATTATGAGGGAGTGGAACTGGTCAAGTAAAGACAGATATTTTAAATGAGATTTGTGCCATGATGGTTCGGTGGCAAGGAAAATCACAGTGCTGAGTAGTTCTATGAACATTGTGAGTAGGAGAGTTGGGCAAAAGATTGTAGTTTGAATAGGCCACACCCTACAGGAAAATGAATCGGAATGACAGGAAGTGTGCTACTGTCTGTCTGTTAATCTATCCAGTGTTGCGGAAGTCACTTTTAAAAGTACAGCATTGCATTGGAACTGATAGTTTTGTGGGCAAGTAGCCTACATACAGTGTCATTGTACTATGGGCGTCCCAAGTTCGAATCCTGGCTCTTGAAATTTTGTCATTTATGCATGGCGTTCAACAAGGGAAACAAAGAAGTAGAACGTTAAAAAAGAAGAAGAATGTAAAAAATCAGGAGGAGGGAGGACGCTCGCATGGAATGTCACATCTTTTTAGCCAAGCATTTGAATAAGGTTTCTCAACTTTTCCTGCCATTATATCTGATCAGATGTCATTATTTATCTTCTAGCTCTGGTTTAACAAATCTTCATGTTCTTAGTTTAAACAGCAGCTACGCTAATTTAGTTCCTATTTGTTCTGTTTCTGCCATGGGATTGTCATCCCGTGGTAACTAGGAATTCACAAGCTCCAGCCTGGATCCAGAACACTTAAGAAAAGACGATGCCAGCCCCACAGAGGACAACAGATGATGCCAACCCTGGAACAACACACAGCACTACCGAACAGGTATCAGCAACGAACATGGCTTCCTTTTTGCATCAATAAAATTTAGTTGCCAGTTGCAAATGGTATGACGGATTGTGTTTCACGACTTTCTGAAAGTATTCCCATTTAGTAATCATGCTGATGAATGATTCCGTGTTGTCTGAGGGCTGACAACCACGGGCATCCAACAAAGGGTCTTCGGCCTTGTACCTTACGCACAGAGATTTCTTCAGTTTCCCTAAATCTTTTGATGATGTTATGGACTGTAAATGATGAAATTTGTAAAGCCTTTGCAATTTGACATTGAGGAACGTTGTTTTTAAAGTATTCCACATTAATTGAACACACTCTTTCATCCATTTTTACTTCTGAGAGACTCTGCCTCTCTAAAACATCCCTTTTTTATCTAATCATGTTACAGACCTAATATCAGTTAACTTAATTAATTGTTGAATGTTCTTCCAGCTGAATCTTTTAAAAAATGTCTTGTGCTTTTTTGAGACCTGTAGAAAGCATCTAATTTGAAATAAGGTCATTTAGTGGATAAAATAGTAACATTTCAACATTTGTTTTGTTCTCTGTTCTGTTGAGAATACAATATTGGCACATGTGATTCGAAATTCTATTAGTTTTTATTTTATTAAAATAAAAAAAAGTCCCAATATTTCTGCAATTCAGGTTGTACATAAAAATCTAAACAGATTTTATATATTTGTATTTATTCCAATAAGACACATATTTTTCTCCAGGTACCTGGTATAGATCGAGAGATCGAGAGATCGATTAGAGATAGATTCGACAAGATTAGCCAACAGATAGACAATTTTCAAACTTAGGAGACATTCTCATTCCATTTCCTGAATGGCTCTCAATCCTGGTAAGTAGGATAACTTGTCCAGCAAGGCAGAGAATGCATGGCTGATATCTGTGAGTAATGCTGATTAAACAACAATGATTTAATTTGATCGGTTTGGTCAGTACACATCATTCACACGATAGAAAGTTTTTGGGAACAGGCTCCAAGATGCACCACCCATCCATCCCCCTTATGCTCAGCTCTCCGTGTCTTAATGCACAGTGGCCGATATGCCCCGGTGTGGATGTCAATGCCATTGAAAGTCATAGCGGGAAAAGTCACTGTTGATTATGATATAATTCTGCTTGCCACAGTTTTATAAAGCCACCCCAGCAATGCCCTTCTAGCCGCAGGGGCCAAGCTGGGCCACGCAATGTGTATTAGAAAGTCCTCAATTTCACACATGCTTACTCTTGAGTGAGTTTCGCATAAAGGGATTAGGAGGGAGGAAGTGCAAGGGAAATGGGATGTTAGACACCCTGCTTAATGGACTGACGGGGCCCGGGCCAGTGTCCTTTCTATTTCCACCTCCCGCACCCCCCTCCGCATCTCTGCTCTAGTGCACTGACACGCTAATCCATGCTGCTCACTCTCCATGTACATCCTGGGAAGAGGGGGGAGGGAAGACAAGGGCGGAGGGGCAAAGATATTTGTTAAACTCTCCAAACACTGCCAGTGCCACATGGTTTATCCCTTTTTTTAAGCCTCTGTGAATATGAACAACCCAAGAACCCCACCCCCCCCATCGCTTGGCTTATATACATTTTGAAGCTTGTTTTATTGCTGGTTATTGCTCTTTGAGGTAGGGAAGGTCCATCCAGATCAATGGAGGACCCCTATCTGGGAAAAATAAACAAACGAACGAGTGAAAGGTCTTTGGTGGCAGCGTAAGGCAACGCTCGGATAACTGCTCGTTCAGACGCTCGACGAGGGCTTTGATGAATGTGTTTTCACCTGATAAAGAGGGCCGTTTCTGGGAACTTCATAGTCGGGAGGCCGTCTCAGCCATGCTCATAGACTTCTCCCGGGCAGTGAGCTGTGGGATGTTTCCTGGGAAAGGATCCGGATGAGGAACTCTGAGGGATAAATGTGAGTGTGAGACGACCCACTCAGAGTCACCAGGGCATCAACAGCGTGTCCTCCCGCTCCCCTCACCCCTCCCTCAATCTCTCTCCTGGCTTGTCTCTCTTCCTCTCTCTCTTCACCTTTTTCTCATCTTCCTTCTCTGTCACTTCCATCTTCCTTTCCTCCTCTTCTTCCACTTTTCTCCGCTCTGATGTAGAGGGAGGTTAATCATGGCAAGGGGTCTTGACAAATTGTCTCCTCAGCCCAGTGGAGATTGAGCCACCTGTGTCCCTCTTTGTGAACTCACTGACATGAAAACACACACGCATACGCAAAAGTTTCACAAAACTCGTTGACTTGTAAGACTAGTAATTACTGATTTAAACAATCCAGTAGTGGTTAGTTTTATGTTAGCAAGTTTCTGGTAATACTGTACTAAAAGGTTCAGTTCTTTAACATTAGTTAATGAATTAAGTATTGTACCAACATTTGTATAGCATTTATTAATCGAGATCCTTATTTGTACATTAAATACAATTGAAATATACTGTTTATTGTTAATCCAGTTTGCTCATGCATTAAATAAATGACCAAAAGTCCAATTCTTAATAACTTTTACAAAAATAAACAATATTTAAACGTTAAATGTATTTAAATGTTTTTGTTTTTAGCTTAATAGATAGTTCCAATTAAAATAATTCTAAATAAGACTTCATACAGTGTTGTTTCTCATGTATATTTTGTTGATCTAAAATATAAAATTTATATATATATTATTCTATTTTATTTTTTTAAAGGGGCTTACAGTGACAAATGAAACATTATGATTTTTTATTTTTTTTTGGCATTGAAATGTAAAATTATACTGTTAAAATGACATGCCTCATTTTGCTATAGTGACCCTTATTACATTACAAGATTATTAAACAGTTAAAGTCCCTTGGCATTTATATTAAACTTGTATCATAACCCCATTGTGATAGCCTGCGATAGATTCAGATGCCAAACAATCGTCTAGATTTAATTAAGGTCTTAATAATTGTCATCGGGCACTAGTTAACTTTTAATAAGACATGTCCTTAGAAAGATAATTTACTTGTAATTATCTTTTCCTGTTAAATCATATTGTAAGGGACCGAACAGTCATTTTTAAACAAATTGCACTATTTTTCATCAACTGTTTCACAATTTGGTAATTAACGTATCCTCAAATCAGATAATTGGTCACTTAATTTAATATAAAAAGGATCCGTTAGCTTTATAAATGCCAATTAACACCAGGAGCAGCTGGGCCTTTAAAAGTTTATTGTTGATGCTGGGAATGTGATTGGCGTCTTCCTGAAGAGCCTTGAATTTCACGGGGAACATTCCTGAACGGTGGTGGCTCAGCATGTGCCTGTTTATAACACGATATCTCCTGATATAGGAGATGGCACTGATAAGATAAGCCAGCTCTTTTAATGTGATTTTTCATGCAGTTACGCACTGTATTCAATTTAGATCTCCAGATTATGAGCTTATTTATTTATTATTTTAAAGAGGTTAATAGTGCACATGCACAACTATTTTACATTTCATCCCTTTGTATTCCCTAACTGTGTGACATATGTTTTATAAGATGAGGAGAGATCCTGCATTGTGAATTGTGTTTGATTAAATGTGAGCATGTAGAATAGGAATTTGTCACAGATTTGGTCTCACAGTAATGTGATCGATTGGGTAATTTACTCTCTAGGTCAGAAGGGTTTGTATCAGCACTAGCGGGAGCTCTGTTGTCGGTGGCCAGTCCATCTCTAAAGACCAAGCCTGGGTGATGACGGCCACCATGACGGCACTCATTTATGAGTATATTTGTTCATATTGCTCAAATGACTCAATTTGGAAATGGTCCGGCTACCTTCTTGATGCATTCTCAAGGAATGTTTCATGTTTAAATGTCATGATTGAGTTGTTCGTATTGTACAGAAAATTGCAAGTAATATATCTTCTCTCATTTTGTAAAAAAGGAATCCTTATATGATCAGTAAAAAATGTGGGTTTGTTCACCAAGTGGGTTTGAGTAGCAGAAGTAGATAGTCATGTAAACATATAGCTTCATGCTACGGTAAAATATGGTAAAATGTTAGTTTAGAGATTTCTCTCTGTGGTTACTTATTACCATGCTCTTTAAAGCACGTGCTTTATTCTTAAATCCCTTATTCCCATACCTAAACTTAACAACTACAATAAAGTAGCACATTAGGATTTTACTGCAAGAGTTAGTTAATATAACTATAACTATAATAAAATTTGTCCCTCAACTAAAGTGTGACCTAAAATACTAAAATACTGGCAGTTTTTTTTTACTTGTTTATTATATAAAATCTGTTATTGCTGAATACGTGCATTAATCCAAAGCATTTTTTGATTTTCAAGTAATTAACCATTACAAATGACATTTTGCTTTATGCTGTATGTAGTGCAATACATTTTGAAACTAACATTGCGAACTAGATGACAATTAACCAAGTCTGAAAGGTTTTGTTAATAGGCCAGGCTTATAGTAGATTTAGGGATTTTTTTGCACCACGTTTGTTGCAGTATGTCTGCCAGCCCTTCCTGCACATGGCAGAGCTGGAGTAATGAAGAATTCCAGCTGCCAAGCAGAGCCGCACCGCTTGGACAGTGGGCATTTTTCATCCTGTAATGTGTGCATGGGTCATTAATTGCGGCTTGCCATGGGTCCAGCGGGCTTGTCATTTGGGTATACCACATCTATACATCTGCTCTCACCCTACCCCATCACAGCACACCTCCCCTGGGTCTGTCCGTGCTCCACTGTGGCCTGCATCACCATAGATCCATGCAGGAACATTATAGCCCAAAAATTAAAACAGGAATGGCTTTACTTTAATGGTCGCTTTGTTCTGATTGGATAAAAATGATCCTCTAATTAAAAATGATCCTCTAATCCTCCTATAAGATCATATATTTAATTATTAAATCAGAGCCAAATTGTTCTGGCACAGGAAAGGGTTTTTGTCAGGGGAAGGACAAAGTAATAATAATAATAATAATAATAAAATATAATATATATTTGGTAAATACATTTGTTGAAATTAGTTAATGAATTAACTAAAATGACCAATATATAATAAATAAATATATGTAAATATTGAGATTATCTTAAATGCTGACATTGTTCATTGTTAGTAAATAGTTTAACTAACATAGTTAACTTAAATGCCATTGTATGAATAAAACAGTTTCAAAAATTCTAAATATCCACAGACTTGTACAGGTTTTGAATGATATGAGAGTGAATAAATCATGACTGAATTGTCTATAATACCAGATGAGTTGTGTCATTTTAAGCTTTAAAGTCCCTTCAGAGTTTCAGTATATTGTGCTTCTGCACAGGAGCTGTGAGTGTGCTTCATCAGTTTGGGCTTGTGAAGAATAGCCCACGGCTGCCCTGAGGCTCATGTTGCTTGCCCGAGGTGGGCTGCTCTCCCGCCCTTATCAGTGTGCTGTATTGATTGGGTTGTGTATATGTGTGTGTGTGGATGTAAGTGGGAGACACTGAAAAGAGTGGCTGCTCTCCTCCATCTTGGCTCGAATGAGGCCCCACAGCGGGAGGGGAGGAGTCTCTATTGGTGTGATGTGTTTTGTCAGAAGCATCTGTTTGGTCACAGGACGTGGCATAATCCTCGACCTTGAGCGCACCAGCCGAGACTGAGCACAGTGCTCAGCTGTGGCCCTGCGTGGGCCCATTAACACCTCTCACACACAGGCTTGGGGCCCGCGCTGACATCAGAGCCCACACACCTCTCTCCACAGCGCCACAGGCCTCTGCACTTTTTAGACCACAGTTTGGCAGTGCTGTTCCTGTCTGCTTCAGCCTCATTTTGTACTCAGTGGTTGTGATTGTTTGAGGGGGGGATGGTGTGCAGAAGTTTTAGGAAGTCAGACGACTCGGGACATTAGATCTAACCTTCATCAAGATGTTTAGAAGAGACTAACTGCAAACTACAAGTGTATACAGTAAATATAAATTGAACTTATCTCTTCACTTCTTAGTTATATCTTAATATTCATGAAAAATGTTCACAGAAACATTTTAGTATAGGGACCAATTCTGTTTGCTTGTTGTTTATTAGCATGCATATTATTAAAATATTGGCTATATTTATTAATACTTAAAAAGCACATATTCTGTGTGACCATATTCTACATCCCTAATTTTACGCAAAACATAAACTTAACAACTGCCTTATTAACTATTAATAAGCAGCAAATTAGGCATTTTAGAAGCAAAAGTTATAGTTAATGGTTTGTTAATAGTGATAAATGGACTTGGAAAAAGAAAAAAAATTGGCAAAGACTGAAAAAAACTGAATAAATACTTGCATATAACTTTTTTTTTTACTACTGGATCATAGTGTTATAATTTTTTTCATGTATTTTATAAAGGGTTTGTTATGATCAAGGCTGTGTTAATTGAATTGAACAGTAAAAACCCCTATATATTAGTGCTATCAAGCGATTAATCGTGATTAATCACATCCAAAATAAACATTTTGTTTACATAATATATGTGTGTGTACTGTGTATATTTATTATGTATATCTACATACACAAACATGCATGTATATATTTCAGAAAATATTTGGTAACACTTTATAATAATGTTCAGTTGCAAGGCATTCATAAGTGATTAGTTAATGATCAACTAATCATTTACT
>JAUMHI010000057.1:10737482-10779754 GCA_032359435.1 Enteromius unitaeniatus | reverse complement strand
TTTGTAAATGATTAGTTAATCATCATCTATTCACTTTTAAATGATTCATAACTCTATCTACAAAACATAGATAAACACATTAATATATCACTTATTAATTATTTATGAACACATAGTTATGTTTTGTAAATTATTAGTTTATCATTAACTAATCACTTATAAATGCCTTACAACTGGACGTTATTATAAAGTGTTACCAAATATTTTGTTTACACATTAAATAGATTAATATACAACTTATATTAATATAAATATATACAAGTAAATATTTTCAAAGTACTGTATGTGTGAGTATTTATATATACATAATAAATATACACAGTGCACACATATATTATTGCTTGTTTTGAATGTGATTCATTGCGATTAATCATTTGAGAGCACTATATTTAAAATACAAATTACTATAAGTAAGTTTAAAGATATCCATATAGTATATATAGTCTTTTTCTTTTGTGCGAATTTAAATTATGATCATAGCTGCTTATTCAAAGCTGGGGAACAAGATTGTATGGAGGACTAATACTTAATTCTTTTATGCAAATGGCACATTCCCTCAAGCTATGTGTAGTAGATTTATCCAGTATTAGTTGATTTTTACAATCTGCATGCCTAATTTACAGTGCAACTGTAGAGATAATGTGCAGAACAAAGAGGCCTGTAATTAGTATCTGGCTGTAGCTTTAAGAGAAGCTTGCACACCAAATCTCCTGCTCCGTTGCTAATTGGAGGATGCCGAACGGCAGTTATGCCCTTCCAAAGGTCAGAAATTCTCCTTCGTAGTTTCTCTTTATTATTTATTTACAATTGGGTTTATTCGTTTCGCAGGCTTCTGCGGGTATAGTGCTGATAAGTGGTTCGGCGGGTGGCCGATTAGCGGGGGAGACGGCGGTGCTTAGATCACCGTTAAGGGAGACGCAGCAAACATCTGCAGAGCCATCTTCTCAGGGTCATCTCACTCCAGCTCAACGAGCCCATCCCCACTGTGGCCAATTAAACAAATTGCTGAAAAAAGAGCATTTTATTAGTATTTACCCGTTGCTCTCAGTCCATCGCCATAAATTCTCCTTGAGGCACGCTGGAAAACAAATTGGCACATTAACTTGTGAATGGCTAAAGAGGCACTCCGGCTGCGCCTCAGGGGCTGCTGGGTATCAAAGTGTCTGCCGTTCTGAGCAATCTGTCTGCTTTATCATTCAGTGTGACAGTGGGGCTGAGAGAGCCAGGCCTGCCGCAGGGGCTGTGCATGAGGGAGAGCATTAGCTCTCTTTCCCTTGGCAGGCCCAAGCTGTTTGCCATTGTATCCCAGAGAGCCCTGTCTATTTATCTGTTATTACATTCGAATTGGCAGATCAAAAGCAGGGGGCCCTTCTTCCACGACCACGTTTTTCTGTTTCTCCTTCTCCCCTTTCTTCCTCTCTGTCGTGCGCTTCTCTTTTCTGGACCTTCAGCACCTGCTTTATTTCTATCTCTCTTCTGCTCTCCTTCAGTCTCCCGGTCTCTCTCTCTCTCACTCAATCCCTCACCATCCCGTTACAGTCATTGCCTCAGTAGATGAGCGGATGAGAGGGGTCTGATGTCTCCTGGCTGATGGGGACTGTTGTGTTTTGGCTGCTGTACTCATAGCTCATCCTACAGGGGCATCAGTTGGATTGCATTGGTGGGGCTTTCCAAGTTTTAATGAGGATTACCATGTTTGTGTTTGTATGTGTGTCATGATAATCCTTTTAGTAATAAGTCATTTCCAAGATCAGTAAATAGGCTTGTCGTGGGCAACCCCACACACCGAGCTCTGATGGGTGGTCTCGTGTTTTAAAATGGTGTGTTTTGTTGTGATCCTGTATCCTTATTGCTTTAGGTAACTCTCACCACATAATAAAACTATTTAGTACACAGTTTTCATTTATAGGTTATTTTATGATCCTTCTGTGATTTTCTTACTTAAATTTAAAAGCAGCTATATATATATATATATATAAATATATAGTTATTATCGTTAACTATAACTAAAACTGTTAAAGTGTTTAGCTGAAATAAATCAGACATTAATTTGAATGATTATAGTGTTAGATAACGTGTGTGTATTTATAAAATAATTATATGTAGAACATGAACAGCGTAGTATTTATTTTACAGAACACAACTGAACTCATTTTTATCTTTTGTCTGGAAACTAAATTAAAAATGAAGTACATGGTTGGCCTTCAGACTTGAATTTATGTTATATTGCATGCAAACTAGCTTCAGATTATACTAGTAAAATAGTAACGCATTACTACCTTGCAAGAACATCTTAAACACCCTAAAATAACTTATTAACAGTAAAATTTAATGGGGGATGGCAATAGCTGTTTACCAGAATTACTACATTCCATAAGAAGGAGACAATACAGCCTGGACTCAGACCAGTGAGGAGGAACAGCTCCTTTCTCTCTCTCTCTCTCTATTTCTCTATATGTATAGTATGCAGTATGGCGGCTTCTTTTGCCAGCTCTGCCGGCCCATCAAAGGGTGATTTTCCACGCCAGCAGGCCAGGAGGCTCTGAGCTAAAAGAGAGAGAAGGGCCTGTCCCGTAGCCAGGGACAGGTGGGAGGCGGAGCCCTGGACTCCAGAGTGCCAGAATCTCAACTCAGGGACTTAGAGTGAGCTCTGGATATGGGCCAGTCAGTCACTGAACTGAAAATAGTCATGCCCTGACACCCTGACAGCACTGGGCAAGCTGAGATGGACAGATACAGCCAATGTATGACTGTATAAAATCATAACTGTATATTTTTATATACACAAACTGCTTATGTCTTTCTATACTGCTATCTTCAGATCAAAAAGTGAACACAAGTAGCTTAAAATACTTTTGTTGTAGCATACTTTTGTTTTTATTATTTATTTATCATTATTTATTTTTGCCAGAAACATAGGCTATTAAATACTGAAAAAAAAGAAGAAAAAAAGGAACCGTGTGTAAGATATGTATCTTTTATGTCAGATAATATATCCTTTATACTGGTGCATTCTGTCTTTTTTTCACTTGTTGCAATGTAAGAAAACAAAATATTTAAAAAATAAAGTAACTTAAATTTTTGCAGCGTATTTATTTTTTGTTGTTGTTTTGAATATTTGTTAATTTTTACTTGAATTTTGTTTACCATATTTGACATGCTTTACGTATGTGTATGTTGATCAATGTTTAGAAGCTTAAATTAAATCTGTTAATCACATAAAGTGATCGTTTCTCTTCAGAAGACCTTAATTAAACTGGTCAATTAGTAAGCATTTACATTCTCTTACTTCCTTTTTGAACTGAAAAATTTTGGTTGCATGGATTGTCAATGGATGGACTATATATATATATATATATATATATATATATATACATAAATCTTCATTTGTGTTCCACTGATTAACGAAAGCCATATGGGTTTGAAACCTTGGGGGTGTTGTTTTCTTCTCTTGTAGCGATTAATAAATCGTCTATAGTTTATACTTTAAATTACAAGCAGCTTGGGCTCCAGTTTCAAAGAAACTACCCCAGTGCTGAAATAAACAGGCCAAATCTAAAGACCAGCATGCAGTGCTGATTCCAGCAGTCATCTGGCCCACTGCAGGTTAAACAGCACCACAGTTACTGTACTTCTTTGGGAGAGTCTCTCCTCCACCATATTTCAAACTTCCTCTGGCCAGCTCTTTTATTCAGGCTCAAATGAGATCCCACAAAATCTATATCACATCTTTAAAACGAAATAACTCTCCTTCTCTGCAGTGGCATTGACCTCGGCGGGGCAGTTCCGGTTCAGTGCACTGGGCCCTCCGGTGGCAGCGAAGGGGGAAGCGATTTAAGGCCCCGAGCCACGCCGGACCCCAGGTGCGCCAAGGCAAGCAGTTAAATTTCATCATTACCCTTTCTTCAGCGTGTTAGCTTTTTATAGGGCTTTTATGGCTAGAGAGGACAGTGCCGCACTGGTCCCAGTGGTACAGGGTGGAGAAGGGAAAAGAACGGACAGAGATATGGACAGAGGGTGGGGAGAAGGCGAAGGGAGGGAAAAAAGAGAGAAAAAGAGACTGGGACATCACTTGTCAAGTTGACTACAGGATGATGTAAAAACAGCGGCGAGGGCAGAGGATAAGAGCAATGATGAATGGGCTGTGGACGTTCATCCATCCAGTTGAAGGATTTGCAGCGCAGGAATTGTGTACAGATGCTGACATCTGAAGGGGGGGGGGGGGGGAGGCGGAAAGAAAGAAAAAAAGGAATGCTATCTGGGAGTAAGACAGAGCACTGCTGATGCCGAGTGATGGGGAAGAAGGACACAGAACAATAAGATGCTTGCAGATCTAAAGTTGGTCGTATGAACCACAGCAGTCAAAGCAGGTGTCACTCAAAAAGTCGCTGTTGCAGCAGAAAGAGATGCTGCTGCATCTGTTAGCATAGAAAATACAATGCCACTGGGTTCCACTGCTTCAACTTCTACTTTTAAAATTTTGAAATTATATTCCTAGAATAATATTGAAACCTGTTCTGTAATTAAAAAGTCTTTCTTTCTATGTTTCTAATCTATAATTTAACCTATATCTCAAGATTTAGAAGAATAAGGAGTTGCCAGCGCACACTCCAGTTACTTTGAATATTACACATAGATATACAGAAAAAACTAAATAAATAAATAAATGTAAATTCAAGTCATAACAAAATGTAAATATCTTGAAATATTTACAGATAATGTACAGTGTTATGGATAATAATAATATGAATAAATAATGTTTAAATGTTGAAAACATATAAAATAGATTTTGATAGAATTGATCAATTTTTTAATCAACTTTACAGATTCTGTATATATAGTATATAATATATATATATATATATATATATATATAAATATCTTTCTCACTCTCTCTTTTAAAGACATTAATACTTTCTATTCTGCAAGGATCCATTAAGTTGATGAAAGGTGATCAATTCTAAAACTGTTTTAAATAAATCATAAAATATTCCTGAATGAAAATATATAATGCTTTTCACAAAAATATTAAGCAGCACAACTGTTGTTTTTTAACTGATAATAACAGTTTCTTGAGCAGCAAATCGGCAAATTAATAAATGTAGATTTCTGTTCAGCATTTTAAAATTATATTAAAATAGGAAAAGTTATTTTGGTCACACTTTAAGGTCCACTTCTCACTATTAAAACACCATTAACTACGAATTTTGCATCAATAAACTCCTAATTTGCTGCCTATAAATAATAAATAAGGTAGTTGTTAAAATCAGGTATAAGATTAGGGATGTAGAATATAATCATACAGAATATGTGCTTTATAAGCACTACTAACAGCAAATATGTTAATAATAGGCATCCTAATAAATGAAAACTAGTTTTACCATTAAATTGTAGTAATATTTCAAATGCACCTTATTGCAGCTCATGACTCAGAAGCTACCATACAGTATATTGGTTTGATTTTTCTTATTTACACCACACAAGTCTGTGTATATTACAAACCACTGCAATTTCCAGTCCTTGGGTTAACCTAGATTTATGTCCCAGCCATGAACAAGCTCTCATTGTCTCTCTAAATGTGATTAGCACAGGGTTAAGTACCTCTTCGCTTCGTTCGGTCCAGTGGGGTTGTGTTTGAACGAGGGATAAGAAGCGAGAGAGGCTCACCGAGGGTGGCGTGCTGTACCTTTGCACCGTGCCAATGTCAGCAAGCTGTGCCAGTCTCGCCGGGCGGCTGTCCACGTCCCGGGCTCCACTGCACTACGCAGAGGCTCCACAAACTCACTGCATATGCTCCGTATGTCCCAGACAGTCCGTCCAATTTTCCACCATCTGCTGGGCCTGCACTTACGCACCACAGAAAGGTCACCGTCAGCTCTGCTTGACTCGTAAAAATTCAGATGACACTGTGAGAAACCACCATGATTGTTGCCATCACCAACATCACCTGATGAGACCAGATCCTCTCAATGTGTGTGCAAAAGCGGCCATGGAAATGGCATCCGGCCAATCAGGTTAGTGCTGTATCAGCTGATTCCGCTGAACACTGGGATGATGTAAAAACACAGACAGGCCAAAAGAAACCGAGACGAAGCCAGAACAGGACGTCTGGTGTCTGCTCCACTGTAACAAGAGGTGGTCACACAGCTTTGACAGGGAAAGTGGTACAATTGCTTTATTCATAGAGCTTGCATATATCTCTAAATAACATCAGCACTGTGCAGATGGGTCCCTGCGTCTCGCTGCAATGGGATGGTTCAGCCTTGCCTTCTCTTCAACAACATGCTAGGGTTATGATACGTGAAGATTAGCACAGCTGCCTTAACCTGAAAAATGCATTAATTAGCTGCCTTTTTTCCTTACTATATGAAGACTTTTACCTTTTTTAATTAAAAAAATTAATCAATAAATGTGTATGTATATATTTTGTATACATGTATTCATTACTTATTGTATGTATGCATACGTGTATATTCTTATAATTTATATTATTTATAAATATATCTCATATATAAACACAGCATATTTTTCTTACATATATGCATGCATGTGTGTATTTATATATACATGATAAATATACACAGTACACACACTTATTTTATTTTAAATGAGATTAATCATGATTAATCAGCACAACAACAAATATATATATATATATATATATTCAAAATATAAACTACTATTAGCATTAATATAAACAAGTTTTGCACTGTGAATTCAGCTAAACTATGAAAGTTTATGGTACCATTGTTGTCAATTTTTATTTCTGATCTGAACCATTATTGAAAGTAATTTTGCCTTTTGTTTTTATTTGTTTTTAGAATAGTGTCCTACAGTTAAGACTTTCATCTCATATATATATGATTTTGAGGTTGAGGTGAACATATTTTGTTGACCCTGGAACAATATTTTAATACAAAATTGAGCAAATCCCAACACCTAAACTGAACTGTAATAATGCGTAATCCCAACACAGTCTCACGACTAATTCGTATGAGGTAGAAAATTCCTGCTAATTCATACAATTTAATACGATCTTACTTGTACGACTTTATATGATTTGTCTAAACCCCAGTGATGGGTAGATTTAGAGGCAGGGTTAGGTGTAGGTCATTCATACAAATTCGTAAGAATTGGCAACTCGTAAAATACGTATGATTTAGCAAAAATCGTATGAATTTGATTCCCTGAGAACTTCCCTGATTGCAAGCTTAAACTTCACAAAAACCTGATCCAGGAACATGTCAGACTTGATAATATTAGGGTCCAATTTTTCAATGATTGCAAATTTGTATTTTAGTTTAATTTAAAAAAAATACACTTGTATGCTAGAAACCATAGAAAATAGCAGCCTGGGAGGAACCAAGATGGCCACCGCATGAACTGCCTTAAAGTGACTTTGGCCTACATGTTGCTGAGGTGAGTCAGGCATTAGCAGTGCTGTCCATGGTCCTAGAGAAAACTCCTGAGACCCATGCATGACAGTTTTAATCAGATAAAGCCGCTGTCAGTTATAATGTATTGATTTATTTTTTGCACATTGTGTCTCAATTATCGTCATCTGTACATTAGCATGTTGGAGCAGTGGCTTTGTTTAGATGCACATATGTGTTCATCTGTGTGTATCTAAAGGTGGGGGAGGCGCGTGTGTGTGCGTGTGTGCGTCTGTGTATTTGAGGGTGCGTATGTGTGTGCAAGCATTCGTGCGTGTATGTGTGTAAATGTGAGAGGAGACACAGGGGTGGGCGGAAAGGAAGGAGGGGTGGCTTGTTCTAACGGTTCTTTGAAAGAGATAAATGGCTTACAGATGGCCCAATCAATATATTCAAATGAGACATGTAAAGTAGCCGGGCAGCCGTCGGAGATCAGGCTTGGGCTAGCTGAAAGGAGCACAGCCAAGGAGACCTGAGTCTGTCTCCCTCTCTCATTCGACCTCATGCATGAACACAAACGCAGACCTCACCTGCCCTTTGGCCCAACCTAAAGCAGCCGTTGATGTTCTCATCTTAAATGAAAATGTAGTCGGATGCTTAGATGTTATATACATGTGGATTATACATTAATACATTGGCAGCTAATGGTGATCTTAAGAATAAAATCAGAGAAACCTGACTGGTAGATAAAAAATAATAAATAATATAAATTTAAAAATATTTTAATTTATTTAATTTATGCCATTTATTTAATTTGACAAATACATATAAAATTTCTTTTTTTTTTTTTATTTTAGTAAATTAAAATAATAATACATTTGACATTTTTAGTAGATTATGGTGTGTGTGTGTGTGTTATGCGTGCAATTAAATTTAGGCTGCTTGTATGCCATTCATTTGTTTTCACAAATGGCTGTATGTTGTTGAGTAATGCACAGAGAGATTAGCTCCGTGTCTGTGGGTGAGCAGGGAAAGGCTATGGCCCCAGGGCAGCCTCCGGGGAAAAAATGTTCCCCTGACACAGATAACATCCAATTCCTCCCCTGTGAAATGCAAAAATCCAGCCCGACATCAGCAAAGTGTTTTATCATTCTGTATCAGATCCTGCCTCTCTTATCGTTTTGTTACACACACTTACACGCAAACGTCCACTTCCTCGAAATCAAATTTGTATAAAAAAACAAAAACAAAGAAAAAGAAGATCCTGGCAACTGTTCATGTTTTTTTTACACATAAACACATAGGAGACATTGAACAGCATCACAATATGCTTTTGTTTAGTTTTCATGATATAATAATGCCTTATGGACACTGATACAGAGAAATGAATGCTGGTTTGATGGTTTCCTTGACTAACTCTGTTAATGAAAAACAGGTGATGTTTGATTCTGACTGACACTGAAGAATGTACCTAGATATGGATAAAAACACACTTTTAAAATGACATGATGCCTTTTTAGACATCTTTGGACTGCCTCTGCTATGACACTACAGTTAAAGCTGAAAGATTACCCTGCGATTTTCTTCATACTATAAGAAAAGAGATTCAAAACAAAGCGTAAGATAGCATTGAAAGGACAAATATGATTTTGAGCATCAATGTGAAAACTTATAAAGGAATATGAGTATGCTGAAGGCTCCACAGATTTTTACAGAATTTAGGGAATTTGAAAAATTAATAAAATAAAGTAATCTCTAGTCAGACATATATATATATATATATATATATATATATAAGTAATATTTTACTGGGGTATGCAGGCACAGCAATATTTCACTGGGGCTTATGTCTAGCTACCCCTGGTATTATGTTATAAAACATGCACTTGAAAATGCATAGAACAAGTTAATTCCATAGAATTTCACATCCTTCAACTATGTAAAAAAAATCACAGATGCTGTCTTGACCCGTTTAAAATTCTCATTTGATGCAGTATGTATCCATAACCGACCATCTGTACATGAAAACACTAGCTGATGGATACATTAATAGCTTTAATCTGAACGTGTTAACCTCTATGCATTCTTCAGTGCTGATGGGATACTGTAGGACGTCTTGGCTCCTCTATGAGAGATTCTCGTCTTGCCCTCTGTCTGCTAACCCAGTAAAAGGGTCCTTGGCCTATTAATTGCCTTGACAGTGATAAAGGAAACAGAGGGGGATGCTATTTGTCTTTAATGCAATACCTCGCATATTACCCAGAGACAAATTGAAAGTGTTTCCTAACATGAGCTGCTCTCATTTTTCTCCTAGCCTTTGAGAAGGTGAAAGAGGTAGGTCATGGGTAGAGACTTGAGGGTGTTTGGGGCCATGACGGAAGGTTTTCGCACCTCATTCTTTCTCATGTCAGACCTGAATATGTACGTGTTATATGTACGTGTGAGGCCAGCACCTGTGAGCAGTCAAGGGTCAAATGTCAAGGAGAGGGCAGGCCCTAAGTGGCTGCAGGGTGTTGTGGGGGTTCGAGACAAACGGAGGAGAGAAAGGGCTGTTCCACTGTGAAATGACCATTGTTAATCCTGCCAGCGACACGTGGCCTCTTGTCCAGTCCGCTGTTTTGTGAGTCCGCCTTCTCACAAAGATGCTTCACTCAGCTGCTGACCTTGGCTTGCCCTGCCTTGCCTTACAAAAGCAACAAAGATGAAAGCTTATTTGGTGAGCCACTCGCGCCATTATCTTCCACACTTGTCATTACCATGAGAGGCTCATCCTAACATGACCTGCACTGAATCAGGTCTGCTTTTTCTCTTTATGCATAATGTCCACATCTATAAACTCATTCTGCAATACACGCAGGTTCAGTTTTACTGGGCTCTTGACAGTTTTAAGTTCATCAAATGTCAAATCGTTTCCCTTTTTTGCATCCATCCATCCATACCCACTTTTAAATGAGGCCCCAAAATGATGCTCTTTGAAGTCTTTGCAATCCTTTATTTCTGTTTAAACCTTTTATGTTAGTTGTAACACCCACCCCAAACCTGTATGAGAAAATCTGTCTTCATTTGTGCACTTTCAGGGGTTTCCATAGTAAGAAACAGTCATATTATGCCATAATGGTCCTGCCATCGTATAATAATTTATAAAGAAATAACTTTATACACCCGAATTTAAAGTTATTTGTTTATTTGTGGTCTGACCAATGAGTCCCATGACTAGCCCACAAGACTTTATCCCATTCAAAAGAGTTTGATATTCAATCAGTGCAGATTAAATTGCCCAAGGTAAGACTATTTTCACTAGTTCTCACATTCCAAGGAAAAAAACTAAATACGATTATGCATATGGGCAAATTATAGAGAGATGAGGATAGTATTAATATGCCATAATGATTTGACAGGATATACTTACACACTGATTAGCATATCAGCAAGACCAGACAAAGATAGAAAGGTAGTGACTGAGAAATTAAAGGGGAACATAAGAGGCTTCCCTAGTTCTTCCACATGGATATACACACACACACACACACACACACACACACACATACATACTGTACACAATCCCTAAATGTAGATCAAGAGCGAGGAAACTGGGGGGCTGTGTACGCAACATGCCACACTTCTGTGTTTCCTGACATCTTCAGGAGTGTGTACATAAATTACCAGTTTGTTTAGTTTATTAACCATTTATTGATACTAATTAAGCATATATTAATGCCTTATTCTGCATCCCTAAATCCCTAAACTTAACAACTACCTTACTAACTATTAATAAGCAGCAAATTAGGGATTTAACAAGGGAAAAGTCATAATTAATAGTGTGTGAATGGTGTTCCCTATTCTAAAGTGTTACCGAAAATGAAAAACAAATTGTTTGTAGTGACAATTTTTTATTGTCTGCCGAACAAATTTCAGATATAAGCCTTTAGGTTTTTCAGTTCATGAGAAACAAATGCAGTTTAGTACATCAAACTTTTGACTGCAGTGAACCAGCTGGATGCTAAACTTGCCCTATACAGAGAGGGCCATCTCTTGTTTATGCAGTATAAAAACTGCAGGAGTGCAAGATTCAGTTCGGCTCTTGTCATTTAAAGGGACTTGTAGATAAAGTGCTGACTGTCTGTGCTGGGCATCTGAGATCTCTGTATCTCCATGTTGTTCTGTGTATAGCAATACGTCTATCTGTCCTCACACGTGTCGTATCGGCTCCCTGCTGTCGATACCCACAGTGTGGTGTCGTCCTGACTAATGCACTTCTGGTTAGTGCATACATCACTGCCAATTGCAATTGCCGTATTGATTATCATCATCACAGGAATCTTAAATCACATAGAGTAATATCAGAGGAGAGATGTTAGCAATACTTATTTGCCTGCAGGTGGTCTGGCTCTGTGTGTGTCCCTGTAAATGCAAAAAATATTCTTTTATTGCACTTGATTTTTGCATTTATTTTTCTTTATGCTATTTTAGTATTTTTCACTTTATTCATGTTTGAGCAAAATAATATATATGGGCATTGTATAAATGCTTAAATAAAACATTGCACAGTCTAAAAAGGTCGGTAAAGAATAGGGCACAAAGGAAATTTCTGTATTGATTTTTCATAGGTGTTTAAACCATATTTCCAATTTCGCATTGCATTGTGTTTAAGAAATAGTTCACTACAAAATATAATTTTTTTTAAAACTGACTCATCCTAAAGCCATCTAAGATGTATATAAGTTTAATAAATGCAACCGATTTGGAGAAATGTATAAGTTACTCATGGATCCTCTGCTGTGAATGGGTGCCGTCAGAATTAGGGCCCAAACAGCTGTTAAAAACATCACAATAATACAAGTAATAAACACAACTCCAGTCCATTAAGTAATGTCTGAAAAACTGCATGTTCGATTTCAGTTTTGAAGATGCGGCCACTTATAGAGTTTTCTGTGTTATACAGCTTTCATTTTGCATTGTGCATTCTGCCATTACTGAGTTTTATTTGGCAGTGCTTAAATCTATGGAGGCTATGTGATTTTGTCAACTGTGACTTCCAGCTTCGAAAGCAAGCTCTGATGCGGCCCCAGAGGATATCAAGCCTCCGACACATGAGTTCGTAATTTTCTGCTTCCACGTGCAGGATGCCATAATAATCAAACTAAAATGACTTTGTAACTACCCCATATCTTTTGTGCGGCTTCACTCATGCCCGCTGCCCTAATTGAATCACCACCGAGTCACTGTATCAATTCTAACTTTGGTATTAGGGTTTAATCAGGCATGCCGGGGACCAGCTTGGTGAGGTGAGGGGGTCCTTTGTGTGGCGCCCATCTGTTTGTGACACAAGGCCCAGTTGGGACCCAGAGGGTGCAGCCAAGACAAAAAAAAACAGACATCCTCCTCAATGTCTCAAAGTAGGTGCTAGTGCCTCCACCTTCCCAAATGGTTTTTATAAATTTCTCATCCAGCCAGACAACCCCAATCTCTTTTGTATAATTTGTGTGTTGCCTGATTTTTTTCTCTCTGCTGGCTCCCTGCCTAATATTTTCGCATGGCAGCTCATTGGGTCGGTGATGTAGATATTGCAGTGACTGCTATTACAGACCAGTTGGGGAGGGCTTGCTTTATTTGTCCCTTCAGTTGCAATTGATTGTGACAGTGGTGTTGCCCCCTGCCCCGCCTGTGTGGGAGGAAAAGGATGGGGATTGAAGGAGGGGGTGCCATTTAGGTTGGCTCCAATTTGACTCTCTCATCACTCAGCCGGGGTCACGACCCCACTGTAAACGAGGCTGAATGCTTAGGGTGCACTGTTGATACCTGATTGTGTGGTGAACTAGACTGATCAGCTACAGAGGAAACCATCTCTCACTTGCTCTGGGAGGCTGAGGACATTAGCTATTTTTCCATGAGGTAGCGCTGAGCGGTGCTTCCCGCAGAGAGAGCCTGTCCTGGCTCAGCAGGTGTACCTGATCACCGCACACGGCCGGCGCTCAGAGCGCAAGACTGGAAGAGCATAACAACAACACAAACAAATGGTGGAACAGGCTGTCAAAACACACTCCCATATGGATACAGATGCTCTATTCAGACTAATGTGACCTTCAGTAGTTGATTTGGATTTTTCAACTTGCCATTTGGGTTTAGTTGGTGGGATTGGGTTGTTACATTTATTTATTCATACTACAAAAGTATATTGTAGTATTTTACAGGTTCAACTTATGGTAACACTTTAAAGTCCTGTTCTTGCTAATAACTCGTTGCTTATTAGTATGCATAATGGCTTTTTGTTAGTATTTATGAACCACATATTATTTTCTTGTTCTGTATGGCCATATTTTAGATACCTTAATCCTACCCCATATTTAAACCAAAAAGCTACCTTAATAACTATTAATAAGCAGCAAATTAAGACTTTTTTTGAGGGAAAGGTCATAGTTAGTGGTAAATATGTGTTCCCTATTCCCATATCATAAGCTAGGAATACTTCAAGGTTAATATTATTCGTACTTACATTCATATATTTAGTATTTAATATAATTTGAATTAACAAAGACAAAACATTGTGTTCACAAATGAGCATTAAACTACACTTTAATGTTATGCTCATCAAATCAGCATTTTATAAAAAAAGCTATGATTCTTTCAAAATCATTCTAATATGCTGATTTTGTGCTAAAGTTCTCATTTCTTATTATTAACAATGCTCAAAATGGTTGTGCTGCTTAATATTTTTGTGGAAATTTCTACATTTTTTGACCAAACGTTTTGATAGAGTTCAGAAGAATGACAACGTTCATTCGAAACAGAAAAGTATACCAAATAAAAACAATAATATACCTTTTGACAAGCTTACCATAAACATTTCAACAGTAGTGTAGATTAAAAAAATGGAATAAGAAATATTGATTGTTCACGATACCTAATGTATTAACTAATGTCAACAAATGTAACCTTATTATGTTTCTCTACTGTGAGTCATGCATCAAAATGATCTCATCTCTCTGGCACCATAAAGTTGGTGGAAAGCGATTATCTAAATTGTAGAGTACTGAGCACAGTAGATCTGTACATCAATCAGTAGGATGTTTACACTGGCAAGTCTCGTTCTCATGTTTACACATTCCCTCAAGGCAAAAAGCTCTTACCACAGACTGCTGGTAGTTAGTCACAGCTTACTGCCAAGTCCATCGAGGGGTGTGTGGAAAGGTTGGAAATGGTTAGTATGGTGCTTTCCTTTTGAGAAGCACTGGCATGGACTGCCTTGCAGATGGAGGGGATGGGTGGCTGTCACGGCCCCACTCGAGCAGGGGGTGATGTGACCGTGGCTGTGTGCTCGTGTATGTGTGTGTGTCCGTGGATATCTATGTACGAAGCGATGAAAGTGTGCTAGAGTGAATCTGAACGGCCCTTAGCCGGGCCCCATATGCCGGCCCACGTTGCCCTCCCATGCCTCCTCCTCCTCCTGGCCTGCCCTCCCTGTCTACACTGGCTGCACAAATTAGCACAATGTGCAGGCAGGGCTCCTCAGCTGGCCTCCACACCCCACTTGACATGGGCCTGACCTCTCCAGTGTGTGCCTCTCTGGCCCGGCTGGGTCCTCTATGGCTGCCTGTCACTCCCACAGCCCGTCCTGATTTTGCCAGCTAAGGAGGCGGGGTGGAGGCGGGACACAGACTGCCAGGTCTGGGTGAGGAAGTGGGGATAGATGGGAATGTGCAGGGGTGGTGGACTTTTGAGGGAGCCTCTGGGGTTGCCTGGTCAATTAAATTCACATTGTGGATAAATGATTTGCAAATGATATACAAACAAGTAAGTGTCTTCGAGAGCTCTTTTCTAATGGCCTATTAACAAGTGAAATAAAAGAAGGGCTCATCTGTCAATGCACTGTAGATAGACACTTACCTCTACAGGATACTGATAAACCAGATTGTGTGTGATGCTTAAAGCATCTATCTATCTATCTATCTATCTATCTATCTGTCTATTCAATGTTGCTAACTTATATATAGATGCCATATGTACATATGAATGTATTTTAGGGAAATAATTCAAACACGACAAAGTCAACCAGTCTGAACTGTGCTGATAAAATGTTAGTAGCTTGTGTATTTTTATGTGATGCTGTATCTCTATGATCAGTGAAGCAGCCGGAGACACATGCACACACACACACACGGAAACATTCATCAACCAGACACGCTCCAGTCTTGAGGGCGTATACAGGAGGTTGAGTGCGTGTGTCTGTTTGTGCGCATTCATGTGCTTGAGTGAAAGGCGTGTAACAGTTCCTCTGCCTGCTCCCTGAGGAGTAGATGATACTAAAGACACTAAACGGGACCCCGGCGGTGAGAGAGGGGAGGAGGGGTGGGGGACTGCCTTAGCTCTGTGCCATTCTGCTCCTTTACAACTTTACAAAATAGGCTTTTAATTTTGCTGAGCGGCTGGGGCGTGTGTGTCCTGCCTGCATCAATCATCATCATGGGGCTGCAGGCGCAGGGCTGCTCCCTCGGGTCTGCTCTCCTTCTGCAGCCTGGAGCTTGCAACATGCACTCTCTCTGTCTTTCTCTCTCCTGCTCCATGGCCTCGGCTGCCCACAGCGCCGCTCTGTGTTACACCATGGTGGATTCAGCTCCTGCAGGTGTAACAGACTGACTGTGATCATCTACAATGCAGGACGGGAGAGGTGACTTCGTCTGTAGAACATCTGCATCCAGCAGATGCCCTGTCTGAGACTCATTGATTGTTTCACTCCCTCATTCATGATTAGAAATGTCAAGGTTGAGGAAAACAAAGTACAACGTGCCCAAAAGGTAAAATCTGTTAACATTCATTAAAGCTGTGCTTCATCCAAATTTGAGAATTTAATTATTTCTTACACTAATGAGATCTAAACCTATGCTGCTCCGCGATTTTTGCCATCTAAAATAAAAGTTTTTGTTTACATCTATCTATACATATATATTTATTATGCATATATAAACACACACATGTGCATTTATCTATTTTAGAAAAATATGTTTACATTTTAAAATTTTTATCTATAATACAAATTATATGAACATAAATGTACATGCATGTAAATAGTTTTACTTTATGAGTGTGTATTTATATATACATAATAAATATACACAGAACACACACATATATTATGTAAACAAAAACTATAATTTACAAAAATATTATGTGTGTGTGTATAGATATATATAGTACTGGCATAGATTTAAGGAAATTATACTGACAAGTCATTCTGTGAAGCTGAAAAAAAGATCCACATCAGATTAATAAAAAAACTTAAACCAAGGTTAGGAATATCTGAAGACCAGTTTGGCCAGCATGGACGGCCTTATTAAACCAGCAAACCAGTTTAGACTGCTTTAAGCTATTTTTATTTTAAAATAAAATATATATATATTTTTTTTAGAAAGTTTATCCACTGATAATATTGTAACCAAAAACTCATGTCTATAGACCACATTCATTATTTTAAAAACACATGCATGAATCAATGCTGTGTGTGCATCTACTTGAGATTCTAGATGAATGAATGGATAGATAAACAGCATGATAAATTATAGATTTTTTTTTTTCATATCCAAGAAACTAAAGAAAGGTTGCACTAGATTTGTGCAGTAAGACGTACCTGTACTTTTACCTCATGCTATTTAATTCAGTGTCGCTGTGGCCTCTGGGTGTCAGGGTGACGCGAAGCACTGCGCTGCTCTCAAAGGGCAGATGGAGTGGCAGAGGGCACACGCCTCAGGGCATGACCGATCTAGGACACTGGTGAGTAAACACTTCTGTTAGCTAACATAGCCAAGATCACAAAGACACATGTAGTCTGACGAGCTCCGTGGCATCATTCACACGTTTCACAAAATGAGACAAGTATAAATGAGAAACAATCTACAGTTATTGTGCTTTTCTCTTGGCAACCCCATAAGCAGAGCCATTACACAACAGTCTCTGTTTGACACCAAAACAAACACATATGAAAATGGGTCGGTAAAGAGCCAAGGATGTAAATCTCTTTAAGTACATCAAATGATCCGTGATGAATCTGTAGGCGTACGTACACAACATACGGTGGTAGCAGTCGGTGGCTCTAAAGCAAGGGTTTAGTATTAGATTATACGCAAAAATGGGATGTAGCATCTTTCAATAAGCGAGCTAAACACAGAAACTTGGCACAGAAAGTGTAGAACTGATATGATGCCTAATTAGGTTATGAGACTAATCTGTGTAGATTATTTTGAAACTGTGATTAGCAGACATATACCCATATGCTTAGGACAGAGTAATGTAAATGATTAGCCGGATTCCAATCCTTATTTTGGAAAGGACAAATGGAAATGCGATGGCACGGGCGACTCCTCCTTCAATTGAACTGGTAACAGTAATTCAGTAACAGCATGAGGTGAACGTCTGATTGCTAGACAATCAGAGCAGTGAAGTGTGTTGCTGGTCATGTTACACATCTCAACTGTACTCACGCTTGACGTGGAACAGAGTGTGTCTCTCTTTCCCGTTTCCCTGTCTCTTCTTCTCCTTGTTTCTTTTCTTTGACTTTCCTCCAACCCCCTATCACCCTCCAAACCCACTTTCTCTCTCTCTCTCTCTTCTCGTCTCGACTGCTGGGGGCTCTAATCTGATAAAGTGAGCCGAGAGGTGTGATAAGGGTGAGCCGGGAGCAGTAGGCCCCCCTTGCCAGGCCGTTTAGTATGCATAGACCTCAGCTATCTGCTCCGCTGCACCTTGACTCCCACTGATCAGCCTCCCTGACAACAACCCCCCCATTCCTTCCACCCCCATCCCACACATACCCCTAACAGCACCCTCTTGCCCTAGGGGAGAGAGAAAAGGGAGGGCTGGGACACAGGTGGAGGGAGGAGAAATACCCCTCTTCCACTAAAGTGCTGATGCCCAATCATGTCCACCAAAAGAAAAAAAAGGGACTGGACTTTCATAATAATTTATATCGGATGGTAAAATCTTATTAGTACAAAACATGCAACTTTTAGAAAGTGATCGGACTTGGGTATTTCAAAATGTTTAATAATAATTTCACTTTTTTTTTTTTTAGGTTTAGCTTATATCTTTCTGTATTTCTTATAATACTCATAATATTTCTTACAGGTGTTCAAATTGTCTTAAAAATGTGTACAACATTTTGAGACTTGTAAAGATAAAGGCAACTTAAGGCTGTTTATTTTAAAAAGGACACAACATTAACATACAAAACTAGATGGTAGGTCTATTAGGTTTCCTAATATGCAGTTAATCTATATTTCAAACATATTCAGCTGACGCATTTTTTTCTTGTTGCTACAGCCATTTTATTTTCCCTGTACATCTGAAGTTACCTTCATTAAGCAGTTTTATACAATACAGATTGTTTCAAAGCAGCTTCACAGTATGGAAAATAACACAATCCATAATTCAAACATCTTCCAATATGGGATAAATTCAAATTTGGCTGTAAAACAGCTCTAAAATGACAATATTAGTGTCATTATTCAGCTTGAATCTGTTTGAATTCAGTTCAGTTGCAGAGTCAATGTTAAATTAATATATTTGATTTATAAAAATCATGGATTTATATTGATTTGTTATGTTTATATAACCAATATTACATCAAATATAACTTGAGATACTAAATGAAGTTACTTTTTTAAATTGCACTACAGAAAATCCTATTCTTAACCAGTATTTTAATTTAATTTCCAGTTGTTAAGACAAATTTAATTAAGAAGCAGCACTGCACATATTAATATGCACTTTAGAAAACCTTAATATAAATGTTGATGCACTACTGTATGTTTATTAATATTTCATCACTTTATCTATGAAGTCAGTGAAAATGTGGGCCTGTTTTACTAATGGTTTGCAGATCCGCTGGTAAAGCTTCAGCTCAAGCCTTATTTCAGGTGGAAAATGGGTGACAGTCCATACTGACCTGCTAAAAGTGCATCTCTGTCTCTGTGTGTCTGTAACACCTCAGCATGTTGCACTCTAGTTATATCCTCTCACTCTCTTATTAATTGATTTCTCTACTTCCTTTGTATGTTTGTAACATGTTGGCACAGTTTCCAATCATTTTGCTTTTTTCTCTGTTTCTCTTTCTCCCCTCCTTCCTGTCTCGTCTTCCTCCCGCTAGTCCCTGTGCTGCCACTCACCTGGGAGGCGTGCTGCTCAGTGATAATGGCAGTGGGAGAGCCAGAAGCGGCTATCCGCCTCCGGTGATGCTGAAATGGGATTTGGGCTGTGCTCGGGCGGAGGAGGTTATTACGGATCAGGGGGGCCTGGTTTTGAAGCAGAGCTGAACTGGGCCGCGGTACAACTAGAACCGCTGGGATGTCTGTTAGCTTTCCTCGCTAACAATGGCAGATAAGACAAAAGTGGTTGTTTGCTGTCTCTCTCTTACACACTGGCCCATTAAAGGTGTGCTGTTATCTGATAAGCCGTGAGGGGTGTGATCACCTACACACACAAACACACAAATACACAACACCAGTCCCTCATTCAGTGCTCACTTATGACCTCAAACCCGTCTCGCTCGGTCCACGGTGTCCGTATGCTGAAAGGGAGAGAGAAACTGTTATGTGGCTCTGTGCTTTTTTCTGTTGTTTTGTTCCCGTTCAAGTGCTCTCCTAGCTTATTTTCCTTTATTCTTATCGTTCCATCTGGCTGCTAGTCACACATTAATCTAAATTCCAAACAGGGTTCCTCCAGTGGCGTTATCAACTCGCCGTTGATGTGAGCGTTGGCCCAGGAGAGGGGACGCGGGCAAAGGGGGGAAAAACAACACACAGCACAACAAATTGATGTGGATGGGGGAGTGAATGAGTGAGTGAGTGAGTGAGAGACAGAGAGAGAGAGAGAGAGAGAGAGTGCTTGCTTGTATGCTTGACTATTGCGCCAAGCTGCATCATGACTTCGGTACAGGTGTGAGACTTAATCACAGGTATAAAAATTCTCTCAGAAGACTGTCTCTGTGTATTTGTTTTGAATGTAATTTGCAGTGCTGTGTAGCCCACTGCAGGTTTGTCTATTAATACTTTACACTTTATTGTGATAGGGCAACGTCATGGTTATTGTTTGCACTCAGATTGAAGGACATAAATAAACAGATTAATAATAAATTGTAATATTCCTGAAGCCCAACCTAAAAAATACAACATTTTAAATAAATGAATAAATAAAAAAGATTGAACTGAACAACACATTGTAATATCTATCTAATAACTATCTATCTATCTGTCTGTCTATCTGTCTCTCTGTCTGTCTGTCTGTCTGATCTATATCCCACACATTGTTTCAAACCCTTTATTCTGTGGGTTATATATATATATATATATATATATATATTATAAACTTATCGATATAAGTTTTTTTTTGTTTGTTTTTTTGTCCATATAATGTAAGCAAGTAGGGTCCATGCAGTGTTGTCTTGTATCAGTATCAGTAAAACAGTGTCAGTATCTTCTTTTCAGTCTTACAGGTTTGCAAAAAAACCAAGCGTGAGTTAATAAAAAAAAATACTGATTTTTGGGGTACTCTACATGTGTTAAAGGAGTACTTAGTCTGTTCACCTCAAAATTTTCTTTGAGCTTGCAGAACTGCCTAAAGTCATGACACGGGTGCCTTTGAGAGGTATTACCACACTGAGAAAGTGCACTCACGCTGGGCTGGGGCTAAGCCCCCTGTCCTGTCCTGACAAACTGGGCTGATAAAGTCTTCCTGGAGCTGCGTCGCATCCTTAAATTAGTCCCTGCTTGTCTCCCCTCAGGTTCTGGCTCAGGTAGACTCCCAGTGCACCGCCAGAGGGAAGTTCACTGTAATCTACAGATTTAGCAGCAGGGTGCCACGCATTCCTCTGCCAGTGCCGTCCTAAGTTGAATAGGATCTCCTTTTCCCTGCGTACTGCAGCCCTGTGTGTCTGATGTTTCATTTCACACTTGTTTTGCAAAGACAAAACCAATGATTTGACAATTACGTCTATAGAATTAACCCCATTGTTACCACGTCATGTTTGGCTATAAATGTTTGTTTGTTTGTTTGAATTCTTTTCATTCATTCCGTTACCATTTAGGTCAGAGCTGGAATAATTAGGGCTGTACTGAAAACTAATAATGTTATGGATTAATGTGGGAGAACTTGACAGAAGCACATCATTGAGTGGGACAAATCCATGATATAAATTGGCAGACAAAGCACAAGGCAGTCAATACGGATTACAGCTAAGCCTCTCTTCTTTGCCGGCGTTTGGACTGGCATTGATAGGCTCTCACAGGTCTGCAAGCCCACACTCTGCTGGACGGGGGACATGGAGGATCAGGCATGCTGCCACGTCACCCTGAACACCCTCTGCCTCCACCCTCCGGTTCCGCCGCATCCCCTCGCCAGACCCCCCACCCAAACCCTAAAGCCTGTACCCCAGGCACTGTGCTGGCACAACCTTGGCATGCCGGCGCCAGCTGGGCAAACACTCAAGTCATTGACAAAATAAACACCTTTCAAATAGAGGCAAAACAAGACGACAGTCTGACACAAACAACAGACTAAATAAATCATAAGTGTGATGCTGGGAAGGGAGGAGAAAATCAGGAGGAAGGATGTTTATCATTCACTGTGCACTGACAATATGAAACTAAACTAAAAATAATAATGAGGATTTGAATAATGATGAGGATTTGAATAATAATGAGGATATAAAAATATATGAGGATTTCATTTTATTTTTGCTCCAGCAACTTTAACAGAGTTTAATATTATTATTTGTATGTCTGTTATTATCATATCATATCATAATTCATTTTTAAATGACCTATATATGTATATATATATATATATATACTGTAAAAAATAACAAAATATATACTTGTATATATAATCAATGGTGAAGTTTGTGTGACCTGTTTAAAATTATGCTGCATGCAGGACAGACAAATCAATTTTCAATCAATTTCTGGATGAAGTTATTTTTTCAATGTCTCTTTTTTATGTTCCTGCTCCATCTTATGCACAGACAACTGTAAGCAAATATTTTTGAGACTGAAAGTGTAATACTTTGACTCTGTTGTGCTATCAGAACAATCATTGTTGTTCCCAACCAGGAAAACTATCTCAACCAATATAATATTGATTCAGGAATACCCTTTTAGCCAACCAGTGAAACACAATTTAGGTAAACAGTCATTTAATTGATCTATTATTATTTAAATTTTATTTATGTGATAATTTGTTCAATTCACTTTAGAAATCTTAACCTTGAAATCTGAAAATATTAGTGTCAAGTGCCACACACAATCCACTGCCTCTCCAACTGTCTGCCCATGTTAGCAGTAAACTCGTTTACAGCAAATAAAGGCAATTAATCCAATAATGGAAGAATGCAACAATCCCCCACTTTGTGGGATGAGAAAGGAGGCGAAAATGATTGGAGTCAAGGCGGGTGGAGATTTTTATTCATTTTATTCATCCCTCATTCATTCAAGCTTGTTTTATAATTCTTTAATTTTTATGTTAATGACCATCGGTAGCTGAATGAGACCATTTTGATGACATATCTCCAGTCTCGATCCATGGCCAGCTTAGCGGCAGACGAAAATAGCGGCGAAATCTAGAGAATAATGGGGCTCGGGAGGATTTTGTGCAGCTGAGGCTTTGCATTCAAATGGGTGGCCATCTCAGCAGAGGCCCCGCGCCGCTTTATCATGTCTTTACAGCCAGCAGCTTGTTTATGAATAAAAAATGTGGCATGAAACCAGAGGAGTGAGTTGTCTTTGTTTTGTCAAGTGTGCTGAGACAAAATGCTTCCCGCTCTCCTTGCTCTCTCCGTTTCTCTCTCTCTCCATCTCGAGGGACCTGCAGGGGCAGCTGAACCCCTAGCCCCCTACCTGACGAACTGTTGCCATGGGAATTGCTGTCCCTTGGTGATCCTTTGATGCTGCCCACCCAACCCCAATCTCGCAAACAAACCCCGCTGCACACTCCGAACAAGGTTGCGCTGAACGCAGCCCCGACGCCGAATGCAAGCAGACACAATCCCTAAGCTTACCCACCCTAGCATTTTCTGCTCACTCCAACAAGTTCTGTTAAATATTCATGATGTGTGACTACAGGAGGGTTTGCACCCCCTCACGTCCCTACCACCCCCTCTGTCTTCCTGAGCCTTTGTTTTGGGACTTCTGCCCTCCTGTCCAGCCTTTAAAGTAAAAGCAGGGCTGAGATGACAGGCGGACAGCTTTTGATAGATTTATTAGACCTCAGCAGTTGTCTTTAAAGTCAGCAGTGAAGGGAGCACAGAACACTGGTGTAACTCTGTATGAAAAACATTGCCTGCACACACACACATTAAGCTTATACCTCTACCATAAAACATCCATGTATAGGCTATATTTATGTAATAGTTCTGATTGGCTGAGAGCCTTTTTTGTGCATGTGATATTCTAGTGACAGAACAGAACTGCAGCCGTTAAACCTTTTGTATCATTTCATATTCATAAAAAAATATTTAAATACAGTATGTCTGTGTGTATGAATGCATGTATTAGCCGGTATTTAATTTTTTTTTGTAAGGTTTATATTTTCCCTTAGTGACAGCTATTCATTTTTTCCCCTTAGTGCCGGCTATTCATTTTAGATGGTTTCAACTTCATTTTGTTTTTCATAAAAATTTTGAGTTTTAACTTTGACAGCCCTAAGAAAAAGATAAATGTTGTCTAAAGGAATAAATACATAAATTAGTACTGTCAATCGTTTAATTGCATCCAAAATTAAAGTTAACGTTTGCATAGTATGTGTGTGTGTGATGTGTATATTTATTATGCACATATACATACAGTATATATTTTGAAATATTTACTTTTATATACATTTACATACATACATACATATACATACACATTTATTATTTATAGCATATAATATTTCCATATATATACACATATATATATATATGTATACTGACTATATATGGGTCAAGGGTGGATTAGCGCATTATTTCCCATTACAGGCACGGCTAGTTCCACACAGGCTAGTTCCACACAGAAGGCTATGTGTGTGTCTGGGGCTAAGATGATTAGCAGGCTCAGTGATTCAGGCAGGCTGGTATGTAAGATGCTGCCCCAGGGCATGCAGGGAGGCTGAGGGGGCAGGTGGGTGGCTGGCTGGCTGTCTTGGTGTTACCTGGGTGGCACAGCGCGTGGGCCGGGCTAAGCCCCAGCTCTTCTTGCCTGAGTGGACCACTATAGCTGTGCCAGCCTTACTACCCCGTTCGATGCCAGCCTGCCCGCTGTACCATCTGACACACATTCACACCTTTCCCTACTGGGCACCGTCAGCCTCTGCCACCATCCCTCAGCGCTCGAGGCTGCAAGCGCACGTGCCGCTGTGTGAGCATGTACACCGCGTTGCTGTCTGTCTGTGCATCTCTCTGTCTTCTTCAGGCAAGTGTGCTCGTCAAAAGGCAAAGTTATTCAGAAGATGACACTGTGCATTGCTTTGTTTGTCATGTGCCCTACACTTTAGACTCTGAAGGAGAAAGGAATGGAGAGTGTTGCTGATGCCAGTGTGTGCCCAGACACCTGCCAGGTGCCTGTTTTCATGTGTTTGTGTCAATGTCAGCTCAGGACTCCAGGTCTCTGACACAGGTTACCAGCTCAGCAGGACAAGCGCCTCTTCTCGCTCGATCTCTCGCCCGACTGGGAATCACCTGCCCTTGCCAGCCAAATCACTGACGTATTAAAACCCTCCAACAGTCTGCCTGTCCATATGTCCATATTAACTCAAACATTCAGTCTAAAAGCACCAAAAGCTACTTCAGGCATCGTTTGGATACTTGATCTGAACTGACTCAACACTAAACTGACTTGAGCTGAATAGTGACCGGATTGATGAATTAGTCCAATATTTGAAGGTGATTCTGTTACTTTCTTGTTTATATCTCTGAAGCTGCAGTCTGTATGTTACAGGTATTTAGTTTTTTTGTGTTTCATTGCATTTACAACAAGATTTTGACAGAGTTTTAACTGGATTTTTTTCTATTCCTGTTAATCCTTTCTGTTAATTTGTTTCCTTGGTTGTTTATGATGTTCATCTGTTCCTTGTTTAGTTCATCATTTAGTCTGTATAGCCCTCTATTTTAGTGTTTTTTGTCCGTTTCCATCCATTTAAAGTTTGTGAAGCTGTTTTCTTGTGCCATGTTGTTTTTTTTCACTTTTGAAAAAAGTTAGTCAATTAGTCTACTTTGTCTCCTTCACAAAAGAAAACGTTTTGAAGAATATCTGTAACCAAACAATTGATAGTAGCCACTGAATTCGATTGTAGTTTTCTCCATACTATAGAAGTCAATGGCTACGTCAATTCTTTGGCCAACAACATTCTTCAAAATATCTTATTTTGTATTCAGCAGCTGAAACAAACTCATACTAGTTTAAAAGAAGTGGAGGATAAACACAAAAGACATTTTGAAGAATGTTGGCAACCAAACAGTATTTTTATTCATACTATAGAAGTCAATGGATACCGTCAACTGTATCTGTGTCAACTGAAACCTCTTTTCACAATATCTTTTTTTGTGTTCAACAGTTAAAGGAAACTCGTTTAGGTTTGGTACAATTTAAGGATTAGGAGTAAATAATGACAGAATTTCATTTGGGGTGAACTGCCCCTTTAATAAATATAACACTGGGAATAGATCCATCTCTCCCTGTCTGCACCAAATCGTGACAATGTAGTGTATAATTCAGTATATAAATAAAGGTGACTGGACCTGACTATTTGCAGGGTTGCACATGTCTGAATGTCTGATACATGAGTATCAATGCAAATTACTCTCTCATAGTTCAGCCTTTGTTCTAGGCTTTCCAAAAATACTTTTGCTATCACTCAGGATATACTTTCTCCTTATTTCTTCTCTCTCAACGTATTATATTTATTCCAACTCTCATTGTCCATACAAATAATGGCTCACAGCTCCACCTCTCTCTCTCTCTCTCTCTCTCGCTCTCCCAGTCTCTGTCCCCTCCCTATCTGCCGGACTCAGCAGCAGCTCCTATAATCTCTCGCACTCCGGCGGTGCAGCACACGCTGGCCCCTCATGGGCCTACAGATGCCCTCTGTCCATGGGAGCACTTCCTGCACAGGTGTGTCACGGCGCAGGGGCGGCACTAGACAACACGCATCCGTGCCAGTCTGAGCATCCCCATTCGTCACCCAAAGCCACCCAAACAGCACTGGTCCAGATGCCGTTTCGTCTGAGCGGCGCCTCATCCTGAAGCACGTATCCGACTCGATTGAATTTTGATAGTTGTACTTTTTCTCATGGCTGGCATCTCTTAATCAATGTTAATTGGCTCCAATTAACATATGTTAATTAATGATATTTACCTCAAATTAAAGGTATGAATGGTCCCAGAGGGTTTTCTGTTCATCCAATTAGAACCAATTAGCTGCAATTAACACGTGTAAATGAGATGCTATTGAGTCCAAAACAAACAGTGTGTAGTCTGCGCGATTCCCATGCAGTTTAACCTGAGCTGTGTGTGTGAGTATCTCATCACAGACACACACACACACACACACACACACACAAACTCTGTTGAACACACACATATACAAGCTCTGTTGGGCAATTTGGCAGGTCTATGGCCAGGATTTCAAGCTTAGCCATCTGACACCTCTAAGCAGACTGTATTTATAAGCATGTCATGCGAGGGGGGGGTTATAATACTGTTATTAGAATAGCTCACCCAAAAATTAAACATTTTATGAAAATGATCCATCAGGCCAGCCATGATGTAAATAAGCTGAAAGAGATTTAGAGAAACTTGGATCCCCTGCAGTAAATGGGTGCCGTCAGAATAAGAGTGATAAAAACATCACAAAATCCATCAATTAATGTCTTGTGAAATGAAAAGCTGTTTGTTTGTAAGAAATAAATCCATTATTAAAGCATTTTAGCTTTAAACCTTTGCTTCTGGACAAAATACGAGTCCATAATAACCCCAAATTTAAAAAAAAAGTCCATCCCCTATTGTCCTCTAACCTTACTTACTGACCATACTTGTGTTTTCTCTCATGCAGTGCTTGATCTATGCATATTTCTCTCCTGATTCAGATGAGATGACATTTTCACTGTAATATATTTTAGAAAACTCATATTTTTGCCAGAAGCAGCAGTCTTACATTACAAATGCTCATGGACTGGAGTCATGTCGATTACTTTTGTATTGTCATGATGTTTTTTATCAACTGTCTGAACTCTCATTGACGGCACCCATCCACTGGTACATATAAGACGATAATTCAAAATCGGGACCTTTTGTTAATATAATACATATTTTGTGCGTGTAAAAGGAGGCTGTTTTAAACAGCTATTGATTCAACAAAATCGAAAAGCGAGTGAAATACATTAGGATTTTAATGCGGTGTAAACAGGCAGCAATAGCCAAATGAACATAATACAGAGCAGCAGTAATGTAGCTGTGTATTATGAAAATATCCCACCTCTTCTACAAAAAAGAAAAAAAAAACTCTTTTATGGCAAAATAAATGTGCCGTGGGTATTCCAGACTGGGCTCTTTTAACCAGCTATACCATTTACTTCAGAAAATTACATATTTTTCCAAACCAAACACTGAATTCTTTACCTGGGTATTAAGACTCAAGGGAAGCCATTTTTCATGCCTCTTTTCAGTTCAATTATACCAGCAGCAGAACCAAGGTAGCAATAAGCATGCAAAGTTGACATCAATAACTTCCATACACCCTCTCTATATCTGAATAGATGCAGATTATTTCACATTGGGCTTGAATAAGCACGCAAGCCTTTTGAAATCGACATCGAGAGCAGACTCTAATCTGAGTTTGCAGTTTTTGGAGAGTGTTGACAGCAATCTCCCCCAGCGCGGTGTGGTTGCGTTGCATTAGTCTCCAGGTTTTACAGTGGAAATGGAGAACGCCTTCGATACTTACCATTGTAACAATCGGGGGTTTCTGAGCTTTGCGATGGGGGGAAGAAGCCGCTTTGTTCGGTGATAAGAGCGGAGGGGAAATATGAGCAGAAAAGGCAATCCAAAGGGCTGAACAAATCTGGGAGCAGAATTATGGGATGGTAAACACGTCTGCGGCTAAGAGGGAGCGGATTTGCTGTTTCTTATTTTGGGGATGTGCTGTATTTGAAGAGGAGCACAAAGAGTGGAAGGGCATCAAGGGTGGGGGGATCAGGGGGTGTGTCTTGTAGGAAAACATGCAAAAAAACCAAAGGAAGAATCAAAGACAAGAGAGGAAAATGTCCCACTTTAATATTTAACTTATGCACATGCAAACAAAACAGCTTATCAGTGTTCACCATGGCCTTACACTGTCCTCATGACCTTTCCCATTGAATTCTCTGTTCTACTGGCAGTGCACAGGAGTCTGTGTCTGGTGTCTGGTGTGGATTGACATAGCTCATTTTCTATTGGAATTCATAGAAATTCTTTTTTGTAGTATAAAATTCATTTTATTGTATAAAGGGCTGTTCACACAAAGAACAGTAACTTTAAAGATAACTACTGTATAACTAGGACTATACTGACATAAAACTGCACAAACAGTTTATGTTTATTATAAGTACATGCTGCAGTCATTTGCTGCTTTAAATGTTCAAGTTCTGTAAAGCAGGTAGGATTCTGATGTTACTTTTTTTTTTACTATATATTTATCGTTTTCATTCTTAGAGTGAACAAGCATTTAATGCCATTTTTGTGCACATTTGTTTATAATGTACAAAAAAAAAGGTTTTCTAAATAAATTAATAAATAATAATAAATAAATTTGTTTGTGTGTGCGCATATGTAAACTAAAAATTCCATTTTAAAATTATGAGTAAGATTTTAAAACACACAGAGAGGAAAAAAAACACTAAAATCAATTATTTGCGACAAATGTTGTATTTATTGAAATTTGCATAGCCAAGTACTTTAAAATTGAAACTTGAATGCAGGTGGATGCACCATTTCAGCGGTTTTGCTCTGTAACAGCATCTGTGCACAGCACCATAAATCCACATATATTTTTCTCTCTTTACATTGTTCAAATCTACCATAATATTTCACCAGCTCTCTGGTAATCATTAAAACCATGCAAGTCAATCCGCTCACACTGTTTATTTACAGTCAAATCCATTTCTGTTGCTGATCCATGGAAGATCCAAGGAGAAGTGTATAAGCCGTTTAAATGGGGAAAATCTTGGAAACACTGTACAATATCAGATTGGTGCTCACATGTTTTTTTGTGCTGCATTAATTCTTCTCTCCGTTTCTTACTCGGAGCACTGAAGGTCTACGGGGGCTTTTCAGTGTGTGCAAAGCTGTCCCGGCGTTAATATTTTCAGTGTCTCAAGCTTACAGAGAGTGAACTCTCACCCCTCCCCACTGCTGCCGCACAGAGATAAAACTTTCCACTTCCCTTTTTTTTTCAGCAGAGAATTACAAGAAGAAGTCGATAACACCGCCACAATCAGCTTTTACACAGAGGATTGGGCTCAGGTGAATAGCATGGGACTTCTCTCTAGGCTGACAAACAGACAGGACCATACAGCACACCTGTGGGACTCTGGAAGACCACTTCATCCCATTGTGAACATGACCAATGAAAAGAAATATCCTATCAAGCAGGCTTTTGTCTGTGCGATGCTACAGCAGAGTGGTATTTGTCTGGCTCTCTCATCGCAGTGAAGCTAGCTCAATTACATTATCTTGTGCTAAAGGTAGTTCCAGGGCATTCTGTTGGCAATCAATCAATCAATCTTTCAGTGTGTATCTTGATGTTCTTTCCCAGTTCTGGAACCTCTGACAGCACAGAAAGCCACACCCAATACTCAATCTGTTCCTGTGCATGGACGAGAGTTCAACATTAAAGTACTTGCTAACATAGGACAGCTACAAGTTCTTCAAATCAGATTAAACATCAAATTGAAACAATTTAGAAATGTAAAAGTTCATTTTATTTAATAAATAATACTGAAATAAAATAATTCAAACTATAAATGTATCTTTAATCAAAATTATTATTTTATTTTTTTTAGTTATGTAATAAGCATAATTAATCATTATTTAATTAAACATTCATTCTTATCCAATTGGATTCCTATTCTTTTCTTATTATTTCTAGCCACTAAATCTGAAACACTACTGTGCAAAACAATTAAAACAACATGTTATCAATAATGTAATTTTTTTCCCCCTCTAAAAGTCTGTCCAACTGCAACAGGGTTCCAGCTGGTCTAGGAAACAAAATAATAATAAATAATTATTTAATTAATACATTTGTTTTAAAAGCAGAAAGGCATATAATAATCAATATAGTAATGACCATGCTTTGTTACATAACATTCATTACTTTTTACATTTATTTTCTCCCAATACATTCTTGCTTAACCGCAACAGGATTCTTGGTAGTCTAGGTATCACTACTTTTATAGTGAAGACAACAAAGAAAAAAATCCAGTATATTTTAAATATAATTTAAGGTTCAAATGTAGTCCTTGGATATTGGATGATAAACAAAAGATATTCAAGATCAACAGCATATTAAATATACTGAGTTATAGTTGATTAAACAAGCACAATTCATTCAAACACATATGTATTTTTATGCGCGTAATTCATATGCTGCACTAAAAGGTAACCACAATTGATTTGTGCCACAGTGTGTTGGACAGAGCTTGATTCATTGAGCCTCTCCCTTTTGTTACAACACCCTTAAAGCTCTGCAACCGTCTGTCTATCTATCTTTAACAGATATATAGTTATCTAGAAATGGAGTATGTAGGTGAGATTTATGTTCAGTCTAATGCATACACTTGCTGGTCGGTCTAATCGGCATTTCGTGAGGCCGGTCGGGAAGCGGGAGAGATGCTGAACCTGTGATGCTCTGATAGGGGATTCCTGCAGGCCTGATTAGATCTAGGCCATGTTTGTCTTCCAGTAACAGGAATTACATGATTTGTAAGGGGGCTTGGCTTCCAGCAGCATTTGAGTATTAATTCCCACCCACAGCCTGAGGAGAAAGCAGGGAATACATATTAAAGAGCCTGGATCTTTCACACCACGAGAGCAGTCAATAAGACACTATATACTGTGAGGTTCTGATGCCTGATACAAAGATCTCTAGGAGTCAAATAGGGGAATGCTGAGCTAGGCTGATATAGTTTTCTCATATTCGAATGTGCCTTAAATTATTCCGGATTTTATTCTGTCAGAGGGAAATGTAGCATTTAATTTGTGTTTAACCTGTTATACATAGGGCATTCATGAAATACTTTTAATGTATATAATGTATATACACAATGTGTATCTCAAAAAAAGTGGATTTCAAACAGTATCTGGTATTTATTGGGGAAAAACAGCAGTTTAACAACTGAGGAACAAAGGAAGTGTTGAACGGGGTACTTTTTTATTAATTAAGCCATTATTTTGTCTTCTGGACTACATTTTAACATCTTTTACATAAAATATATTGTTCAGGACAGTACTAAATTATTTTTTTTATGTTTTTATGACTAATCTTATATTGGTAAAATAATTGACATTTTGAATAAATAATTAGTATTAAATATTATATATAAATATTAATAATTGACGTTGTGTGTTTGTCTTTGTGTGTGTGTATTTTTCTTCTATTTTTTTTTCTTAATGTTTTTTTTATTTGTTTTTATTATTATTATATTCTATATAGCAATACATCATTCTATATAGCAATACAAACTGGAAGATTCCTGGTCTATATACATGTATATCTGCATTTTTGTTATATTTTAATATAATTATATTTGATTTTATATGATACTTCATTTTGTATATATCTACTATTATTTTTTTGTCCAGTAGACTCTATGTAATTTATGTGAAGCCTATTTATCAAGTTACGTATAGATGAAATTTAGACAGCTATATCAGTTACACTACAGTCTGTTCAGACACAGTGTGATTAGAATGCCTTAAGGGTGTGTGCTCTTTTAGATGGTATTTTCAAACTAAGGTCTGCTCCAGTGGTCCCTGCCATCTGGACCCGGCAGACCCGCAAACAGGTCAAGGTGGGTGCCATTCCCATGGCCCTGACTGCCTGTCACTATGCCAGTGTGCTAATTTACAGCCAGCAACCCCCCTGTCCCGTCCTGTCTTGCCAGCCAGCAACTTAAGGGTGTGAAGATGCCAACAGCATGCTCCGCTGAAGACAAATCAGTCTCAGTCTCTCATAAAACACCCAGAGGTCATGACCTCTTCACCTTTTCAACCCATCACTCCCCGCTCCTACAACCCTGCCTCCCACCATGCCTACCTGATGGCCCACTCAGGCACAAACACACAAGAGCAAAAACTGCTCCAAACAAGGTAACGGTCTCATCTGAGCTCACCGTACAGAGAAAACTATTTGCATGCCCACCCTCTGTTTCAGCTCTCCAGACACAGCAGGAGGAATATGAAAGTCTGTAGTCTGTGAGTAAAGCAGCCGAGATATCTCACCAAACGTACAGTGAGGAACTGCTGGAGTACAGTGGAGCAGCACCTCATTCAACTAATGGCCCTGGAACAACAGGAGGGCCCGCAGCAAAAATGGGTTTGTCTGGCATTCGGCATTCTAACCAGTTTCTTGGCTTTTGTTGTCTGCTGAAAATGAGAATATTTTCTTTTCGGTGCTGCATGCCGTATTTCTTTTCTCCGTGTGAGCAGTTCAGTTCAACTTTTTCCCCTTTCAAAGGGGAATGGTTTTGAAAGCCTTGGTTTTGAGAGGGCAATCTTCTAACAATCATTTTCTTTATCAGTGCACGGAATTAGTTTGCTTTATGCAGTATCAAAGCCAAGATGAGTAGAACGTACTAGAAATCCAGAAAGCTCCTCTTTTTTTAAGGTCCCCATTTGCTAAAAAGCCTGACAGAACATAAATAAACGGACACAGAGATGATGGCGGATACAAAACAAGTTCACTGTTCGTGCCTGAGATAGCCACAGCCGATGCATATAACCCACTCCCTGAAATATACGGTCCCATTAAAATAAAATGTTGCCCATATAACGAACTGAATATGCTGCATAATTTGGACGGGGTCCCAAGTAGGATAAGAGGTTGGTGCAAAATTAGATAATTAGCAATGTGACAGTTTATTAACAACTCCATAAAACCAAACATCCTCAACTAAACTCAAAAGTGTGATTATTGTTTATATTTAAGTCCTAACCATAAATTACAACCTTATATTTATATTTTATACGAACCGATCTTATGAAAAGTGCATATAAATAGCAGGTGTTTATGTTTTGATTTGTTGTACTATTTACACACAGAAGTAGACTTTGACAAGCATATGATACGCAGTGGGAAGGATTGTGGTGGGTACTGGACAGTGGGTGCTGTTGTATACATTGAATCGTGGTCTAGAGGTTTTTTGCTTAGGTAACAAGTAAAATAATTATTTTGGGCAACCACCGTTACACCCCATAACGTTATATTCTTGTATGAGCGTTACAGTTTTCATTGCTATCAATTAAGTAACGTATATCCATAATCTAATCCGTTCTTACATCACTAACATCGCCAATCGTGGCCGTGCTCTTACATTTCTTTGCTAATGGAAGCTTTCTGTATCGGGATGCAGAGTAAGTAAGGCCACTGAATGCGCTGTATGTATTTAAAAAAAAAAGCTGCTGCCATGTTCTTTTAATACCTGCAGGATAATTACAATTAGATTCACATAACATAGTTTTAAGTTTTACCTTTGATATTATTGCAAAAAATAATATTAGCTTCAAATAATTAGCTCACTGACCTTGGGACATGTACTGTAACTAGATAGTGAAAAAGTCAGTAAACGTCAGACATTACATTACTTATTTTGTATTATACTTAAATATGTGCTCATATTCGCTGTAACTTTGCATGAGCACATCAAGTTGGGCTGGAGAAAAAAAATGTCAACCTCTTTTTTTCAGATGTTGCCATGGTGACTCGTAATATCTGCTCCATTGATAATGGCTTTTTAGACACGCTTAACTCTGAGCTAGTCTACCCAAAACTCTGAGTTTTTAATCTCAGGGTTGATCAACTCAGAGTTCAAGTTTAAACTCCGAGTTGTTTGAACCTCCTTTCTGAAATAGGCCCCAGGCTCCTTTAAAACCAGCGTTGCTGTGTAGGTAGCTAATGACTAACCGTGAGGAGATTCGGATTATGGCGAGGAATCCCTTTATAAATCTCCTTAAATATTACTATAACTAGCACTGGTCGTATAGATTTAAAAATGGCACTGTAGGCACATGCATCCGGAATAGTCGAGAACATCACGTATTTATATGCTCCTGCTCAGTCGCGCGCTCGGCTTTCACTGGCCCTAAATCCTGACAGCGTCTGCTGACGTGAGGCATGCTGGGGTGAGTGCGTTTTGCCTATGCATTAGCCATTCATTTCGTCTGTCTGACACCTCTCCAACATAAAACCGTACGGCGGAGGTAAAATATCTCTCTCCTGGCGAAAATAAAGCTTTGTCTCCCTCCTGATCTATAGGATATAAAATAAAGCCATGGCTTTGATGGTGGCTTTACCTTATGCAGGGCTTGCTTTTTGTGCACACAAAGGCAATGAAGATGAATGAGGAGGGATTGCCGGGGCCTTGTCTCCTGTGGTCCTTTAGGATCACCCCCCTTTTCCTGTGTTCACTGCAGACTCTCGGAGAAGTTAGTCAGGCAGCTTTATCATTGATCCACGGTAGTCGATTGCCATGAGAAGGGATGTGTCCGGTTTTTTTTTTTTTGTTTCTGAACTTGGATTACATCGATTACCACCGTTTACATTTTTTGTCAATTAAAAGGCTATAGGTAGGCCTATTCTTTGCGTTTTAAGTGGTTTATTATATGTTCTGGTTCTTCATCTCTTCTGCGCGTTTCCTAAAAACATCTTGGTCTGTCACGTGAAGGTGAAAACAATCGTAGATAAACGAGCACTCCAGAGATCTAAATTGAACGGTTTTAGTTTGAATCGACCTTTCTTCTTGATTCCACAGATTATCAGAAGCAAAGCGGCACTTTATAGGCCAGGGTTCCTCAAATCTTACCCTGGAGGTCCGATGCACTGCCGAGTTTAGCTCCAACCCTGATAAAACTCACGTACCTACCTAGGCTTTATAATGATCCTTAAGACACCGATTAGCGTGCTCAGGTGTTTTTTTTTTAGGGTTAGATCCAAACTCTGCAGTGCATCGGACCTCCAGGATAAGATTTGAGGAACCCATGTTACAGGCTATTAATGCATTTTGATTATTGCTAATTTTACAGTCCGCCACTGTAATGCTCTTCTGTTATGTTTTCTACTGTATAGAAGAAGAAAATCTCGTGCTCTCACATTAAACGCGTTTATCTGGGTCACTTTCATTCATTACTATATGAATTATTCTGTATATATTTCTGTCGTATCAAAGCCGTGGCCGTTTTTTATTAAACCGAGGAACGTTTAAGCATTACTTTAAGCGCCTCGAAGATGTTTTATATTTTTACACAGAGGAGGGTTTGGGTCGTGGTTCAATGTCTTTGGGGCTGAGAGATTCATTATGATGCACCGGTTCTACAAAGCAGTCTGATTTGTGAAAAGGCCCTCCAAAAACAAACGTATGATGAAAGTTAAGATTATTTTAGAGATTGTAAGGAGCCAACCTCGTTTATTGTACAATGCTGAGATGGAAGTAACGCATCTTAAATCATCATTACACTGAAAAAATAAATATGTTCACCCAAGTTCGTCATTTTTGTCTTTCTTTTCTTTTTTTAAAAGAGAAAAACAGTCATTCCTGGCTCACAAAAACTAAAAATGCAATGTATTAATTTAGCCCCTGGCTGTTGATATCAGCAGCAGACAGGACTGCGCTCGTGCATGCTCTTGGACCGTCAGTGCAGAAATCTGCTCCTGTTTAGTAGCTATCTGCTGATTTTCAGCCCCGCAGCCCGTCCCCTGAGCATTGCCCACTGCGCGATAATATCTCAAAGGGAGTGGTTATCACCACACATTATATTATAATCATTAGTGATCCTGGCCCTTTCACCCGCACTGCAGAATAAGCGCTGGGAACCATTAATCTAAACTAGAGCGACCACTCTCAAAGACTGCTCGTTTCCATTCGGGCCCAGCGGGGAATAATATAATAATTTCTTGTCACTGCTCTTTGGTTGGCTGTCGCTAATGAGATAATGAGATAGATTTTCTTATGGTTTTTGTTGATGTTTACCTGCTATCTTTTTGTCGATTTAGTCAGATAAAATTAGGCCTATTAGCCTATAAATTGTAAGATTTAATAAGCATATAGCTTTCCACGGGGGTCAAATAAATTGCATCATGATGGTGCGTCATCATTGCGCTTTCCTTCTTAAGCAGGTATATTTTAGTCATACCAAATGGTTAAGACTTATTGTACTAAATATATCTGATCCATTAATAGCCTAATCAAACACGTGGAAGCAATTTTATAAATGAATGCTTATTCTTACTTAGTCGTCTGGTATTGTTACATTTGACTGTTAATCCTGGTCTGGGATGCGAGGCCTAAGCGGTGGCCGTGTCTGTGTTTGATTATCGGGTTTAGGAGAGAAATAACAGCTGTTCCAGTGATGGGACCACGAGATCTATAACCTCAATCGAATTTCTCTTGCCAGTCTTCCGCGGAGTTGGAAAATGTTTATGTTGAGTTGTTGGTCAAAATTAAAGCTACTGGACTTCTTATACTCACAGGAGCGTTTCATTTGACGTGATTGCACTGAAATATTGATAATTATCCCTGAACACTTTATTTACCCACAATCAACAGTTTTAGATTCGTTGAGTTAGTGTGGTATTTAGAGGTCATGTTTTTGGGTTTGGAAACTGCTGTAAGGAATATAATTGCAGAGGTCTTGCTTCAGTCGTCCCTGACGCCTAATCGGTTTGGACATGCTGTGGGTCCGGGTTTGGTCGCTGCACATCACCTCAGTGCACCGCCGAGCCGAAAAGATTGACACAACGCGGTCCTGGAGCGCCACACGCCTATTGTCCACACTGCGAAAATAAAGACATTCTCGTGAAAGAAAAGCAAGACACATGCTTCATTGCAGTCATATTTAAATTGCCTAACCCCCCCCCACGCGTGCGCTCGCCTTCACCACATGGTAGGGGTGTGATTCAGTATGCCTGCCATGTCAGGCCATATGATATGTTTGGCCCTTTTCTACATTTTTAACATTATTTAAATAAAGCAATTATAAGTAAAAAGTAGGGATGACTTAAGAAAGAAAAATATAAGAAACTAATATTTTATCTCGTCAGTAATGAGAAATTTAGAAGGATTTGATAGATTGGGAATACAAATAGCAAAAATAAAATAATTAAAATAATAAAGAAATCAACAGATAGGAGGATACAGCCTGTACCGTCATATTTTATTATTTTACTATACCATAATATTATACAAGAATATACTATTACAATGCAAATATCTGCACATCTGTACTAGGCTATATCTTGCCTTTGTCGCTAACTTATACACTACCCAGTTTTTTGTTTTTTTTTTACAGCAGAGCATGTTAGTAACAGTCATTGCACATATCATGAATAAAACGCGTAAACAAACAGGCAGCGGTGCAGAGCGATATGGAGAGGGGCCCGAGGCACAGAGCCCCCCTTTACTCGGGCTCCTGGCGGTCCCGGTGCAGCAGCTGATCAAAGCCCGAGTAAGGTGTAATATTTCTCACTTTATTACCGGAGTCACAGCGTGTCTGTACGGCCGGCGATCACACACTGCTCTGCCCACACCAGCTCAGTTAATGTATCGTATATAGGATGACTGCATACGGAATAATACACTAAAACACACACTCTCTTAATACTAAAACAAAGAAATTGCTTCAAGACGACATTTTCAAATTACGTTTCGTTCCGTTTTCTGTTTGCAGTCCAATTTTAAAACGAATTATTTAAGGACTTCTAGCCTATCTAGCCTAAACAAACGAAACGAAAATTCAGTCCTGACGTTTTACAATGCATTGTCAAATCAACATTAGTCACATTTTAGACGAATTTCAGAAGACTGGAATAAATCCAAGTATTATTTTAGTTTTATTTCTAGGTATACTTATTTAAATGACCTGCACAAACATCACAAGCTGTAAACTTATTTTCCTAAATGCAATGTTTGTCAAAACCTTTCCCTTTTAACAAATTGCGAATGAAGCATTCGATTATGCAAGTTTATATTTTTCGCAGAATTTTTACCATCATCTATAAACCACCAAGACAACATGAACAGGTTGATTCACTCGCTCGCTTTTTTATGTTTAGCTTATTCGTAAACGATTCCGAGCTAAGAGCATGCGTAATGCTGCGAGCGTGCTTTGACTGGCACTCGGTCTCCCAGCGGTGAGAATTTTTCGATCGATAGCTCCCTCTAGCACTGCCCCATCTCCAGATTCGCCGTCTTTTCCATTCGGTCACTTGTCCACCTGACGATGCCACTAATTGAAAGCTTTATTCCCATCACGGATGAGTCAGCATGTCAAATATCAGTCTGGAAACGAAATGGATTTCAAAACGCAATGTGCAATTATGAACATTATATATTAACGAAACTTCCCCTATAGTTTATGCTGTTTCAGAAGTTAATTCTATAGCAGATTTTATTTATGTAACTTGTATATAAGATTTTCCATACATTATAAACGAACGATGGTGATTTTTGGGTTATTCATAAGTTAGGCTACAAAAAAATATGTATTTATGGAGTTAAAAGTAATTATTTTAACTGCCAGCATGATGAGTGTGAGAAACTTATTACTATTATTATGCAGAAATAAAAATAAGTTTTAGCTTCTAAAAATAAGATTTAAAAAAGATTATTGTAAGCTATTCGATTTTTTTATTTTTTTTTTACGTTTCTTTCTATATTTAACTCACTTATTAGACTACTGCAGGCGAAACAGTGGATTTGCATGTCCTACAAACTGGAAGAAAAGACTAGCTCAAATGAGAGACAGGGAGGGGTGGTGGTCGCATAGGCGACTGCTAAAGATGAAGTGTGTTTATCTTTTATCTGTTATTCTTCGTGAAACAACACATGTCATCCAAGGGTCCCACAGTCAAAGAGGAGAGCTCCCTAGGCGCTCATCGGCAGCTGTTTCTGTGTGTTGTGTAAGGCCCTTTGCTGCCATGGCGTGGAGCAGCCACACTATGCCGTTTTACATGAGAAGTGGCCCATATGCGCAAAGTTGCGTGGTATTGATTCCAGATTCCAGACTGGAACGTTTGCACAATATACGCTGACAGAATGTAAATAGCTGAGATTGTGAGGTTGAGGGGCGTGTGTGTGTGTGTGTGTGTGTGTAAGTTGGGATGATTGAGTCAGTTTATGGTCGTGAATGGTGTTAGTGTCACAAATGAAGGCAAAGGTTCAAGAGGTTTGAAATGATATTAGGATTCGGTACGTGTCCTTTAATGATATCGAATTACTACAATGATACATATGTATAGTCTATATTCGCTGTGAAAAATTCAAATGAAGTTATTGTGCATACAGCAAGAATGAAAACAATCATATTAGTAAATACTTCTGGTACAACAAAATAATGCAATAATTACATATTACAGACTGAACATTTTTTTGGTATTATAAAATAAGGTAAATGGGATTAAAAGAGTTATCGAAACCGTCCATCTATACAAGTAAACAAACCCATGCAAAATTGCTCTAAATTCAGTAGTCCTACCGTGATTTTAATTTTTCAGTGAAAAGTAACCATTAGTCACATATACTTAGAGAACACGATGTATATTCCTTAAAATCAGAAGAACGGACTTAACAGATCTTACAAAACACCATAAGGTGTTTGGGCCATTAGAGGCTGCTGAGGTGATCTAACATCCTGTAAAGTTTAGAGCCCTCTTGTCTTTCACTTTCTCTCGTTTAACAAAGGACCAAAGGAGGATGTAGTTCTTAAGTGTCTTTTCGTTGATTGAGTGACGTGGTTTAAAAGGTCACCGAAATTGTCTGTGTAAATTCCTTAAATTAAATATAAAGAACAGCTAGCTCACTAAAAAGTATTTTTAAAAGCTGCGTAAAATTGCATTATTGTTTCTTACTGAAGGCTAGTAGGAAATAGAATGGTTGTAAATTAAGAAGCGAAGAAGAAATGGACTATTGAAGTTCTCGCCACAGACACGCAAACGTATGATCTTATAAATGAAAATAAGTAATTATTGTATGGCTTCAGGAAGGTTTCTTCGGTAAGTTGTCGTGATAGTTGCATTTCAGACACAATTTAAAAAAAGAAGAAGGAGGAAAGAAAATCATACCATGCTTGCGTTGCTATTCGATTTATAAAATAATAAAGAAAAGAAAAAGTAGCAATGCATATTTCAGACTAAGCATCTTTACGCTTAGTAAAGAAATAAACGCAACCACAACACGAGCGTTTTCACAGCATGGCGCATCTCAAAGTATACAGACATGATCTACATATACATAAACAATGCTTAAATGATCAGATATGTACCTTATCAAATTCTCCTCTGGTTCCTCGGTTCCACCAGAACTGACGAATATTGAAAAAGGACGCAAAAAAGACTTTCGAATACCAAGGTCTGTTTTCTGACTCTCCACATTAACTAAGATATGACAGTTTCTGGGATTTTTGACAATTGGTGTCTTCTGTTCCCTATAAATAGCGCAGAGTGTGCCGGTAAAGCGGTGAGGGGATAGCTAATGGTTACTTGAACGGAAAGCCGCTGATTGGCCTCGGATCCGAGTGACGTCAGGAGGCTGTGAATAAGGCTGGCTCGTGTGCTTTCAGGAACATGCAGAACACCGGAGGCTGTTCGGGGATCGTCATCAGTCCTGCAACGAGATGTCACGCTCATCCTGTTCACACTAGCATCTTTCACCTCTTCTGTCTTACCGAGGAAACAGCGCGCGTTGAAGAGGAAGACGCACTTTTCAAAGCGTTTGGCTGTATCTTTCAGAGGGACGTAAAAACAGTGGATACGTGGACATGGTAAAGTGCACTCCAATGTCTCTGGGCTCGCATGTCTTGTGTGCTAGTTCCGTCCAAGACCGGTTGCATTAGATGCTTGTTTATGAAAGACTTTAACGCACATCATCACCAATGCTTCACTTTGTTGTTGACGACGGCGACGACGTGCTTTTCCCCGCAATGATGTCCTTGTCTTTCTAGCCAACGAGCAGTTGGTGTTTTGAAAGATTTCTCTATGCTGGCTTCATTCATGCATCTGGCAAGGAAGAGGATGAGAAATAATGACTGACAACTGAAGCACTACCTCATGAAAAGATCTTCTTTTAGCATCCTGATTTTGGACCGCTTCAGGTCCGTCCAAATACACAGAAGTGGTGAATATAATTAAAACTTCTTGATCTTTTCCTTTCAAACCTGTTCGCGAAAACTCACTTGGAGCATCCTTCATCATTGCGACCCTTTCCCTTCTCTCTTTGGAAAGAGAGAAAGCAGGGGCAGACTCTCAGGTTGTGGACACCACGGCAGTAACTGTGGGAGCACATCCAAAGACAATGGTCCACTGCGCGGGCTGCGAGAGGCCTATATTGGACAGGTTTCTCCTTAATGTTCTGGACAGAGCATGGCACATCAAGTGCGTACAATGCTGCGAGTGCAAATGTAACCTAACAGAGAAATGCTTCTCTCGAGAAGGAAAACTGTATTGCAAAAACGACTTCTTTAGGTAAGTTCCTTGCGAGAGTTCGACTTATTAAACGCATACGTGTCTGATGCATTTGTATTACTGTGAAACATGAAAATATAGTTTATTTAACATCACGCGATTCAGAGACACTGGTATATTGGTCTACAAGAACAAAAAAAGTTGGCAGTTTTTTAAAAAACAGCATAACTGGTTGTT
>JAUMHI010000057.1:10714870-10737382 GCA_032359435.1 Enteromius unitaeniatus | reverse complement strand
TTCAGAGACACTGGTATATTGGTCTACAAGAACAAAAAAAGTTGGCAGTTTTTTAAAAAACAGCATAACTGGTTGTTAAAGAATTTGTATCGTTGTGTGCAATTTACTATTTACATGTTATACATATAAAACCAACATATAGTTTTAAACTGATACAGATTTTTCACGTATTTGGTAAGTAGCTTAAAACAACAACATGCCTCAAATATAATAAATCAATCACATTTGCATTGCTACAGAAATGCACTGCATTTCTTCCTTATGAAATTAAAATCCAAAACCCCGTTAAAGCACATTGCATACGCGTATCCAACTGTGCATGATTTCATTAGAATTTAGGACTTGCTTTCACACTAACACGAAGTGTGATCCGAAGTACTGTCAACACGACCGACTTGTTTGATTCTTTGATTAGGACGCCCATTAATTAAATGCTTGTTAATTTGAATTGTTATGCAAAATGGCGAGCAGGTACACTAATAGTCTGTGTACTCGTCCGCAGCAAGGGTTTTGAAGGAAATCGCACTTTGTTTACAGCGAATGGCAGCCAGGGAAGCCGCGGGGATCAATGCTTTGCCAGGGTAGTTGAAAGTGTAACGCGGCCCAGTGGCAGGCTGTCTGCACGGCCCCGCGTGTGTTTGCAGTGGTTCGAGTTAAGATGTGATAAGTGGATTTGAATAATAAACGACTTTGTGCTGGAAACCCTCAGACAATGTAATCACAGACTCAGAATCAACAATCTGTACAGAGATCCACAATACACATTATTGGTCGCAATTATGTGGTGAGTGTTTACTGCAATGGTGTTTGTATTGGGAGAACGCACATGTAGCCTACTTTTGTTATGGGTGATTATTAATTATGCTTCAATACACAATTTAAAATAAATCATATTTTATTTAGACCTACAATTTGATTTATTTCTACAATATAAATATAGTAAGAATGCATCTCGTTTTAATTTGCGTCAACAGTGCATAAACAATAAGAACTGAACGGAAGGTAATTGTGATAGCTATTTTCCCCTAAAATAACTGATCGTTTTAAACAGTTACGAACACTGGTTTTAGGCTACGCTCAAATATAAAGAATGCTATTCCATCGCCTTGGACTCGGCTAATGATAACAGTTTCTTTTATATTTTAACTGATGCTTTATTGTGTTATAGTGACCGTTTTTCTTGGTCTGTTCATTTGCAGGCGCTTTGGAACAAAATGCGCGGGTTGTGCTCAGGGGATCTCGCCGAATGACTTGGTCCGGAGGGCACGGAGCAAAGTGTTTCATCTGAACTGCTTCACATGCATGATGTGTAACAAGCAACTATCCACGGGGGAGGAATTGTACATCATAGACGAAAATAAATTTGTCTGTAAAGACGATTATTTAAGCACCACGAACGGAAAAGACACCAATCTTCTTTCAGGTGAGCAAACGAATTGAATGTTTGGAGAATTGGAAAAAACGCACACTGCACGCGCTGCTATCTCGCTTTATTAATTATACTTAATATACTAAATACTTTAGATTCATAAGGTATCTTTTGATAACAAAAAAATGCACTGGATTGCCTTTATTAAATATTTTATCTTACAAAAACGTAAAAGAAATCAGAGGGAGTCATACATGGCCTAATACATTTTAAAAAGCATTTCATTTTCATTCCAATTTCCACGTGAAATGAAATACAGATTTTGCTGCATTCATCTGCGGCCTATTTTTAGCCACTTTGTTTTGTAATAATCTTTTTCACTATTGTAGAGTAGTGCATTGTGACAGTCATTTCAGCTCTAAATACCAGTGTTTCTTTGTTTATTCGTTTATTTTGTTTTATTTAATCTTCTGTTTCTTTCTTTTTTATTTTTTCTTTGTGTTTATTTATTTGTTTTACATTCCATTGTTTAGTGTTTAACACTTCTCTGGTCCCCATGTCTAATTCTGAGGTTTTTATTTCGACTCCCTGTTTCCGACGGCCCTTCTTTCCGCATTCAGTTACAGCTTGCAGTGATCCTAGTTTATCACCAGATTCGCAAGACCAGCTACAGGACGATGTCAAGGATGGGGAAATCGCGAACTTATCGGACAAAGAAACGGGTAACAATGAAAACGATGACCAGAACCTCGGAGGCAAACGGAGAGGACCGCGTACCACCATTAAAGCGAAGCAACTGGAGACACTGAAGGCGGCTTTCGCGGCGACCCCCAAACCAACCAGACACATCAGGGAGCAACTGGCGCAGGAAACGGGGCTCAACATGCGAGTTATTCAGGTAAACCTACACATTGTTTATAATACATGTAAATATACATAATTACACCAACAAACTGTATTCACTGGTAATTTATAATTGCTATGTTTGCTGCTAGTAACTGCGAGGACACAAACAATGATATAGGCCTACGACTAGAATTTATATAGCTTGTGATTCTTGTGGTACAAATTTCTCTTTCTGGATGAAGTAGGAAAAAACACGCGCGCGCTTTCATTGCGTCTCTACTTTCCCATCCTTGAGGCAAGACTATTTGAATAGAAATGAGGACACTTCTTTGCTGGCACCTGTAAATATTTGGAAGTAACATTTATATGGTTAGCCTTTTTATACTTGACTCGAGAGATGGAGAGGCACGCCAGCTGGCATAAGACTGGTGGGAACGATGGGAGTCTTGGCAATGCAGCGCCATCACGTTTTGCGACCACATTTAGACATGCTGTGACGGTTCTCAGTCAAGTGGAAACGCAGAAATCTGTCCCTGTGTCTGTCAAAGTACCTCATACTAGGTGGTTTTCAGTGAGAAATTGAGAATCGATCCTTGCTTTTTTTGTCGGTTTAACCGCGGAACAATGAGAGTCCAGCCAATGCGCGCAGAATGTTCGCCCTCATTTACGCACGCTACTTGGGATTTGTCAGCATCATTTTAAAGAGCCTCGTCTTGGTCATTTTTTCGGCGTGAGAGATCCGATAAGAATACAGATAAAGCATCATCGTCGTTAAAGGCGTCCTAATAGATTGGTGCTGTGGGGATGAAGCCTTAAAATGAGACTGCACGTAAGATCAAGTGCAGGGAAGGGGTTGAGATTAATAGAGTGGCAAGGTTGGATATTTAAGACCGTCAGAGTAAACTATAATTAGCAAAAGGACTTCAAGGGTGGATATATAGATTACGAAATAATAACTGCATAGAGCCGGTTAATATATCGGTAACCACCCTCCTATTAAGTATTAATTAGAGATTTGAAGTCCCCGCTGCTGCCCCCTCAGTCGGAGTAAATGGAGGGTTAAAAGATCATTAAAGTGAGGTTAGATCCGACTCTCTAACAGTGACGATAATTACAAGCAATCTTGTCACCACAATACGAATGTATTCTGTCACTTCACAGGCCTACCTCAGTGGACTGTGAAGACACTGCTCTGAACCAATAAAAAATGGTAAACTTGACATGTAAACATTAGGCCATAGTGTTAGGTCTGCAGATAGGTTGTCTTGTTTTAACGCGGCACTCTTAAATTATTCTTTTTTTTCAATGCATAAAATAAAATGCAAAAGTGCAATTGATGCCTTAAATGTTCAAGTCAAAATGGTACCAGAGGCCTGCAGGTATTTGCATTTCTGTCCACTTCGAATTATTAATAAATAAAACCTAGATGAAATCTATTAAAATTAAGTCGAAATGGCAGAAATGATTGTGACACCGATGGGAGGAAACCGATCCTTCTAAAACCATTTAAAAAGTGCAAATCAGATAACATAAACAAAGAGGTTAAAAAAACGTACTATTACTATTTTTGTTAGGTGCTAATTATTATTTTGTAATATATATATATATATATATATATATATATCTTTAAAGTTATTGTGCATTTATATAACTAAGCACAAAATTGAAATAAATGAATAGGCTACCTATGTAATTATTTCGTGAAGCTCCACATAGCCTACAATGCTCGCTATTGTTTTTACCATTGTAATTAATTACTGTGACGTGCTCCTCTACCACTCTGACACTCTTCTATAAAGTGTTACCGACTTTAGAAAAAATATAATCAGTTAATAGGTGTACACTGCTATTTTTCCATGTGCACTAGGTATGGTTTCAGAACCGGCGGTCCAAAGAGCGGCGCATGAAACAGCTGAGCGCACTCGGCGCGAGGAGACACGCGTTCTTCCGGAGTCCGAGAAGGATGCGAACGCTCGTGGACAGACTCGAGCCCGGAGAATTAATTCCAAACGGACCGTTTTCATACTATGGAGGTAAGATATAATGGCTTACTGTAGACCTATCTATCTCAAACATTTGTCCGAAATATGTTTTTCTTTCGCGCGCTGGTTTCATTCATTACGCATCAGAAGAGAAAATGGTTGACTTGCAAGATAAATGCATGCTTTTTTTATTCTGTTAGTTTGTGTTTTAAATAGTTAAATGGTTGCAAATATAAATTTAGTTTTTTAATTAGGGACATCAAAACGTGGAAAAATTAAACTACTGGCTAATGTTCATTATTCATGTGTTTTTGATGCTTAAATGGTTTGATATTGTTGTGTTGCTGCTTGAACTTTTGACAGCTGCTTAGCAGTTCCGTCTATTTATTTTAATTTTGAATCTACAATGGCATGCATTCTCGAAAGCATTGTATGTGTGTTTTATTCAATCTAGTTTAGTTTATCTATCTATCTATCTATCTATCTCTCTCTCTCTCTCTCTCTCTCTCTCTCTCTCTCTATATATATATATATATATATATAATTTATACATGCATTACATATTAATAACAGTATGCATGGTATCGAGACGACGGGGTTAGTTGTCACACTTAATCTTGAATCAAAAGTCTGTCTCACACACATCTGTAATGTTGCTATCAGAGGATATATGTGTTGATTAAAAAAAAACTAGTCTCTTAAATTAGTATAAAATTCCTTTTTGTGATTTTTTTTTTTTGATCAACTAAAATCTCAATATGACAAAAAATGTGTAAACAAATGGCAATAATAAAAACCACAGTATGAAACTCACTGTCAAAAATAAACATTCAATACAAACCCCACTTTCCCTATATTTTCCTAATCTGCTAGGTTCTTGTCCATATGCATGAAACAAGGCCGTTATTGTTATATATACACTATCATATCAATAACAGCTTTGTTTCATAAGTTTTCAGCTGTTCAAAGCCTTCTTCGCTGTAATTAGCAAAGCTTTGTTCTCCCCACCCAGCTACATTTGTGATTTCGGTGTAACATGTTCTGTGACTAATGTGGCATATTGAGATTTGTTCCAAAGAACGACAGACTACATATTCGATGAATTTTTAAACAAAGAGTTTGCTCCTGCTCTTTGTTCCTAAATCTTAACCACAATTCTTGTATCCTTTGTGTATCTGCAGATTATCAAAGCGAGTACTATGGTCCAGGAGGGAATTACGACTTCTTTCCCCAAGGCCCCCCATCTTCGCAGGCCCAGACTCCTGTAGATCTCCCTTTTGTTCCATCGTCAGGACCCACCGGTACCCCGCTAGGGGGCATGGACCATCCTATCCCAGGCCACCATCCGTCCAGTGAAGTACAGCGCTTTTCAGACATCATGTCTCATCACCCAGGAGACTCACCCAGTCCAGAACCAGGGATACCTGGACCCCTGCACAGTATGTCCTCAGATGTTTTTGGACCCAGTCCGTCCTTTACATCCCTCTCCCTCAACGGCAGCGGATACAGCAACCACCTTTCCCACCCTCCGTCAGAAATGAACGAGGGCACGGTCTGGTAGCTTCTGTGAATGGACATTTCGGCAGAGAGAAATCATGATAAACAGAGGAAGGAGGGAGGGCGGGAACAGGGACACTGGCAGCACATTCTGGTTCTCGTTTTTGTCTCCCCCCCCCTTTTTTTTTTCCATGTCATAAAAGTGGTGGGACAGCTCACAGAAAGAGCAGCAGAGGGCAGCATGGCCATTGACATTTACCTTCTTGAACTCGTTGTGTTGATGTTCCGTTTCCTTCTTTCTTTCTTTACCCCAAGTCCGAACTCAAGAAGAGAATGAATTGATACTGTTGACCCAGTCGCTGTATGAACTCAGCTATGAGGCCCAGCGTAGCAGCGACCCTCCAGAAGCTCAACGTTTGTACCACCGGTTAAAAAAACAGCGATTCCGACACATTAACAGCGTCAGCTACCGTCAAAGACTTGTCAGCTTTACAGAGAAACACCCAAGGCGGCTGATCTAACGCTAACCTGCAATGTTGACTCCAGGAAAGATCTAAGCCGTCAGACTAATTTATTTATTTGAAAACTCCTCAGACCTCCTTGCCTTTCAAGGCTCTGCCATACTGACACTTAAACAACCTTTTCGACACTAAATATGTTTCTGAAGGCCAGGGAGAAAAATATTTTTTTTCTCGTTCTGGACATATCCTGTTTTTTTTTTTTAACCCAAGAATTCCACCAAATCTGAAGAAGTTAGCCTTCAAAAGGCAAAGTGTTAAAATGTGTATGGATGGTGAACCCTTTATTTAATGGAAGAGAACTTGAAATGTTGATAAATGAAGTCTACCTTCTAAAATTATTTTAACAAGGGTCTGAAAGGGACATAGAACAGTCAACTGTTTACGTAATATATTTAATTCAGGAGTTAAAAGTATTAACCATGATTTAGAACCTCTTGATCCAGAAAAAAAATGTTCCAAGCAACCAACCAAACTTTTGTATTGATTTTATTTATATTGTATGATGAAAACAAGTTTGCTGGGGTTGTGGTTCACTGTGCTAGTTTGTACAAAATGTTGTTTACAAAAAAACCTGGGAAAAAAACAAGAAAAAAAAAATCAAGTAGACAGTTGCCAAATAAAAACATAGCACAAATACTGTAAAAGTGCTTTGCACCATTATCTGCAGAACGTGTTGAAACAAAGTGTAAGTGTTTAAAAAACAATGAGAAGTATTGACTTCTTAATTTTTTTAGTCTGCTGAAAAAAAACATTCATAAATTGTTAATATAACATACTTAGACCTACAAGTTTTATTTTTGTGTCTTTAAAGGAAAATCCAAACTATTGAAATTGATGGTCAAATGTGCAGCAAGCAGCTGCTACTTTCTTTAAATATCAAATTCTCATGGTATGTCTTTTATTGTTCTAATAAACCTAAGCTTACGTGACCTCCAGTGCATATTAGACCATTCACTGTATAAATACGACATGTTGAACAAATTTGTGAGTTTTTAATAAAATTAGAAAATATGAAATTTGGATGATAGGTGCTTTTCCTTGGACTAGCTGAGCATCAAATCTTCTGAACAATATTCCCGAGTGTGGCAGTCTAGCTGAGAATAGCACTGTGAGACATTAGCATCTCTCAGGATGAACTTGGTGGAGGACACCACATAACCCTCACAAGGTTGTCTTGCCTACTATATGTGCAACACTCTTGTGATGTCCTTTCATGATACAGCATTTGATAATCCACAAAGCATAATTTACTCATCAAATCAAATAGCTAAATCAAAGTTTTTATATGATGTTTTGTGATTATGGTTGTACCATTTCCACTTTGAGATATACTGCGAATGGAAATGTAATTGCCATATCCTTGCTGAAAAGAGTGAGGTTTGCTTTTAGTGCACATGCTGAGAATATTTAAAATGATTATGATATTTTTTTCTGATGCTTTTATCTCTTAATTTTCATACGTTTTCATTCATTTACTTAAGAAAATGGCCAATATGCTGCTTCCTCAAAATATGTTTTGCTGCTTACGTATTTAAGAGCAGTAATAATTAATTTAATTAAAAAAATAAATAAATAATAGCACATATTTTACAGTGACTATATAGCAAGTTGACAATGCGTTTGTGTCATACAAGTGTAATCATTAATTCTATTTTGTATGCCAGCATTATTTAAAAATTTTTATTTTGGCTATGCTAATAAGTTCTAATGACATTGTTCTCAAAAAAGGAGTGATTCTATCACTACATTATGCATCAGAAGCACCGCAGAGTCATATCTAAATCGTGAAACAACTTAAAAGGCTTTAAAAAATGCAGAGCAACACCTACATCTGCGACAATAGATATATGGAGAAACAAGTTTGAAAGCGACAAACTCATTGCAGAACTCATCTCATTTCATATCTCAATTCATAGTCGGGGAAAAACAAAAGAGTCAGATGCGATTCAATGATTTGACTCTCAGTGGGGAGCGTATGTGGGGGGAATCCTTCTCAGGTACGGAGGCAAGAAAGACGGGCATCAAATTGAGCCTGCTATCTGGGGGAAAAGCCTTTATCTCATTGCAGTGTGTGGTTTTAGTGTGAAGGAGCCCAGCAGTGCCCGTGTTGCACCCAGCACATAATCCACTATGAATTAATCATGGTCCTGAGAGTTAAACAGGCCTGCGGGCCCTCCTGAGCCCGGGGCTTAACCACACCGCTGACTCCATGCTCTGTCACCCGGGAGGCCAAAGCTCTTTAAATTCAAATCTCATATTGATTGAACATCGACTATTGGTTCGGCCTGACCTTGTCGACACATTAAATATAAATGTTTGGAGTGTTGTTTTTTTTTTTAAATCTTGAGAGCAGGATTTGAATACAGACATGCATCGCACTTATGTCATAATTTTGAAGTGATGGTCAGTTGGAGGTGACAGGTTTATGTTGCTTAATATTTCATGCATAGGTTATTAACTGAGTGATTTTCTCTCTGTGCTGTCGTTATTGACTCAAAATCTTATCAACATATACACTGCATATTAAATATAGTAACGTAAGAAGGTGATGTTTACCACAATCCATTTCAACATTCAGTTCCATCTATCAATCATTATAATGTACACAGCACAAATCTAGCACTCCAGCATTTGAAGAACTGATTCAATCAGAATTATGTGACTATCCATCTATAGCCAAGATGTCTTTTTTCTAACAAACAAGGATTTCTTCAACATAAGCTCACTGTCTTCCCTGTATGGGTACCTATTTTTTGAGTGAATCCTTAGACCTCCTGATGATTGATTTAAACACTTTTTTCCAAATATCTATAATATTATAACTAATATTTAAACTTTAAATTGATTATGAGTTCGCTAAGCAAAGAACAAAGCAAACAAAAAGAAATGATAACATAAACATTGATATAAAATGTAAACCATTCTGTTTAAAGTGTTTATTTTTGTGAATCAGAAAATTAATGACATAATCTAAAAGATAATGATCTGAATGCAGACATCTTTTTGCCCTTTTGCGATACGATTTTTCCATATCAAATGAGTGAGGAAAGATAAACACTAATGAGATTACAAAGATTTTTATACTTTTAGTGTGTTAAAGTGTGGCAAATCATATTTGTTAGGCTGAACTATACTGGGCCTGTACACTCCACAGATAATTCATTATATTTTCTATTTAACCCTAAAAATATATTCAGGAGGAATGTTTTTACAGTAATAAGAGGACAGTAAAGCTAACAGCACAATCACTTTCACAGCATAATTGTTTAGGCCTTACAATCAAGATCTCATTAAATCTATCTTCAAAATAAATCTAATTTTGATTTCGGTGTGACAATTCATTGGGTCTAATATATTTCAAAATCAAATCCTGATGATATGGAGACAGAATCTGCAAACCATACTCAATAATGAGTCACACGACTGTCCTATTTTTCTATGTGGACAAACCTGAAACAATATATTGCATCAGTCTTCACATGTGATCGTCCTATTTTTAAAATGTGAGTAAGCGTTTAGCTAATTGTTGATCAGCAAATTACTAGTTTAATAAATGCTAAGGATTCATTATTTGCTGGCTGACAACAATAACAATCCACAAGTGCAAAATTAGCAGCGGTTCTATATTCAGATGTGTTTCTAGAACGTCTTGAAGGGGTCTTTGAAATGGGCAGAAGTCACCCAAAACAAACGTGGCCTTTTCTCTGGAAAACCACCAGCATGAATATTTTTCACATTTTTAAACATTCATTCCAATTAAAGCGGCCTTGTGCGAGTGCAGCCATGCGGCGCTGTTATTCAATTCCATTAAAATGAATGAAGCAGTGGCATGCAACCATGCAGTTAACAGGAATTAAAACTACAGGCAAGATGACAGATTACAGAGGAAATTGAGTGGTGTACGCTGAATGTGCGCGTCTTTGTTGTTGTATTTTACCTGTGTGTGGTAGGAAATGTGCATGCATGCATTTCAACATCTGCTCAGATCCATACAGCCCTATTGTACCTCAAAGGCACCTTACAGCCATTAATAGTGAAGGTTAGAACATATTTATTGACATTTTATATACCAACTCCTTATGTGCTATTTAATTAATGCACGGTCAAAATATTTAGATGTAAATCCAAGTGCTTCATTTGTATGGGGAGCGCAGGATGTGCCACAGTGTACAGATTTAAATGACTGAACTTCCAGTAGACGGAGTAGCCATGCAATTAATTAAAAACAAAAGCTGGAAACAATTAATCAGCTTGGAATCCCCTCTTCTTTATAGACCTTATTATGAGGACGACTGGATAAGAGAGGTCTATGAAACAAAATATATGAACACTGAGGTTGCAGAAGCCAGAAAGATGAATGTTTTAAGTTTTACTCGAATGGTTCCTATTTTTAGCGAGCTACTTTGGGAGTTTTTTGGGAAAACTCCCAAAGCAATGGGAGATGTGATGCCATTTATGCCCTAAGCTCTTCTGTCCATGTGTGCTACCCAAGGTCACCACACAATGGCACTGTCCATACCTCTGTTCAGAGAACAATACAAAATCTTAGTCTTATTTTGAATACCATGTTTATTTCAACTACAGACTTTAGGCGAGAGGCGGCCACTCCAGCATACAATCACACAAACTTACGTGCCATTATTTGTGCTCTGATTAGCTCCAAGTGGCTGTGGAGAGCTCTATGAGAACCACTTGGATGCTTCTATTGGTCTGTAGGGGGAAACAACATGTTCTTGATTTGTGTGTCAAGCAGAGAAAAGGGCTGCGTTTAAAAGGATAATGTCAGGCAGGTTTTTTTATTTTATTTTACTGCCTTTTCACCTCTGTGTCACAAACAAACGTTTTCCTGTCTGCTTGATGAGGTGCCATTACACAGCCATTACGTTTTTGCCTTGAGAAAAACATTTAAGTGTTAGCTGCAGACCTTGACAAGAGAGCAACTTTGCGTTATGGGTTTAAATGCTACTTCTCTTGCATTATTGTCCTCAATCAGACGTTCTTCATAGGTGTCTTCACTTCGTCAATGTGGCAACTAGAGGAAAAATGAAATGTCAGATAAACAAATGTCTAGATGCTTAGAGGCCACAGTCAAGACTGATACAAACACATCAGACAGACACATTTGAACTGTAACTATGTTCTGTGTGATAACAATAATGGGCTTTCATGGCAATGAGTGCAGGGACTCACTGTCTAATGATTTTTATACAAGATCATTTTGGTGCAGAGCTATAAAACACATTATTTTGCACCAAACAAAGCATTCATCAAAGTGCAGCTGAGAATGAACGATTTGGCACCGGCCTTGATGTAGAAAGGTGTATATTCATTTATCTGAAAGAAATTAATACTTTTATTCTGCAAGGACGCATTAAATTGATCAATAGCGACAGTAAAGACGTAACAAAGGATTTTTACTTAAAAATAAATGCTGCTCTTTCAAATTAAAACGTAGCACAGTTTCCTCAAAAATATTAAGTAGCACAACTGTTTTCAACATTGATTATAATAATTGTTTCAGCATTTAAGAATGATTTCTGATGTGACACTGAAGATTGGAGTAATTACTGCTGAACATTCAGTTTTTGCAACAAAATATTAAAATGGAAAACTCTTACTTTACATAGTAAAAATAATTAATGCAGTTATTTTTTTAATCAAATAAATGACACTGTACAGTCACACTTATTTAGAGTCATTTGTGATTTCCTATTTGTTCTTTATTATCTGTATAGGGTCAAAGACAAAAAAAAGACATAATGAATAGTATATTTCTGAGCATATCACAGTACAACATATACTGTAAACAGAGGAGACACTACAAATAACATCCTAATGTAATTATTGCATTGTATGAAAAAGTTCTTTTTTTTTGTTACACAGGACATGTTATGTCTATGACAGCATGAACAGCACATGGTCTCTTTCACCTCTGGGTCTATGAAATAAATCATGATTGATTAGCATCTGGATTCTGGCAGATTTTACCACACTCTCTCTCTATCTCACATTCACATTACTGAAACATTGTTTTAGTATGTTGTGGCAGCAGAGGCTGTGTCCTAAAGCAGCCAGTTCTGGTTGATGATTTACAGCAAAATTGCTTGTAAATTGAAGAAGAAACTGTTTTGCAGACCTGGCAGCTTTCAAGCCCTGCTCCCATTTGTCACCCAGCATTTCCTTTTGTGTATAGCACAGGAATTAATTAGCTGGTGCTGCCGGAAAAGTTTACGGCCATTATTTATGGGAGATGAAATGTCTTGGACAGAAGCCTCTCTCTGGCCCTCTATTTTTTTTCCTGTGTTGTGGTTGTTTTTAAACTTTTGTCTTGCAACATCAATTTAGATTTTGTCAGCTGTAGGTTTTCTCTGACAGGTTCATGCTGGTGTGTCCATAAAAGTGACTCAGTGATTACTGCTGCACTGTGACTTAAAATACTGACGTACACCAGTATGTATTGCAGTATGTTGTAAACACACAGGCGGCAGCCTGTTCAAAAGAACCATTTTAGGTTTACCAAGAACCTTTTAGTAAACAATTTTTAAAGTGCCCCTATTATGTATTTTTGAAAATTGCTTTTCATGCAGTGTGTAACACAGCTCTAAATAACTGAAAACCTACAGCAAAGTTTTAAATCTGAAAGTGCACCATGTATAAAATTATTGTCTCTCAAAAGAAAGAGGCGGTTTTAAAAAAACGTTTCATGTGTCAAACTGAACTATTATTATCATTAAACTAATTGTTTGGGAGTCGTTCAGCAAGTAAGGTAAAAAATAAATGCATAAGACATTTGCATGTCAGCCTGTTGTTGGAGACTCCCAAAACCAAAATATGAACCTTTCTTTACTCATAATAAGGGCACTTTAAACTAACTTCTTTTTAATTTGCAATGGAAAGGTTAAAGGTTCTTCATAGGACCATTGATGCCAATAAAGAACCTTTTTTTTCTTTCTACTCTACACACAATTTCATTTCCAACTTATTTTCCCTATCATTGAAGCACATTAACTTTGTATGTCATATGTAAACTTCAAATTTTTAGCACATTTAGCAATATTCTGCAATAGTAGACATCAATAGGAAATATTTCATTTCCAGATGGCATCATTTTACATTAGTTGAGCCTGTTGTGGATTCACTGAGCCCTGCGCTGCTTGAATGACAGTCAGTCAATGGGCAGAGAATCAATGGGCACAGCACATGTATACCCACATTTCCACATCTTTATGTCATTTATCACAAGACTAGTTTACAATTAAATCTCTACCCTAACCGTAGCATTCACATGGGCCTTCGCCTCATGCCGAGGAGCGTAATGTCAGGATGTCTATTGTGGCGACGGATGTGATAATCTGCTCTTTTTTTCTCCAAAGCGCCCCCCTTGTGGTGCGACGCGGAGCCCGCAGCATTCCCGATAATCACTCATGCCTCTTTGTAATCAATGCCCACAGAAATAGGATTCCTTTGGCCGATGGCAATTAATAAATTCGTGTCCTTTTTTAACACTAGTGAGCTGAGCTTGAAATTACCAGTGACTGGATTCTCCTCATTTGCATATTTATTGCAGCGCGGAAAAAAAAATTCCGGGGAATGATTGATGTGGAGCCTGCCTACTGAATCCCAAACAGCATATTATTATGGGGAGGGGGGAATGCCAGCGTACAGTTGATTAAAGTTGAAGACGGTAGGATCGCTTGCCGCTACTTTTTTTCCCATCCTTTTTGTTTCCTCTCATATCTTCGGAGATGGCGGGCATAAGAATTAAAAGCATATTTTAATGGATGTTGACAAGAAGTGAACTAACAAAAGCCCAAACAAAGGATTTGCTTGAAAAGATTCAATCAAACATGTTTGCTGGGATTAATTGTGGGTGGAGGCGGGAGATGGTGGGCTCTGTGTTGGGCTTGAATGAGGTTGATTGTTTCTGGGGTCACCTGAACCGATTCCCTCTGTCATTTTGAGTGATAATTTGGAAATGTCCTATGATTGTAGCTAAAGAGCTAAACCTCTTCGATGCACCACCCCCTTTCTCAAACCCAATTCTATTGATAGAGTTCTGTTTGTGCGGAGGTGAATGGCGACTAGAGTTTAAACAGACCTTTACTATTCTAATTGAACGACACCATCTAAATGGAATCATACAACCAGGGCTGTTGTAAAAGGTTTCTTTGGAAATGATAATTTGTGACCTGTTCCATCATTTTGAGTCGTTTTGACATGGAAACACATTCTGAGTTCTATCTATACAATGAATGAAAGTCTCGTCTCTACCTTCTTACGATGTAATTGTTATGTTTCAACTCCAAACCGTTGATGATATACGTTGATGAGACGGTTAAAAAAACATAAAATGGCCTCTTAGAAACAATATATTTAGGTTTCCACCAATATTCTCTTCTCTAAAGTTCTTATGTCTACAAAATGAATGAACTATAGACACTTAACCTGAGGTAAAAAAATATATATAATAATTTCATACTAAGTGTAGTTCAAATCTATTAACATATTTACTGACAGATAACTTATCAATATAAAAATTATTGTTGCACATTGTGCACAAATAGTATGCCATTGTGCACAAATAGTATGCCAAATTAACTTTATTTGGCATACTATTTGTGCACAATGCTTATTTCTTAATAGTTTAGTATACTTAAGTAGCCTACAACCACAGGGCATTTTATGCATACATATAAAAATGTATTTGTAGTGTACTTGGTATACAACATTTACTGAGCTAAACATTGGGCGACATTTTACTGGCATCCTTCCCAGTTGAAACACTGGCTGTGTTTCATAATGTGATTTCATTAGATATTATGCATTATACAGTAGGTTTAACTTATCTTCAGATGTTCATTCATGTTTATACTTGCTATAACAAGTGTTGCCAAGTCCATAGTTTTACTGCACATCTGGGCTACTTTTGCACTGTTGACCCCATGATTTCAACAAAAGGGACCCACTATGGAGAGAAAAAAAAACATTAAAAAAAACAAACACACAATTCGGCTAGTTTTGAATAGAAATTGTGCTGGTTTTGTTTTCGCAAACCTGGCAACCTTGAACTAGTAGTAAAATGAAACAGACCATCATTTAATGTGCGCGCTCATCGAAGCAGCTATAGTGATCTGTCTCACCACATTAAAAAGTGGCAAAATGACATGTACTATTGATTTATGTATTAACAGATTTTAAATACTTATTTGAAAAGTAACAAACACAAAACAAGTTCACCCAATGTGTTTCTCCTCAAATGGCTCATTGCGACTTCCGACTCATTGATAGCGCAGGTCACATTTGTGTAGTAACTTGATGAAAGTCCATTGTGTGTGTTCAGAGAATCAGGTCTGCCGACCACGTGCTCACCCATAAAACTTCCTCAGAAGTGCGCAGCAAAGTCGGATTTGTGCCGGTGAGTGCGTGCGCAGCAAATTGGCAGCTACATCAAATTATTCCAGCATTAAGACCCGCTCGCCGTAATCCACTGCAGGGCCCTGCCGCCCCTCCCCCAACTTGTAACTTTTGTCAACGTAAACTGCAGATTTCATGCTCTGCCATTAATCTGTCGGATTATGGGTGCAGTTCAGGAGGACTTATATTTTAATGAATTCCTTTCCTGGCTTAACTAGAGGGGGGTGGAGTTTGAGAAGGAAGGGGGCCCCGGTTGGACACAGGTTGGCTCCTCATCCTTCAACAAACCCCTCAATCGCATGCGTGTATGTGTGAGTGTGCTCACACGTGTCCTCCTGCATCTGCGTGAGTGCCCCCCACTGTCGGCCCCCTCTCAGCATCTGGAGTGCTGTCACGCAGGGAGACGGCGGAGCACTCCATGGTGCTGACACCTCCTCACACATAGACGACAATCCTCCGCGCCACAATAAATTGAATGTCTCAAGGAGTAGCATTTGTAAAACAAGACAAATAATGAATTATTGTTACAGCGGACTCTTCACCCCCTTCCCTTTAGATGCGCCTGTGCATATCTGTGCTCCATTTCTGTTTGTTGCCTCCTTGCTTTCTCCATCCATCTAGGTCTCTCTATATCTCTCTCCCCATACTGTGCCTCTCTATCTGTACGCTGTCACAGTTCGCTGTAGTCTCTGTCGCTGTCTGCCGCTATCTGCAAGCCTGCCCTGCCCCATCCCTCCTCCCTCCTCCCCCTCCCTCACTAACCGCTGCCCCGCTCTGTCACTGTATGGCCAGAATGAATTAGGAACAAGCTTGAGAGATGCGAATGAGGGAACAGCGGCCTATCTTGCTGTCTGCCGCTGAGCCACTCATTAGAATATGCTGCTACCAAATTCTCATTTTCTCTAGCCAAATGCTGGCTTGTTGTTCACACATTAGTAACAGGAAATGGTTCTACTGAATCCCAAATACCATATTAAAGTGCAGTCACACTAGACTTTAAGGGAAACATGCTGCGTCTGACCTATAATTTCACAGAGCAAAAAGATGTTTGACCAACAGAGGATGTAAACCTCACATAAAACAACACAAATAAAACGTACAGCATTTTTATATTGCATTATTGCAAGACACTGGTGAACATTTGAGAATAAAATAAAATAAAATATGGCAACACTTTATTTTAAGGTATCCTTGATACATATAATAACAAGTAATTATGCATAATTAAATGCAAGTAAGCCTAAGCCAAACTCTAACCATATAGTACATGTAGTTATATAATATTACTCTTTGTGGGCTTATTTCACATCCTCAAAGGCCACCTTTATTATTAAGGAATACTGGAGAAAAAATAAATAAACTGAAGGAATTTGCACAGCTCATTTTTCCTTGGGATAATTTTGGAGTTGATGTTTTATGCTGCAGCGTTGATTCCAACATCAAAAACACCTAGAATCCTTCTGGATTTAAAAAAAGAAGAAGCTACAATGTGCTCTAGTGTTAGACAAAATATACCCATTTTCTCCCCCGCCAAGCAACACTGTGGAACTCCACTGGCCAAGCATTTGACACCCTGCTGCTTGACGCCCAAATCAACACGGCAAGATATACGGCTGGAGGCCAGCGCAAATTTGCATGGAACATCTCTGACTACTTAATTCTGCTTTGATCTCCATTTCCTGAAGAGGGGATTGTCTGCTCTATTGCATGGAAACACTTTTGTGTGAGTCAGTGTGCTGTACATCATCCACCCTATGAAGAATCCCAGGCTTTGCCTCTTTCTAGTCACTCTCTTTCCTCCCTCTGTTGCTCTCTTTTTCTCGCTTTTCTGCCTCTCACTTTCTCACTCTTTGACTCCAGCAGGCTTTAATGCCTTTTCTTCAAGGACAAGCATCTACTGCACATCATCTGAATAAGACTTTGAGTCAGCATGCCCTCCTGGGGCTTAAGTCCAGCCAAATGCCCCTGAGGCCTGTTTTAACACCAGGCTACTTTTGTCAATAAATATTAATATTGGAACCAAGTACATCCAGTCCTGCAGCCACATCCATTGAGCTCCTTTCTCGCTGTGACTGTGGGAAAAGGCAGTGGCATGGCAATGTAATTTTATGGCTGTGACAAAAACATTTCCTGCATGTAGACATGCATCATGTACAGTATATTCAAAGTAGACCATAGTACAACATTAAATTGTAAACATTAAAGAGACAATAACATATCAAATATATGATAATTAAACAGCTTGCAGAATTGGGAAATCTGGCTTATTTGATTCTTACAAACAGCAAAGAAAGACTCAATATTCACTAAAAATCTTACTAGCACATGCACATTCTATATTTTAATTCAAATAGGGTTTAATAAAATGTGACCCTGGACAACAAAACCAGTCGTAATTGTTAATTTTTCAAAATTAAGAGATCTGAAAGCTGAATAAATAAGCTTCTCATTGATGTATGATTTGGATGGATAGGACAATATTTGACCGAGATATAACTATATGAAAATCTGGAATCTGAGGGTAGAGAAAAATCTAAATGCTGAGAAAATCACCTTTAAAGTTGTTCAAATGAAGATCTTATCAATGCATATTACTAATCAAAAATTAAATTTGAATATATTTTCGGTAAGAAATTGACTAAATACTTTCATGGAACATGATCTTTACTTACTATCCTTGCCTCCTTGATTTTTGGCAAAAAAGAAAAATCTATAATTTTGACCCATACTATGTATTTTTGGCTATTTCTACAAACATACCCCAGCGACTTAAGACTTAAGAAGTAAATTCACATGTTCTGATTTGATTTGCTCTTCAAGATGTTGCAGTGCCAAAGAATAAATACTATGACTACCTATATGTTACCTATATCCAACACAGTCTCACGACCACTTCGTATGGATTTTCAAGGTGGCTAATTCGTGCTAACATTTACAAATTCGTACTGCCTAACTCGTACCTCAATCCCAGTGACGGGTAGGTTTAGGGGTGGGGTTAGGTGTAAGTAATTCGTACAAATTCATACAAACTGGCAACTCGTAAAAAATGTGCAAGATTTAGCAGAAATAAACTTATAAACTTGTACGAGTGGGGTTGTACAAATCTGTACATAAGTACCTAAATAAGTACCTTGTAAAATATGTATCTTCATTAAAACATCTTCATTTAGCTGCAGGTGTTATTTTATGTTTTATCTAAAATAAAGTAACACATATATTTCCTTCATGTTTTATATTTCATTTACAGGTATTTTAGGCGTTATATGTATTGTCTTTGTTTTGTTTACTCCAAATAGCACATGACTGAAAAATAACCTTGATACAGTTGATTCACAAAGTCTTTTTGTTTAACTGATTCAGTAAAAGTTTATCTGAAAACGTTAAGTCCAATCTAAAAATAGGTTGATATCCATTAAGAACAACCAATCATAATATTTACAGGTGAGACATCACATGGCTTAAAAATATAATGCATGATATTTTTAATGATGAGTATCATTACTGTTGAACTAAAAACTACTAAAGAGGACTATAAAACTACAAAAAGAAAAAAGGATCACGGCTAAATGGGAGGCTATCCCATACATATTTTTCTCAAAAAAAGCTAGCTGCAATGATGCCCAAAATATAGGAAAGCACACACAGGCATTACAGGACAAAATAAAGCATCAGCGATAACCCTAACACACAAAGCATGCACAGATGACACATTACATAGCGAATCAGCAGCTAGCCAGCAAGCAAGTGCAGCCAGTTAGTATCCCTCTCAACCGAGGCACACCTGAGACAGAGCAGCCTCACTGTTCAGCAAGCTGTGGCTGCCGTCCCGGGTCCTGTTTCAGTCTGCTCTCTGAGCCAGATTCATTACCACTTGCAGCAGGGGTATTAAGATATGGATGTATTAACAAAGTTGTCCGGTATCTTAATTGAATCTATCCCTGCTGCACAGCATCTGGATTATGTTTACCTGAAATATAAGCAGCTCGGCACTGGAACATGGGCCCGCTGATAAAACACTGGGTTATTCGTTCCAATCCTAATCCCAACTATAATTTGCTCCCGCTGGATGTATCAGCTCGGCGTAAGCTGATGATTCGTTTCAGAATAGAAGTATTTGCAGGTGGGTTAATATATTACAAGCAGTGTTTTCTTTAATTATTATTTTCAGATCATTTTCTTCACACAGACAAAAGAGATGCTAAGAGACTATATCCAATGACTGTCTGTTTAGGAGGTCCGTTCTGAAAATAAGCACATTTAATAATGCAAGCAATTTACTATTTCTATTATGTCTGTAATTCAGCACACTGAACTGAGCTGTAGCCCTGCTGAAATCTGGATAGAAGCACCTTGCTCAAGGGCACAGCCTCCCAGGATCTGCACCTGTCACCCCTCAAACCGGACCTTTGAGCAGAAGCTGGACCGGGGTGAATGTTCAGGTGCTATTCAAGATGGGAAGGGGGTCTTCATGAAAGATGGCTTTGTAGTGGCTGGGTGCACGGGCTCAGGGCACTGCAATTTTGTCCTTCACGGGGTGACATACCCTCGCTCAAGATATCTTGTGGAGGGAGGTGCTTATTTCCTATCGGTTGAAGGCTGATGGGCTAGTCATGTATTAGGGATTGAACTAAATATGCTATTGTGTGTGTGTGTATATGTGTGTGTGAGCGGGTCTACCTGCTGTGTCACCACTCTTGAGAACATTTCAGTCAGCAAGTCCTCATGTGTGTCATAAATCATACCTCAGCAGCGAAGGACACACTATGCGTGTCACAATCACACACACATGCACGATTGATTTCTTAAGTTTTTTTTTATATTGTGCAAGTGAAATTTTGATGTTAGTACTGAAAAAAAACCTATTTACACTTAAAAATTCTTTTTAGTAAAGTAAATTTCCCAAGCAATTGCAATTAAATGTAAAGTAACACACTGGCTTAAATGTGACCCTTAAATAGAAAGATTGTATATAGAAAATATTTTTATTTAAAGCATATTTAAATAATCTTTTTTTTTATTGCTTGTGTGTGTGTGTGTGTATTACACACATTCACTATAAAGTGACATAATAACTATGATACATTTTTAAGCAATTATATATTACTAATTGTATATATTGTGTGTGTGTGTGTGTGTGTGTGTAACCAAGGGGACAAAGACGTGCAGTTCCATAAGTAGGCTTTTATTAACAGACGTGGTCATACAGGCTGGGTCAACAGTGGTGAACAGGCATGATACAGGCAAAACACAAGAACAGTCCTAAAAGAATTCATGGGTCGATCAAGGAGCAAACAGTATTCAGAGCGGCAAAACAGAGAAATAATCCAAACGGCAAGGTTAGGTCGGTACACGGTAAACAAAACAACTAGGACACGGGAACACTTTGTACACCTTAATACTCGGCTGAAGGATCGGGTGTGGCAGCCATCTTGTGCAGTTGCTCGAGGCTGGCGGCCATCTTGTGCAGTGGCTCAGGGTCGGCGGGCCTCTTGTGCCATGGCTGTGGCCCTTGGTTGATGGCTATTTCATGCAATGGCTCTGGAAGAGCCGTGGAGAGGTTCTGGGACTGGCTGATTGGAGCAGATATAACATGGTTCTGGCTGAACGGATGAGATGTGGTGTTTTTTTAGGCGAGACATGGCGTAAGATCAGACGAGTCATGGAGTGGCTTTGGACAGTGAGACGAGACATGGCGTGGCTCTGGCAGAGTGGCAATGATGTGACTTGACTTGTGCGATTCTACAGCAACTTGAATTAGATAGTGGAAATTTGTTAATAGAGTACTTAACTTTTGAGGATTTGCTGTGGATGGACCTGGTTCCCGAACATCAGTGGCTACTTGATCTGATCTGTGATGATCGACTGTGGCTTGGCTGGGCTTGTGAAGACTTGGCACTTGAGGGATGGCTGTGACCTGACTTGGCTTGTCCAAGGCAGCTGTGACATGATCGACCGCCGCGATGTCCTCCATTGCGTGACCGCCATTTTGCGATCGCCCTCCAGCATGTCTGCCATTTTCCAATTGCAGTAAATGCAGAGCCAGCACACAACAGGTAGGTTTCATTTACTAGGTCGGTACACCGGAAAACACACTGTAAACAAGACAACTAGGACATGGGAACACTTTGTTTAGGGAAACCTTAATACTCTGTGGTTTGACTGACGAACAACTTTTAAAGGGAGGTGGAGCTGAATGATCGCTATGGGAGCTAACAAGGGGGCAGAGACTGAACAGGGGAAACACTGAAACAGTAGGGAACGCACTTCATAATAAGAGTCCTTAAATTACAATGCAGAAACACAGATGGGGTAGCACACATAACTGTCCGGGGTGAAGTGGCCTCTGGTGGAGGTGGCTGGTGATCGTAACAGTGTGTGTGTATTAGAGCTGCAGGGTTCTGGATAAAATGAGAATCATGATTGTTTTTTTTTTTTGCTTAGAATAAAGATAACGATTCTGTCAGGATTCTGATTAACTTTTTTTTATTTTAAAGATTTACCCCTGAACATTTGGTTATCAAACAGCAGTAAAATATTACATAATACTATTTAATATATAATACTGCTTTAAATTTAAAGAAATGTCATGAAAAATAATGTAATAATGTAAAGAAATTGTTAAAGAAGTGTTATCTCGAGATCAGATGAGTTATGCTCATCTCCTTGAAAATATAATTGGCTGAATGGTATAAATGCTGGATTAAGATTGTGTGTGGGCTCGAATCAAGATTGCAACCTTTTAACGATTAATAGTGCAGCTCTAATATATATATATACACACACACACACACAAACACAGTACTGTGGAAAAAGTCAAGTCAAGTCAAGTCACTTTTATTTATATAGCGCTTTTAACAATACAGATTGTAGCAAAGCACTGAAC
>JAUMHI010000057.1:10690468-10714770 GCA_032359435.1 Enteromius unitaeniatus | reverse complement strand
GGGGTTTTGGTTCCTTGCCGCTGTCGCCTCTGGCTTGCTTAGTTGGGGACACCTGATTTCTAGTGATTATCGTCGTTTTGACTACAGAGACCATCTCTGCATTTAATAAGTAAATAGTTTAATCATTATACATTACCATCACTCTATTCTCCTATTTGATAATGTTCAGTACTTTGCTACAATCTGTATTCTTAAAGCGCTATAAAAATAAAAGTGATTGATTAATTGAGAAAAATTACTAATGTAATGATTCAGAAAGTGCACTTTAAACAAAAATTGTGAAAAATAGCACTAAAAGTGGTTCATTGGCATTACTCCTATACAGCACCTTTATAAGTTTTATTTTAGATATGTTACGTATGATTCCTATTAATGTTATCCTATTAAATGATTTACTACAGTTTCAAAAGCTGCTTTTCTGAGGTTACAAAGATTCATGTGTAGGGCCCTGGAATATTTGCTTGTTGCCCCTTGGGGAGAAAAATAAAACATTATCTTCAGGAAATACACTGTACTTTAATGTAATTATTTTTATCCTTTCCCACAACTAAACTATACAAGACTATAAGACAGACTTACGCTTATAGAACCTTTAAAAAAACAATACAGGGGCTTAAAAAGTTCTAAAAAGAACCATCTATTTCTTAGTGTAAAGAACATTTTGATAATTTAAGTAACTTGCAGCTTTAAATAGCTTATAGCTATTTTTATTGTGTTTTCTCAAAATAACCTTTTTTGTTCATATAACATAACACTGATCTACCCCTTTTAGATTCCACCAACTATTTCGTTTTTTATTTTATTTTATATATATATATTATAAAGAAAAAAGAAAAACATGTACTGTACAAGACACAAAGTGTTAGATAAATACAGACATTCCTAATATACTCTCTTATCTCACCAGTTATCCAAGCACTTGAGAGGAGAAACATCCCTTGCCTGCATCTTTGAAAGAACCCCCTTCTGATTAAAATAACTTTATGTATTGCAGGAAGAGTAGAAGTATTTATAAATAAATATTACCATTACCCCCAGTGAAATGATGTGCTGCCGGGTGCTGCCGATGCCCTATCTGGATCCCTATTTCCCCGCTTTTATCATGGCCTGACACTTGTGCAGCTTGGGTAATCAGAGAGCCCGTCCGCCATAAAGGAAGCCTGCATTCTAATCTCAACTGTTGCATATCTAATACTAATTAGAATCCTGCAACTGGGTCACTGTCATTGTTTTTCAAGTACTGTCAAGTCGAGGGAAACATATGAAACTGAAATGATACCCTGGCGAAGGCGCCTGATTGGATCCTCTCTCTTCCACTGATGTGCTCTCATCCATCCTATTAAAATATTCAATCTGCTGTCCCCCATTCTGAAGGGATGAGCTGGGAAGGGCAGCTGCCAAAAGGCCCTGTTTCTCAGCTGCACCAGTGTTCATGGCAAAATCCCACTCCAAAAATCAGGGAGCTTTTTCCTGTCATCTCTGGGTGTGATTTTAATTATGACGAGAGATTTAATTTCTCACGTTTGTTTAAGCACTTTTCTATGTCTCCCAGCACTCAGATTACAGATTAAGGTGGAATCGTTTTTTCCCTTCCCAAGTCAAAAATGCAATTTAATCTATGATCAAGTTCTGTTATAAAATGCAGAGATAGTTAAATAGTAGCAGTCAGAAATTTGCTTAAAACAATTTATTTATATTTAAACCATATATATAATGTGCATAAAAATTCAAGAGGCATTTACTTTTTAAAAAACTGTTATATTTAAGGGAAACTAAATATTATAACAACTGAAATAAAAATGAATAAAACTATAAATCAAAATTTAAATAATTCAAAATATTAATAAAGACTATAGTATCTTAATGCTAAAATAAGACAGTAATTGCAAAAATACCCCAAGTGAAATACCACTTCCATATTTTGCATCTAGTTTGATATTGTACATATAGTGCAATTCCAGAAATCTACAGATGTGTCCAAATTCTTTTTTTGAGGTCACTCTATATGCCTCTGCTGCAGTGATATATGAAAGTAAATAGGACTGTAAAGCTGTGGATTATGTAGTGACAAGTCAATATGATATTAATGTTCGTTCAATCAGAGTGCACTGATCTGATGTTGGTGATTTAAAGCTAGCTGCAAAACTCTTTAATAAAGTCTCTGATGGGCAGGACTGCTTGGCCAATTTGCCCAGTGATTAAGAGGGACCAGCGACTGTAATGTCATATCATGTGTCATCCCTCTAAAATATCAGATTATAAAACATGATGCATATGAAGAGTTAATTTGCAAAAACAGATAACTTAATTTTCAAAAATACAGTTTTTTAAAATTGCATTTGACGTTTTTTTGACTAGATAAAAAAAACAAAACAAAAAAATCAACAGCTAAAAACAACTTAACTACTAAAAGCAACTAAAAACATGCCAAAAACATGATTTTTCAAAATTAAAATAAACTCTTCACACTGTATATAAAGATCATGCATGGCTTACAAGTGATGTTCTAAAAAAAAAATATTTTTCTATTATATTTTTTATTATAGATTTTATATTTAGATGCTCACTCTAAAACATAATTCATAGTAACATGTTTACCTTAACTAAGGAAAAAAGTTTTAAACAATTTCAACTTAATTTGCTTAAGTTAAATTGCAACTTAAGTTTTTCAAGATTCAATTTGATGTTTTAAGGCCGTTCAATATAGCTAGGTTGAAATGACAGCCAACTTGAGTATGCTAAGTTACTGGTTGTTTTACAGTGTTCTCACCAAAGCTGTCTGTAAAAAGGTATAAAAAATACAGTAATATTGTGAAATATTATTACAATATAAAATAAGCATTTTTAATTTCAGAAAATTTTAACCTGTTAATATGGCATTTATTCTTGTTATAGTGAGTGAGTGAGTTTTCAGCACTCTACAGTGTTATGTGATCCTTCAGAAATCTTTCTAATATACTGCTTTGGTGCTAAAGAAACTTTTTTTATTATTAAAGTTAAAAACAGTTGTTCTACTTAACATTTTTGTAGAAACTGTGATATATCCTTTAATTAATGTGCATATATATATATATATAGCTAGATAGATATATCCTTTAATGTAGATGTCTTAATTGTCATTTTGGACAATTTGCATAATTGATGATTATGAATTTTGAAGAATTGATTTATTTGTTTAATAAAGACCACACACACACACACATGTATATATACATATATATATATATATATATATATATATATACATACAATTATTATTATCACAATTTTGCATGATTCATTAAATGTTTCCATACATTATTAAAATACAGACAAAAATGTATGAATGTTAAAGTAACTAATAATAATGTTAATAAAAATGCAAAAGATAAAACGGTCCGAACTTTGTAACTTTCAGCCTGCTAAAACAAAAAGAAAAAAATGGATCTAAGTGTCTCTTTTCAAACCGTCATTAGCATTATCGGATTTCTTTTAAATGACAATAACAAACAAGAAATTGCACAAAAGACACAAACAAACGTGACCACACACACTTTTTTTTTAGTCTATCTCAGCATGGCCTCTGTTCTTCTCAACACTGAAAATGGTATTTGGAGACAAACAACTTTATTCTGCTGTGCGTCTGTAATTAGCTGTGGAATTAGCGGCACTGACGTGCCTCCGTAGATCAGCAAGGCCCTCCAGGGAGGCTGCCGGGACCGCGCAAGCCGCATTTCCAATTATTGTGTTGAATTGCTAATTTAGTTATTGTGCCTCCCGTAATTGTGATGGGTATTGGGTGTGCGATTCAATTTGTTTTAAATATTTGTGGGCTGGCGGATTGGTAATAGAGCTGACCTATCTAGCGGCCCAGTATAAAAGTAGGAGAAGAAAAACAAAGGAAAGAGACTACAAAGATGTTCTCCCTCTCCCCTTCTCTCTCTCATTCTCCCTTTTTTCTCCTCTCTCATCGTCTTAGTTTGATCTGCCTCATCCCTCTTAAGACCGTTGAAGTTAAAAAGCTTGAAATTTAGAAAATAGCACTTTGATCAGCTGTAGGAGGGAAGCATCAGGCATTAGAGGACAGAACATTGAGGGCTCTGGTTTGAAGATAAGCATGGAATGCCTGGCTCCCTAAATATTGTGGCAGGAGCTTTTTGTGAACGTGTGGAGGTATAGACAGTGCCCAGGCAGGATTAGGCAAGAGGTTTATGTGGCTCTTGGGATGCAAGCTCCTGATATACCATGTCACTACCATGCTCTCATTTCCAATCACAGTCTTTGCCACAACCTGTATGGCATATTAAATAACAGAAAACACGGCTATGGAACTTAGATACTGATGCTAAAGAGGCAACAAATGCAAATTCAGACACACAGAAAACCATAATTTTTATTTACACACAAGACAAAACTTCACTAAATTAGTGACAGAGATACAGGTCAGTGAAAGGGAAAATATAGAAGTGCCCATGCATTAAATATCACAGCAGTCTATCTACTTAACGAGATTCTCTCTAATATGCTCACACAACCAAATCAGAGACTTATATTTTTAAAATGGCAAAATAACGCACATATCCACACATTTACAGTAAATAGCATCTAAAATGGTAATTCCACTGACTTTGCTGACTAGCTGTTCAGAAAAAAATAGAAAGAAAGAAAGAAAGAAAGAAAGAAAGGGGAGGATAGATGAATCTGGTTAAGAGACTTGATCTAACAATAGATTCTTGTACTAAGCTCAGTAATAACATACAAATAATTTAAAATGCATATAGTCCTTTATATGCAACACTGTCTCATGGTCAATTTGTACATATTTTACGAGGTGGCACGCAGTGCACAACAGAAGATGAGACAAACTAATGCATGCCAGACAAGTGGCGTCCAACCAGTCCCTTCCAGTACTTCACACCACTTTGTACAAAGAGCACAAAAAAGGTCTCATTGACCTCACACTGAATCAGCATTATCTGGTTCAGTTATGTTACCATAACTGGCATAGTACTGTAGATATAACGTACACCTCAGGTAAGTGCGCTAGGATGTCACTACAGCACCAATTTCAGAGATATAGCATAAAAAAAGATACAAGAAAAAAAAGATAAAGCTAGTGTTTTGATTTACAGCAAACCTGATATTTGGTTTTAGTCATTTCCATATGTACGTTTTGTTTAAACAATCTGTCAAGTTATAACTCTGTGTGAACATTATTTGAATTATCAGTTTCTGACGCTATTTTTAATGCTAAAAAAGACAACTACAAACACATTTGGAGGTGAAACCGTAAAATTGGTACAGCACAGGCAACGCATTTAATTCAAATGCAATTTTCTTCTATTGTGCTGTACACGTTTAAACAAACCACAAAATGTGGCAATTTAATCTCAGCTGGGTCCACAATTTGGTATCTGAACATGTGCAAATGTGTTCTGTGTGCATGTTTGTTGAATGAGGGTGAGTGGGGAGGTGAGGGTGTCTGTGTGTGTGTGTGTGCGTGTGTGATTTCAGCCTTTCATGTCTGTTTTGCAGGGTTTGTGTACAGTTGTCCAGTTTTGACCCCAGGGTCATTTTGAAAGGCTTTGCCCTGAATGAGGCCTCTCAAGTTCCTCCCTGTGCTTTGATAGCTCTCACCGCTGCTCACATGCACACGCAAACACTCACGCTCGCTCTGAAGCGCGCATGCAACAGCTATTTACACCTGCCGCGTTTGATCATCAATTAAGTACTCCTTCTGAAGATGTTTGAATCCCCTCGCACGCTTCAACCCCCAATCCACAACCCCTGATCAATCCACTGCACTTATTGATGTCTAGATTGCTAACGGCACTCTGAAAGCTGAGCACTTTCTGATAGATGTGAAATGCAATCGTTTCTATCTCGCTCATCTGCACAGTTTGGTCAGTTGGTGATAAACTTTCCAGTCCACGATATTCCTCCAACGCAGCTAGCCAAAGTAACTTATGAATATGAGTCTGATAAGGATATAGAGATTCTATGTGAAATGCCTAATATTATTTAAATCAGTAATACACTTACAGTAATTACAACTGTACTTAGTAAACAAAACAATTCAACCAAATTGTCCATCGTCATTTACTTACATGTCATTTCATGATCAAATTTAGGTCTGTTCCTAACATAAAGCAGTCATATGGATTTTTATCTGAGCCTTAAATTCCTATATTAGTGGGAAAAATATATGCATGATTGTTATAATACACTGTAAATAAAAACTGTAATTTTACAGACCTTTCCCCTGTTATTTTTATGTTTTTTTCCTGCATTTCTGAAATACGGTGGACAAGTGTATATATATTCTATGTAAAATAACATGGCAAACCTGTAACTGTGATAATACCATATAAAGTTTAGCTTTTTCACATAAAAAATGTATTGTGAATTTATCAAAACTTCATCAATATGCATTTTTGCATGCTTTTCGAATTATTTTAGATTTTTTTATAGTGATTTTACAGGATAAAAAAAACTGTCAACTGTGATATCTGGTCCCAAGTTAGTTATTCCTTCCTGACGAATGAATTATTTTAATGTTGTATATCATATCATTCTTTGTTGAAATAAACGGACATTTATGATAACTATGAAGATTTTAAATATTTGAACTAGAGGATTCCCGCGCAGCAGAAGGATACCTCTCTTCTAGGCACACAGTGGAGCAGCATGCGTCTCGCGGATGAGCGGGAAACACTTCACTCCCTCAGCAATCAGTCGTGTATGTGGATCAAAAATAAGCATGTAAAATGCATATCTAAAAAGCACATATCATCGTTACTCATATACCAAGAGTGTCATTCACGTCATAAAGTCAGTGAGGAGGGCACTTCTACAAGTATGTGTTTTAATTTGTGCATACACTGAATATGAACATTTAATTTGCGCAACTTTCATATTAGAAAAGTAACAGTCTATCCTTTCATGCATATAATAAGGTGGATGGGGATAACAAGACAGACCCAATTCAACAAATTTAGTGAGATGGAGGTGGTTACTTGAACCAGTACCAACAGAATGCCATCAAAATTTGTCATTAACAACAAAAAAAGTTAAGCATACGTAATACGTCTTAATAGGTACATTGGTAATTACAATGGTTCAAGTTGAATTTACTGCATGCTGGTTTTGTCATTCGTTTGCGTTACACAGAGACCCCGGTGCCGACAGGCAAGCGTGTCAGCAGGAGAGTCTGCACGTAACCTTCTCAACGCCCTGGGGGCCAAATGGGGAGCACTCGGAGTGGGAGCTGTGAACTCCCTCCGAGGCAGGATGTGACTGATCACCTCAGTCTGCTGCTGTACTGCCGAGTACTTCTGGGCAAAGTCCTCGACAGTGTCGCCGAAAAGGCCGACCTGGGAGACAGGAGCGTTGAGAAAGCGAACTTTGTTGGTGTCAGCCATCTGTGCCAGGTTCAGCCAATGGTGGCGCTCCTGAGCCACTACCGTGGACATCACCTGGTCAAGAGCACATGCGGTAACCTTTGTTGCCCGTAGAGCGAAGTCGGTTGCTGCACGGAGTTCCATGCGCATGAGTCATCCACAAGTGCTGCTTTGGTGTGCTCCCGGCCCAGATACATAAGACAGCGCTCATGCCCGTCTGAAGAGGTGAGGAAACTTCCACACCCAGAAGCGCACATTCGGATCGACATCCCAAGGAACGGCTCTCCTAACCGTGAGAAATTCACTTTTTTATTTCTGCCCGGTTTGCCAAGGGAAGACCTCTCACGGTACACTGTGCACTCAGTTATGAGGTCTTTAAAAAGGCTCCAGCCCGCGAGGATCGTCGCTCAGCCACCCAGTCAATCCTGCGGCAGACGACGAAGAGAGAGCTTGAATTTGCAGGAACTCTTTTTAGTTTTTCAGATTTTCTCTGATTTCTTCAAACTCGATCAGCATCTCCATACTCTATACAACGAGGCTCCGAAGCGAAAAGCTGCAAGTGCATTCCAGCAATGCCCTCTTATACTCACGCTGTGATAAGGTGCACCTGGCTGTGATTATTGCACACCAATATTCATTGGCCTTTTCTCAAAGACGATTGGTCTCTCATGCGAGTTCCCATATGTCACGTTGGAGTGATCCGACTGAAGGGGAACCTAAAATGGTTCAGTTTCAGTTGCAGCCTAAGTTAATATCTTTCTGTCACGACAGCTCTCGGATGGTTTGACATAGCAATATATGACAATGTTAATAGTATTTGGTCTTAGCGGAATAGATCTGCTATGCTGCTGCACAGAGACCTGCTACTGCTAATACATCCAAAACATAAATAAGCAGAAATACTGCTGCTGCATGTATGTATAACATAAATGAAATAACCCCCAGACCATACATGATCACACCATAACAAATACAGGTGGAGCTGGGGAAGGTGGAGGGTTTCTGAAGCGCGTTGCAAACTGCTACTACAAGCACTAGCCAAATATCTGAATGTTGAACAGCAAGCTCATTGGCTGCGGATACAAGAGAGAACCAATCAGCTGTGCTATGTAATAAAATGGTATTATATCAGATTGAGTTACACCCTTGTAATTCGCTTGAAATATTTTTTAATTTTATGAAATTTTAGTGTGAGTAAGGATCTGCTATAAAATCTAAGTTTAGAATTGATTCCAGAGGAATCGCGATGCATTGGGAAAATCTCAGAATCGATCCATGAATCGATTTTGAAACAATTTATCATCCCACACGTAATATCATCCTGCTGTTTATGTGTTTGTTTATTAAATCTTTTTGCCAATATTCTGACTTTCAGTTACCAATTAAACTACAGTTCTCTTAGCTCAGTTTGATTTATTTTCAAATGTCAAAAAATTCTTGACCTAAAGATGCAAATTTAAATGAAGATATTTCGATGAAATCTGAGAACTTTCTGACACTGTACTGACAGCAATGCAACTACCACATTCAAGACCCAGAAAGGTAGTAAGGATATAAAATAGCCCATGTGACTCGTGTGATCTGTTGTTTAACCATAATTCTATGAAGCTATATTTGTTGTGCACAAAGAAAACATAAATGACTTTATTCAACGTGGTCTTCTTGTCCATGTGAGTTGACACACGTTCAAGACAGTACCATAACACATGCCGACGCATTAGTTGGCATTCTGATATAGAACCCAGATATGCTGCGCTGTCTGCAAACAGAGGGATGCACAGGCATGTGCATAATCTCGTAGCTACATAAAATTGCAGTTTAACCACTTATGTCACATGGACTATTTTAAAGATGTCCTTACTACATTTCTTGGCTTTGAACATGGTCAGTTCTGTTGCTGTCTCTGTATAACGGAGGCCAGCTGGAAGGTGCTGTGCAGATAAAGCTCACTCCAAAAATACTTGTAATTTATTTAATTTTAGACAAACATTTTCAAAGTCACATTTTATGAAACTAACATTACCACTGCCATGTCAACTGGATGAAGCAAAACAACAACAAAAAAAACACAATACTCAACCTAAACCCAACCACAAGTTGTATTCTTCAGAACAAACATAACCACAATGTCTGAAATAGCTGAAAATTCTAGGTCTTTGCCTTTACTCAAATGTATGCAACTCTAGTGTGGAGGTCCATATTAGTTCCTTCATGTACTGCTGACATGAAGCTCTCAATGTCACCTGAGCATCAAATGTAAGTGTGTGAGATGCAAAGTAAGAAGGAGATCTGGACAACACCTGACCTGAGGGAAACTACATAGACAGCAATATGTCCAAATGTCCAATAATGGACCTGAAAACTCTGGTCCAGATCCACACTGGACATGCTTGGGCATGCTATTCCTCCACTCCAGCCAGGCCACGCATGAAGCTGCTTTCATTAAGAACCCCTCTGTCTCCTCACACACACGTCTGAACACGCCTTCCAGCCGCAGCCCCCCGTTCATGTGTGTCCATCATTAATCTGCAGATGATTGATGACTGGCATTGAAGAGAGAACAAGCTGTGAAGGAGTGAACGCATGAATGCCTCCTTCTCTTCCCGCCCCCCTCCTTTATGATTTCAAACTTCCTTATAATTCATTGCCTCCTCTCTTTTCTCACCTTTACTTTCCTAACAGACTACATTGCAGCTGATAGGAACACGGCCACTTAGATGAGGAATCCTGAGGGACACTGAAAGGAGAAGAGAGGCTTGAACGAACGGCCGCTGCAGCACATGGATGCCACAAAATGAAATCAATTTGAAAAGCACTCGGGTAATTGGTTTCTAAACAGAATTCTGTCATGACCGTCTGCTACCTGTTTCTATTTGGCACCCGAGTGAAAATAACTCAGGGTACAGAGATGACAATAAAATCAGCTTGTTCATAATTCTTCGTTCCTTTCCCCAATCAGCGTGATTTGCATGTCTACACACACACACACACACACACACACACACATATACATACATAATACAATCCCACAAACAAACAAACACACACAAATACTGTCTTATTATTAATAGGATCAAAACACATTAACCCTCAAATATTGTTAAAATTTACACTGATTATTTTTATGGTCACAAAAAAAAAAAATAATAGCAATCATAAAAAAAAGTATGTTGCCTAAATTGTAATATTGTTCTCACATCAAAATCAAAACAAAATTCAGAATAGAGATAACAGAACTGGGAAAACTGAAACTAAGCTAAAAATAAAACTATAAAAAAAAATGGTTTATGACTGCAAAGTCATCAAAAAAGATAATATTTATCTTTATATATTATTTATCTTTATATTTAAAATTTATTTAAAACGTTATATTATAAATCTTTACAACCTGCCTGCATTATAATTTAATTAAACATAAAAAATGCCACTAGATTGCAATAACACTAATTTTGAATTCAATTAAATACTTTAGCATATTAGCTTTGTCACCCAAAAAACACTAAAAGTAAAGCTAAATACGAAGTCTGGAAAACTCATTGAGTGACAAAATGTTTTAATATCACATTTCATAGTTTTTATGAAACATAAGTAGCTAGTGTAACATTTTTCATGGAGAACATGAATTATCAAGTTTAAATTTGCTTTCAAATCAGTTCTTGTACAATTAAGAAGTGTCAGCAATAATCAACCTTATTCTTCAATTTGAAATACATTTTTATTAACAGTGCTGCAATCTCTCAGACCCCAACTATAGCTATACAAATCGAAAGGAGCATCAGACATTGTTTAGCATTTTAACTTCCAGTACAGCAGTGAAAGGGTGCAAAACGCGTATAAAATCATTACATTTTCATAATTTTGTGGATTTTCTATGAGTCACGGGAGTTTATTAATATTCAGTCTGCAGTTATTATATTTTTTTCAAAGCCCATTTTCAGTGGTCCAATTTCGTTAAACACATTTGCAAAAGCCTATCACTGATACACACAGTATATGCTTAATGTCTGTGTCATTTTATTAAACCCAATTTGTAGAATGCCACATCTTTGTGTACATCAGCATCCTCAGACAGACAGGAATATACATGTGAACGCATGACAGCATGGACACGCACAGATACACACATCCCTCAAGCGCCTCCCGCCGGCGAGCGGGGCACCTGGTGAGGAGCAGGTTAATGAAGCAGACGGGTTCTAAAAGAAACGCGAAAAATGTCCATATCAAAAGTCAACAAGTTCCACAGCCACCAAACGCCACACCGATGCCTTTTTGACTCGCTGTGATAGAGAAATGCATATGCATGAGGTAAGCAACTTTTGATCCCAAACAAAGTAAAGCTCTGGCTTATGAAGATTGTGAGAGCGTTAATGACTTCTTCGTTTTAAGCCCGCATAAGAAAGGCAGATTCCCCATGCTTGTAGTCCATGAGAATATTTAATACCGTTATTAATCATTTTTAATCCGTTTGCTTTTAATTAAGAAACAGCATGTTGCTGTCCTATCAGTGCATGCCAGGGTGCAGATTAATTGTAGCTTAAGATAGCTCGCCGTGATTGGTGTAATGTATTAGCTAACAAGACGCCAGCTTCTAAAGATACTTGTACACTACCTTGGGAACTTGGCTCCACTCCAGGGCTTCTCTCTCTCCCTCCCTTTTTTCCCCTATTCTCCCCTCCTCCCCTCATATCTCCTTTCTAGCGCGGCTCCCATTTGAAGGCGAGTCTGGAGTGCTGGGGACGCTTCTATCATCTCAGCACGCCGCTTTATTTGTGCTTTCATTACCACGCTGCCAGTCACCGCTCCCAAAGCGAAAGCTGGTACCGAGGAAAAGGAGCTTTTTTGCTGACAGACAAGCGGAGTGGACCTAGTCAGGTTGGGTTCTGCCCTACCGAGGCCCCTGGGGTGGGACACCTAGGGGGAGGAGTAGCCGGAGTTCATTTGAGGTGTCAAATCCATCAGTCATTCATCTACACCTCCATAGGGGGTGGGCCTACAGATCTGCAGCCTAAGGGCACGGTGTTAGGGGCTGGTGGGCATCAGCATCTGAAGCCTGCAGGAGCTGGGATGTTCCGAGACAGACGGGATAGGGTGCCTTGGGCAGAGCAGACTCTCAGGGGGAAGGAGAGAGGTCTTATAGGGGCAACTGCTTACTTCTGGTGTAATTTGAAAGTAATGGCTTATAGCGCACATTAATTAAGAAAGCCGTTTTAAAGAAACTTAATTTACATTTCTCAATTTACAGAATACTGCAGGTACTGTATACTGTACTAGTAATAATACTGTAATAGACAGTAATGTAAAGTGTGCATATAGTGCATATAGGTTTTCAAATGAAAAACTGCTAGAATAACATTTTGGTTATCAGTGAGACAATATTAAGTAACTTTCATTTTACATCCAGTTTGTCTCTTTTTGGCAAGTCAATGAAAATGTTTCCTAATAAAGCCAAAGCAGGATCAAATGTTACACATCTCAGAATGCACAGAAGTGGAACTGGTGCTCCAGAATGAATCAGTACTTTTGAACAAAAAGCTTGAGTGAACAGTTCAACGACTCACTATTAAAGACTTGATGATGTGATTGATGTGATTGGTGATTGATGACAAATGCGGCCTCTGGAGAACACACTATTATAATATTATAATATATAACTATTATAACATATAGACAGAGAAGTAATAGAAAGAAACGTAAATATATGTGAAAGTGTGAATCACTATAATGTGAAACACAACTATTTGCACTATTATCCAATAGTATTATACAGTCTCGCAACCAATTTGTACATATTAATTTGTGCTAATTCGTACAAATTCGTACAACCTCACTCGTATGAGTTGTCTAAAACTCGTAAAACGTATTTTACGAGTTTTACAACTCGTAAAATACGTTTTAGCAAAAATCATATGAATTTGTACGAATTAGCCACCTCGTAAAATAAGTATGGCTTGCCGTGAGACTGGGCTGCTATTATCCCACAATGCAGCAAATATTTAGTTTTTGCAGCCATTTGATGAGTTGAAAGAAAATGCTCTGACATCAAGGTAAGATTCTACACTATAAAAAGCTACTATGAAAACGTTGCAGTATTTTACACTGAATACAGTTTGGATCTATAAGCACATCTGTTTATGTAACACTTGCATTGTCCTCATCTCCACCTCCTTGCAGTTCAGCAATAGTGTTTTCATGCCAGCCTCTCCGCTCCTCTGCAACATATTCAGGTCAATCTGTGTTGCTCCCACTTCTTACTCTTCCAAAAAAGAAAAGTGCAAAGCAGATTTAACGCTCCTTTAAGATGATTGAAGGAGCAAAGAAAAAATCGGAACAGTTTCTCCCTGCATGCAGACACAGAAAACCAAAACAAGATGAACAAAATACACTTGGCTAACCAGTTTGCACCAGCTTTGCAGTAGCCAAGGTTTGAGTCCAGTATCGTTCAAGTCTCTGTGATGGATGGAGGTACAACATCCTCACTCGCCAAGACATCCATTTTCACTCAAGATACCCATCTATAGGCTGGTCTCTAGTGAGATCTCTATTGCTTCGGGCAGGCGATGTATCCCTATCACTCTGATCAATCAGAGAGTAAAAGGGCTCGATGTGTGGAGACGGGAGGGGGGGTCTGTAATTTGGTGTATGAATGAATAAATAGATGGATATTTCCAGCGCTAATCTCTCAGATGACTAAAATACTTCTCTCGTCTGAAGAAGCCCATTGTGTGTGATGAGAGTTTGATTGGATGTCTCCCCTGGGGTGCGCTCTCCATTAGCTAAGGTGATATAACAGGTAATCAGGAGATAATTAAAAGGCTTCACTAGTGTGCACGCAGTTGGGAGGTTCAGAGTTTGCCGGGGAGCAGGAATTGCATGATGCGTTCTCAGTGACAGGTCCTGAACCACGGTTTACAGGAAAAATACCCCTTACAAGCTATTTACCAGCTTCTTTAACAGAAGTTTTTAACAGAGTATTTTAAGCTATGCTCCACGCATACAGTCACATAAATACGCACTTTGAAAGTGTTAAGTTTAGTGAGCTAAAGTCATAACCAACTTAGAGTAGAAGGATGACAGATACTGGAATGTTATGTTCTTTCCTAGCACAGGAGAGGTTAGAGAAAACAGGGTTGTGCAAAATTTAAAGAGGGTTATGAAAGGTAAATTTGTACCTTTAATGCTAATGTTTTATTTTGGCGTCAGAATGAAATAGCTTGGGATTCGTTTTAAAAACCACTCGCTTCAATAATTCAGAGTCAACTCTTTCTTTTGAGAGACACTAACTTTATGCACGGTGCACTAAGAGGCACGTAGGGTTCACAGTCATACAGCAACAGGCTCTATTATCACATCTAATGCAGAGGATGTAAGCTAAGAGGCTGTTTGATATTGACTAGATATTGACATAGACATCGGCATACATACTGTGTGATCATAGCCTGATCACTCCAATGATGGTTCATCAGGCAAGTCTGACCTAACAAGCCCGTCTGGCTGCTCAGTCAGCAATTGAGAAGATTTTTACAAATATGTCAATGTCTATTTTCTGCTCAGTTTACAGAGTCTCGGCTGTAAAGATTACTTGCACCTCCCAAGAGGTACAAGAAGACACACTTAAAGGGATAGCTCACCCAAAAATGGAAATTTTGTTTTCATATACTCACCTTCATGTCATCCAAACTTATATTAGTATTTTCTGTGAACATTAAAGATGATATATTGAAGAATGCTGGTAATCAAACAGTTTATGTCCCTATTGACTACACAAGTCTGTAGGCACCAACAACTTGGTTCTTCAAAACAAAATGTATAGGTTTGTTTCTTATGTTGAACACAAAAGAATGTTTTGAAGAATTTTGAATAACCAAACAGTTGTTGGTCTCCACTGGCTTCCATAGTAAGGAAAGAAATACAATGGAAGTCAGTGGGAAGCATCAACTCTTTGATTACCAGCATTCTTTAAAATATCTTCTTTTGTGTTCAACATAAGAAACTTATACAGGTTGAGAACGACATGAGGGTAAGTATTTGATGACTTGGTTTCATTTTTGTATAAATGTGCCAGAAAAGATAGCAAAAATTGGTTAACAATAAAAATAACTCAACAAAAAGTCCCCATGACCTAGCTAGAAGACTCAAGACTCATTTGAGGCTGGAACCATATTAGAGTAAAAATAATTAAATTCAAATTTGGTGTCTTGTTACGAACCCTAAAGGTGTTGAGATGCCACTCCAGCACTGCTATATTGGCTAACCCATGTTCGTCCAACCAAACACTCCCCCTGGGTTTGTGGCATGTTAGATACTTAAATGCCCTTTGAGTAACTAATCGCCTCAGTAATTACTTAAATGACCTCAGGCCTGAGGATCACTTGAAATAATTATGAATTAGGAGGCAGAAAGAGGGCCCTTCATTGGGGAGATCTTCTAGTTGGAGGCAGTCCTTCATGTGGCCCCGCTGAGGCCCAGAGGAGCTGGAAACACACAGCCACACTGTTACAATGTCTCTCACTTTCTGTGGGCCAGTTTTGTCAACAATTTTAGACTGTGTGTACTAAATTCAGACATTGCAAAAGCATGTGTGAGATAGAGATGGTGAGGAAAAAGAAGGGGAAAGAGAAAAAGTGTACTATCATTAATAGTGTGCGTGTATGTTTGCTATCAGCAATGGTGTCGATGAGCCTCCTCGCTGTTATGCGGAGCAGGCTGTCAGCTCCCAGAATCCCTGGCCCATCAGCTGTGAGATTGATCTCTGTCAAAAGCAATCCGTCAGCCCGCACACAGTCCACCGTACACACAGGCCTGACAGCAGATGCCTATTTTCAGCTGAGAATAAAATCAATTGCTGGAGAATGAAGAGCATAATCAGCCGCTGATTGATCTGCGGACGACGAGATTGACACGTTTCCCCAGGGAAGGGCCTCTAAAGGGTTACAGACACCACAGGAAGATGAGCCAGTTTAAGCCACACACACGAACACGCACACACACACAAAGATATTGCATATAATACTGTGTATGCAGAATTGCATACAAATATATTTTCTATAAAATTCTGCAAAGTGCTCATAAACTCAAGTTGAACTGCTGATTTGAAGATACATGAAATAAAAATAACACTATTCCTAGCCTAGTTTTACATGATGCATCAGTGCCTGTCAGTTACATTAAAATAAAATAAGTTGAATTTCTTTTCTTTCTAAATAAATGTTCTGATCTAGTTAATTAGCACCAGTACCTGCTAGTTTAAAGATAGAATAATGTAGGAAGATTTTTTTTAATTTAGCAAAGTCAGATGCTGTTTTTGAAAAGAAAGTGAAATAAAAACACTATTCCTAGTTTAGTTTTACACAACACTTCAATACCTGTATATATATATATACACACACACACACCCTAGTAAAAAAGTAATATATTTATTTCACAATGAGTTTAGATCAAATCTATTTACATATTTACTGACAGATAACTCTAGACCAACTGATATAAAAAGTTTAATTATACTTTATCTGGAGTATTACTTGTGCACAATATATATTTCTTATTAATAAGCCTAAAATGCATGTTAATGTCACTTTTAATGCGGAAGGTGTAAAATTGCCCTTTAAATGCAAAATATTTGCAATAGTTCCACTTTAGCACAATCAAATATACTAAGTCTTTAATTAGATTTTAGCACTACTTCCGTACAAGTGCATTACATACAAAATTATTTGTTCCAATTTAGTAGACTGTATGTATATCAGTTCAGTATACTAAAAGCACACTTGCATGGCATTTTATTAAGCACATAAATATGAAAATTGATTTGTAGTGTACTGAGCATGAAATAAATGTAACTCAAATACATTTAAGTATATTCATTATTGTCACTAGGGTATTCAGTATATAAATGTGTTTTTTCCTAATCCTAATCTAGTTTTACATTTTTTAAATATAATTTTTTTTTTTAATTAGTTACATCACTCATTCATTTCAACTATTCATATGATTTTAAAGAACCATAATGAATTGAATTGATGCTGCTTACATTTCTACAGCATTGTATTTGACCTTCACAGCCACCATCAATCGGGTCTGATCCAATTTCACTCAAAAATGTCATATTACAGAAGTCAACATTTAACAGAAGGTTCCATTTGTTAACACAGTTAATGCATTTGCTGAAGATGAACCAGCAATAGTCAACATAGAAGTCTTTGTTAATGATTATTTAAATGATTTATTTTATCACATTGTATGCTTGTTAGTTCACAATGCATAAACCTAATTTGAACAGAAACATTAGTAAATGCTGTACTTGATTAAGATGAATAAATGCTGCATTGTTAATAGTGTTGCACTTAAAAGTAAAGTTAAAAGTATTGCAATGTCTTTAATAATTAAAACATTTACTGAAAAAAAAAGAAATGGTTTTGCAATTTCATAATACAAAAGTAAAGCGTAGTTATTTACCAAGGACAAACACATACTCAACTTCAGTGAAAAAATTACCTGCCATTAACGCAAACAACTAGTATCCTCAGCAGAGCTTCTCAGTTCGACTCTCAGTGGCACGCTGAGCACCGCTGAACTAATCTAAATAAGTCGTAGCATGTCCATTTAGAGACCTTTGCTTGCTTCTAGGAGTGTGGTTACCGGTGGACTGTTTGTGTGCATGTGTGTGTATGTGTCTTCATAATGATAGTGTTTGTTGGGGGAGATGCTAGCGGGATGCTGTTGGAGATGGGAGGGTTAACCTGGTGAGGCCCTCTCTAATGAGTAAGCATTCAACGGCCGGGGCAAGATAAATGGAGCCGACGCTCTTCTGCAGCAGTCAGCAGGAACCAGGGCCTGCGGCTTGTTTGTAGCAAATGGAGTGCGCAAAATATCAAAGGCCAGCGATCCAGAAGACGCCCTGGTTTGACAAATTTTAAATTAGCCAGAAAGAGTTGGGGAGGGTTGCAAGAGAGAGAGAAAACTGGGGAGAAAGGAGAGATGGAGGTAAATGGAGAGAGGAAGAAAAGGGTCCAAATTATGCAATCCTTTGTGTTGCACGACACAAGTGAAATCTATACTCTCTCTGGCCCCCCTTCCCTTTCCAACCCCGTGTTTTTCCTCCTCTATCTTTTGTAATCGTCTGCTATTATCGCCATTATGAAAACTGTTATTATTCCGACTGCCTAGATACAAGAATTGCTGTGGGTGGCGACGGGACTCTGGGATCAGTGGATGTTTACTCCTTCGATTGCTCTGGAAAACATGAACCCTTTTCAGCAGTCCCACAACATGGCCCTTTAGAACGAGGAAGAAAATGGTAAAGGGAGGGAGTTTTTGACCATCTTCGCTGCTTGTGCCTACTTCTTGCACTGTGAGAAGCCTCGGCCTCACATAGTCTGTCATAGCATTCATTACCAGAGTTGCTGCTGGCGTAGTCGCTTTCAAGAGATTAAAGCAAACAGAAATTTTCAGTAACGACAGAGCCCAGTGTGGAAACGGTAATGACTGTAGCAAAGCGTCTGCCCTGGAGCCTCGTTCCTCCTCACGTACATGCAGCTCAAATCTTCCACATTTTACACACAATTTCTCTCGCGCAGTCCACCCGCACGAAACGGCACATGTTAACCCTTTCAAAACCTTTTTGTTTCTATACCAGGAATGGTCTGATGGACATTATGAAATTAAGAATTTTTAAATTAAATAATTGCATTTTAGGGTGTCTTTACACTAAAGCTAGAAGAAGTGATATTGTAAAGTCATAAAAATAGTAAAGTCAATATTTGCTCTCATGATTTTTAGTATGATGTACATGATAAATGTCAATATAAATGTGAATATACATTACATATTTCCTTCAGAAAGTCCATATAAACTTAATACTAAAATTGTGAAATTACAAAATATGAATCTCCAGGTCTGTCCTAGAAATGCTAATTATAGTCAGCTGAAGGACTATATTTTTTATTTGTATGTTTTAATGAATAAAGCAAATGAGTTAAAATAGTTTCTTTTTACTTCCCATATTTCTCAAATAATCCTGAACAAGGTATCATAGTTTGCACAAAAAAAATTCAACACTGATAATAAGAAAAAACTGGCACTAAATCCTTATTAGAATGATTTCTGAAGGACCATGTGACACTGAAAGCTGTAGTATTGCTGCAAAAGATTTAGCTTTGGCTTTACAGGAATAAATATATATATATATATATATATATATATAATATATATGTAGAGTACACTAAAATAGAAAACAGTTATTTTAAATTGTAATAATACTCCAGAATATTACATCACTAATGTATTTTTGATCAAATAATTGCAGCTGTGGTGAGCATAAGAGATCAAAAACATTAAAAACCATTGCTGTGTAATGAGTAAAAAATGAATTATAATACACGCTAATTCCAAACTTAATTGGAACCAATTCTGAGTTGAAGTTCCTGTGTGCTTTTCCTGATTTAGACTGATCCAAATCATTCATTTATAAGATTACATTACAGCAAACCACTTCACTAGGTTTTGAAACAGCACTTACTGTATCTCTCTGTCTCTATAAATGCTTTGATTCAGTCACTGAATATAGAAAACAATAGGAGAGGAAGTCAATGCACCATGACTCTGTGAGCAGAGCACCTGTGCAGCAGTGGTTTAATGCACTCTCCGCAGAAGAGCCATGCAGGGACCTGGGTGTTCATTTCCACTGCATTTCATGCATGACTTCTCCTCCGTTTGGGTCACAGACTGAGGCAGCCCTCACGAATAACACCATGCCAAAACAACACAGCAATCTGCTCCTCGCCACGGCTAATCTGATTCTGCCTTACGCTGTATAACTTCATAATAAGATGGAAGTAAAATCAAGACAAGCCAGGACACATTGCACCTAAATTGCACTTTTTTTTTGGTTGTTTGTTTTTCCCCTTATTTTCTTTCTTAAGGCTTATTTCCTTTTACTCTCTCTTCTTATGGACTAATTTAGCGCTCCAAGCCCGCCTGGTAAAGAGTTTTCTTTTACTAATGTCAATTTACAGGCTAGCAAGAGCTGCGTCTAATCTTTTCCTACTCATTACACACAATTTCCAAGTCGTTTGGCCGACACAGCGATTGGCTCCTCATGGTGTGTGCAGTGAGGGGTGCTGTGATTGTTTATTATTTATTTACCCCACACCTCCCCTCCCCACTTTCACAAGCCCCCCAATACAATTTTCTATGAATAATCAAACAGCGCCAGAGAAACCAGATCTTGTAGTCTGTTCTGTCTTCATGCAAATACCCACACAGCACACAAAACACACACAAACAGAATGCAGTGTGGCTTGCAAACACACACACACACACACAAAGTGCACCTGCATTCACTGAGTGCAAACATGATACAACCACACAAACAAACAATTCAGCGCTGCAACATAAAGCACAAATACGCACTTCAAGATGCACACAGCCATGCGTGCTTGCACTCATAAAATCACACACAGCAAAATGCACACACATATAGTGGCAAACATCAACATATCACACCAAGATGCATCTGCAAGCAAATTATGCCAAAGCTTTTCATTCTCATGTTTTGGAATCTCATGTATTATTTGATGTACGTGAGTCAGTTTCATGACGGGAACTCTCACTCTGCTGCACTACGAGGGCTGTGACCCCACAGACAGGCCTATTCCCAGTATGCAACAGTTTTACGTTCATTCTGTCTTTTCTACACAACGGGGAGACCCGGCAGCCCGTGACTATCAAAAGCCGCACAGGACAAACAAAATTAATTAAACAGTGGCATGTTTGACACCTAGCTGTCTCCGTTTAAAAAGCCATTAAAGCGTGATCTGACACGCTGTCTCAAAACACACACACTGATTCTCTCTTTTCCTGTGCCGCCATCACACCACTGTCCAAACTGCATAAGAAATAAAAGAGAGAGAAAAAAATCAAGAAAACATTCCTTTAATTTTATGTATTATTTTATTATGTTTTTTTTTTTTAATGTTTAATTTTAATTTAATTTGGAGTAATTAATATTGTTATATATATATATATGTAATTAATTATTTAATTTGAAGCATCATTTAGGCTAAATATGCTACCCAGTATGAGATCTTCTTATATTATTTAATATTTTATGTAGGATATTTTAAATGAATATTTTATGTTTACTGTAAATCTGATTTGTATACTTTACATATATAAAAAATTGTACTGTGCAAGCAAGGTTGAATCAGCAATATTAAGCAACATTATTCATAGTATTGAAGACTGGAGTAATGCTGCTGAAAATTAATTACATTTAATTTTAATTTTAAAATAAAATCAAACAGAAGAGTTATTCAAAATTTTAACAGTATTAATGTTTGTAGTGTATTTTTGCAGCATTTCACTTTAGATGCTTTTTAATTTCAATTTTTGATGTTTAATTTAATTTGTACATGTTGCATATTTTTGTTGAATTGCATGTTGCAAAATTTTGGTTGCAAGCCTAATATGAAGTAGAAAACAACATATTAACTCTGAAAAAAGAAAACTTTCAGGTCTTATTACCATATGCATGAAAAGAGTCATTTATGCTTAACCACTGAAGATGGCCTAAGACTGCTAAAATTCTTTTTTTAGAGTCTAAAAACAAAAACAAAACAAATCCTCAGCACCTCAGAAGGCTGCATCTATACCTTCAAGAGGAAAAGGTCAAACTGAAGTCAGAGGGTCTTCCAGTCCATTACAGTGATGCAAATTGGCAGTGCAACACAAAGGAAGGTATTGGGTGAACATTAGCGTGGGCCCTGCAGCCAGGTTACCAGGGTCAGCCGAGACTGATGACTGAGGCATCAACAAATCTGCTTTCCATGGCAACCACGTCATGGATTATTTTGGCAAACCTTAAGATGACAAACAAAAGACAGCATGATTAGCTCAATTCCAAAACCCTATGACCTGACAACATAGGAAGCACTTTAAGGTGTCATTTTGTGCAATCCTAATGCAAAGGCTGAGCCAAATTCAAAAGAAGCACAGTGTCTCTTATGAAAAATGTTATGCTAGAATGCACAGTAACAATATACGAAAAAACAGAAATCTAAAAAGGGAGGGCAAAGTGACAGTATTGTTGATTATGAATGAATGTCAAATTTTATTAAAAAGTTAAAAAACATTAAAAAGTTTTTTTTTATTCAAGGAAACATGATCAAAATAGACAATAAAGCATTTATAATGATACAATTTATAAAGACTTTTTTTGTCTTTTTTTGATAGGGTGGCAGGTCACTTAAAATAAATAAATGTATGGGAAACAGATCACAATAACCTGAGAGTCTTCTTCACTACTCTTCATTAGTTTGCTGGCGTTTGCTGGTTTGTAACCAGACAGATAAACAAACCCAACAGACTAGTTAACTTCGGTCCAGGCGTGTGCGCCCGATGAAATCCATACACAGTTTGCGCAATCAAAGTGAAAGTAAAAAACAAGCGCGAATTCAAACGCGATTTCAATACTTAACCTAATTGACAGTGGCTCCCCGATGCCCGAAAATTACATAATTACCCAAACATATTTGTGAAAGAATGCAAAAGCATTTAAATTTATTTTTCCTCCCTATATGATAGCCCGACGGGCAGGGCTGAGATGGATTTTGGTAGCCCGACTGGAAGAGACAATAGCCTCGGGACGTCGGGCTAACGTAGCGATTTTGCGAGCCCTGCAATCTTGAAAGTGCACTCTTGTCTTTGACAACTGATTGCATCACATTAACTAGCGGTTGTAAGACAGGTCATGTCACACACACTCAGCCATAGATGCATGAATCTCCGTTGTGGTACTTGTTGCACCAGACAGGGAGCATGTGTACTGTAGAGCACGAATGGCAGCATTGTGACTAGCTTCTGATTGATGGCGAGCTAGCACTTTTTTGCCATATTGTTTCCTTTGGCATACTGTGCAAAGACACGTACCTGGTTGTTTTATGTTTTTAGCCCACAAACTAAAAGGCTTGCCATTCTCCCCAGTTTCCTTAAACCAAGCCCATCACCATTACTTTTAACACTTCCATACCAGAGTGATAACAAAACGCTTAGAGTGGAGAGAGGAACGTGCATTTGCTCCACTCCAGGCTTTGATCACATCCTCTTCAGCAGGCTGAATACACTTTGTCTTTCCTTAATTTAAGACCTATTTAAACTAAAATTAAGACATTTATTACACTATTTGAGAAATATAAACTATTTGAAAGTAAGCCTATTTATACAGCATTAAAATTATGAAAAGTGAATTTAAAACATTAAGGACAGGTGGAACAGTGTAATTGACGGAAATCTGTCGATGACTCGCTACAATTAACGGAAATCCATCGTTACGACTGAGAACTTTAATCCCTGAGTATTGGACGTGATTGAACCCTCATGGAAGCAACTGTTGAAATAGATAGCAACTGCTGGGGAACATTCTCCTTTTTTTTTTTTTACCATGAATACCACATGATGGTCCTCTTAAGCTATCACTCAAGGTGTCCCAGCCCTTTAGTGGTTCTCAAGGATTCAACGGATCCAGGGTCTACTGATAAGGACACTCTGGATATATTTCATTGCCAAGCCGACTGAACAGGTCCTACTTCGGCTCTTCAGCTCTGTTCGAGGCGAGAACTCGGGAGGATACCGGTTCAACACGAAGGCGAACGTGTTAGGGGTCACCCAACCCGCAACTCTGCAGATGTCTGCCAGCGAGGCGCCGCGTGCCAATGCCCAGGATGAAGCTACACTTCTTGTCGAGTAAGCCCATACACTGAGGGGGCAGGGCACACCCTGTGCCTGATAGCATCCACTATCGAGTGGGCCATCCTCTGCTTGGAGACGGCATTCCGCTTCTGCCAACCACCGTAACAGACAAAGAGCTGGTCTGAGGTCCTGAAACTCTGTGTCCGGTCTACATAGCATCTGAGTGCTCGGACGGGACAC
>JAUMHI010000057.1:10602004-10690368 GCA_032359435.1 Enteromius unitaeniatus | reverse complement strand
ATAATTAAGAATTTCCAATCAACATAAAATGTTACGAAGCTGCCTGGAAGAGGACGTGTGTCTCTATCATCCTAATAGAAAATAGTTGAGTCTCAGGGTCAGAAAAAATAGTCAAACAGCTCCTACATCAGCACATGTTGTTCAGGAGGGTTTAAGAAAAATTCTCCTCGCTCATCCAAAAACCATCTCCAGCATGTTCAGGACTGGAACTACAAATGGGACTGGCTTCTATGATCATCTCTACCTGGACATCTTGCTTAGACACATGACATCATGGATTATATCAAATACCAACAGATAACAAATCTAAAACTGACTGACTCTGTTAGAAATCTTATAATGGGCTATGGCTGAGTCTTCCACTGGGACAATAGTGAACAGTGAACTAATCTGGATCTAGAGAGATTCTGGATGAAGGAGGGATCTCTATCTCTTATCAGGTGTTCTTCAAACTCTTCAGGCATTACAGGAGAAAACTCAGAGTTATCTTGGACGTAGCAATAATTAGGTGCCAATAATTGTGGTCAACATGTAATGGAGAAAAACATTTATTTCATCATGAGTTTTCAATTGTTTTACTTCAATGATAGGTTATAATTTTGTGAAGTTTTTGAATGAGAGATCAAAATGATAAACAATGCAGATTTATTTTCACAGCCGCCTTTGCTCAATTTACCAAGGGTGCCAGTATTTTTTTATTTTATTTTTTTTTATTAAGTAGTATTCCATTCACATTGTTCTATTTTTGGGGGTTTAATGCATGTTCAAGGGGTTTTAAATAAGTAGTATTTCATTCAAATGTTAAAACGTATTGTTTTATTTTTGGTGTTTTTAATGAATGTTCAGTACAGCTTCGCTATTTTGTTACTCTTTCCTCTTTCTTTAGTTTACATGACTTGGAACAACAAAGAAAGCTGCTATTATTTTTATTAACCTTTTAATTATTTTGTTTAGAGTTAAATAGTTTTTTTTTTTACGGATCCTTTTTAAAGTCATGTTCAGGTCTTTAATTACTCGTTTCTCTTGTATTGTTTGATACAGATTTTAAACAGCAATTTTTAAAATATCTGTATTTACTGTAAAAACATAAATTACATTCACATTAAACAACTTTTTTTTTAAATGTATTTATTGTAAAAAGATCATTTTAGAAAATCTTGTCGGTAACCCATAGGACAAGAATGTCTATTACTATGTCTGTTAGCAAAATTAGAAAAAGGTGTCTTAGTATTTGAATACATAAATATGACAGTATGGGGTTACAGTGTTTGTTCCACATCTACATGATAATGCTTTTTTAGATTATTTTTTTGAAAGGTGTTGTTACTGGCAGCAATATTCGAATAGTCAGACTGTGATAAGAATGAAAATGGACTGTATAATATGTTATTACTCACATTACGTTCCAAGGAACATATTAAATTACTTTTTTTTTTTTTTTTGTTTCCTGAGACTTTGCAGAGAGGGGGAGGCTGTAGCAAATTAACCACCATTAGCCTGACAAGATTTGTCTCGTTAGAGGGGCTTAAACGGCAACACCGTTAATGTGGGGGCAAAGGAAGAAATTTTATTAAAGCTCATCCCTCTTCATCTGCCCTGTGCAGAGGCAGCCAGTTCGTTATTGTAATTGCATGGCGGCCTGAGACCGGCCCATTAGTATCAATCTGAATGAGGATGCTAAAGGCCAAGGCGTGAGAATGTGTGTAGTTCAAGACATCATAATAAGCTGTCTGCAGGCGTGCGTAACTGCAAAACAGTTGGACCCTGCCCCAGCTAGCCATTTATTAAGCTAATAAATTTAATTGAATTAGCCTGATTCACCTCTTGTCTCTCCACAATCAGTTAACAACAAAAAACAGAACAAAAAAAAAGCTATTTCCACTGTTTTAAGCATTATTCTATTCAGGCATTATGATTTTCTCAATGCTCATACTGAAGGTGCATGTGCTTGAATTCAGCAGGTCAACGTTCAGATGGCAGCATCAGGGAGAGAGTTCCAGTGAAGTTCCAATCTCCACTCAAATATAGTTCAAAGCCTCCAACCTCGCTTATACTAGACCTAAACCAGAAATTGAAAGGCCATACCCTGAATAGAAAGAAAAGAGAGCAGACACAAAGAGGTAACCAGCAGAAAATTGGGGAAGCTGAGGCACCATCTGCAGAAAGGTTAAAAAGGGAGACTAGTGAAGCAGGCAATTGTATTGAACCTTTGCTTCTTACACCTGTACTGAATGTATCAGGACTAAAAGACAGCTTAGAAACCCCAACAGGTAGGAATATCTGCTTATATGTCATTAAATTGGATGTACTAACACATTTTAGTATTTGGTATTTATTTCTATAATCCAATAAGCAGGTATCAAAGTTCACAGATCATATTTGAGGAAGAACAGGCTCCCGAAGAGGCTTAAAATGGCATCTGTGGGCAGACATTCCCAAACACAGAGGTTAGCCAATTGTTGGCAGTTCACAGTGGATGCTCAGCGGTTGAGTTTTCCTTTTATGACAGAGCCTTTCTCTTCTAGTGGTTATCCTGTTAATCTGCCTTTGTGAATGAATTTGAGCTGGAGTCCTCAACCAAGGTAAGTGCGACTAGGGTTTGGCTATTGCTTCAGAGTTCCCTAATTCTCTTTGCTCAACAAAACAATATTTGATTATAACATTATTAAAACATTTGTGTTCAAAGCACTTTGTAAATGTGTGTGTTGTGTACTATAGTTAAAAGGTTTAGGGTCAGTTTTATTACTTACCAAGGCAATTATTTGCTTAAATAAAGCAGTACTTTTCAAATATCACTAACATTTCAGATGACTTTTTCTGATCAGACTACATCTTGTAAACGTTTTGCTTTAGTCTGACAAGACCACATTCAAGTGTGACACACCCATGGTGTCCCATTGGGGTGTGGTCTTATGCAAACCATCACTATCCACAGGATCCTGTGTAGATTAGAGCAGTCCTATTCACCTGACAGAAGGAAAAATTATGCATTTTGACCCTGCAAGGTCTTTCAGAATGCCGAGTAATTAACTTTCCTGCAGAATTACCTATGGCACAATATTTCCTTGTATCACTTAAAGGGTTGCTCCAACCCCAAAATGAAAATTTGGTCATGAATTACTTAACCCCCCATGTCTTCCAAACCCGTAAAAGCACTGTTCATCTTCGAAATACAATTTTAAAGGAATAGTTCATGAAAAAAATGTTAATTCTGTCATCATTTACTCACCCTCAAGTAGTTCCAACCCTGTATACATTTCTTTGTTCTGCTGAACACAAAAGAAGGTATTTTAAAAAAAGGTTTGTAACCAGGCTGTTTTGGTCGCCGTTGACTTCCATAGTGGGAAAAAGTAATAATTCCTTTGTGTCTAAAACAGAAATGCGTACATAATGTGCATCCACCTGATAATCTGCAAAGTCCCACTATTGTGACTTATAGTTAAATAAACTCGTTATTTTTGTTTTCTTTCTGTACAAAAAAAAAAGATGGAGCATTGAGACGACGTCTTTCATACTTTTCTGCACCTTGACAGTGTTCGTTACAGTCACGAGCCTCCCAGTTTTCATCAAAAATAGCTTTAATTGTGTTCCATAGACGAACAAAGTTTGTACGGGTTTGGAACAACATGTGGGTAAGTGATTAATGACAAAATTTACATTTTGAGTTAGAGTAACCCTTTAATTAATTAAGTTATTTAGTTATTTTAATTACAAATTAAGAAACTGTAGTGAGTACTCTTAGACCAGTTGATGTTCCCTTTTATGACCCGTTTACATTCTTAGTGATGGGGTTATATAAAGCCTGAGCAAACATGACCTCTGAAACATTAGCTTGTTGTTTTGCTGTTTGTGCTGGTCTGCTGACACCCAGTCAATATTAGGCCAGCATGCACTTTTATGAGAGCATATATGTATGCACAGTCCATTTCTTTGTTTCTCATGTTTTTGTGCACCCTGTACACAAATATCCACCGTGCTCGTGTACGATGCCATATGGAATTAATTTTTCTAAATGGGGAGAAAAAAATCCTTATTGATTGGAAGTCCTTGAGCTTTAATTAAATCAGAACCAGACATGTACTTAAATTAAAAAAAAGGAAGCATAAGGAACTTGAAAAACCACAATGAAAGTATAATGCCATATAATACATAATGTTTTATGTTGTTTGTGTGTGTAATACAAATGAAAAATGCTGTAACTTTATGTCCAGTCTATTATAGATCAGTTTATAAAACCACAAAATATTGATCAGAATCATACAAGAAGGGCTTATTGGTCTGTTGTATTAGGCTATACGTTTGAACATAAGTTTATTGATCCACAAATTCTACAGTGGGGAGTAGTCATCATAACTTTTCAGTGCATCTGGTGTGTCTGAACTCAGATGACCCGTTAACTGAGGACATTTTATAGTGCCAAAACACTTGTTTTCATTTTTACTCTGCTGTTCAAAAGGTTGGGGTTAGTAAGATTATTGTTGTTAAGATCCATTAAACTGATCAAAGATTAAAATGTAAAAAATCAGAAGTGCTATTCTGTTGAACTGAAAAATAATAAAAAATGTTTCTTGAGAACCAAATCAGCATATTAGACTGAAGGATTTCTGATGGATCATGTGACACTGAAGACCATCTGCAGAAAATTCAGCTTCGCCATCACAGCAATACATTTTGAAATGTAGAAAAATACAGTAGAATAAATTGTTTTTTAAACTGCTTTTACTGTTTTCTGAGCAGATAAAGTCAGCCCTAATGAGAATAAGAGACTTAACCCCAAACATTTAAAAAATAGTGTTTTTGAGTACAAATGCAACATTTAATTTGTTGATATAATTTTTTTATCTTTATAGATGACTATCAACAGCTGATGTTGATGAGAAACTAATTTTAATGGAAAAACTAATTTCACATGTTTCTGTCCAACGTTAAAAATACATATTAAAATGCTAGTTTTGCTTGTTTAATGCTGAGTGTGTGGAAAATGTCCCATAGCCTTCATTGAAGCCTACCACCTGCTTTAAACTTGCTGAAGTTGGATCTCGTCACCCTCCAGTCCCAACTCTGATCAATTTTTCCACCCCTCATTTGGGTGTGTAGCATGGGTCCGGCACGCTCCCCAGAGGTGTTATCCTCTCATTCGCACAGCCACCATCGCACCATGTTAATCACATCTACGGTTGGTAATAGAGGTTTCATTTGCTATCCGGCGCTGCAATCCCTTCTTTTCTCCCCCCTTCTTGGCCTTTGTCTTGCCTTGGAGCAGAGCTCAACAGCTCTCAAAAGTGTTAGCTTCAGCCGTTACATCTCAACGCTGTCCAAAATGTAATTCATAATGGGCGAGGACATTGAGGGCACATTAAATAATTGGCCATTATTCACAGCCTGTAGGGAGCTCGGCACACATGGCGTAGTTTGGTGGTTTTTAATGTGTAGAAGGAAGGTTGACAGACTCTGACCCCATTACAGAGGTTAACGTTATATTTGTAATTAAACTGGATCATTTTGTCTCATGAGAGGAAATTAACACGCTTCACAGAGTATAAAATGTGATCATTCAAAGCAAAGCTTTTCACTTCACTGCTTTTTGGATCAAACAAAAGAAAACATTGTTTCATTTACTTGCCAAATGACTAAGCCGGTTTCATATTGTGCATTTTATTAATTTTTTAATCACTTTTGAATATCTTGGTGGGGCTTTAAGAATTTGTTTTTGACCTTAAGTTCATATATTTCAATTTATGTGGATGTTTTGTATGTCAAAGTGCCTTTTGTATGTTACAGAATCCAAGTTATCTTTACAAGATTTGTTTTTCTATCTATCTTTGACTCCCACCTTGATCCATTCTTTAATATGAGCAGTGGACTTGGATATGAAAACTAAACACCATGAGCAGGACATGAACTCAGGTTTTACACTATATCTGAGGCTATGTGTCCCCCGAGGCGTCACGTTGCACGTCAAAGGAAGCTGTTAGCCAGAAGCTGTGATAGCATTGTTAGGGCCGGTGGGTGGGGTGATGTTGTAACTGCTTGTGTTTTGGGTTTGGGTGCTTTAACTAGGAGTGGCTTGTGGACAGGTGGTTGCCTAGTCACCGAATGTTTGTTGCTGCAGCAACAGTCTGCACCAGTCTTGATAAATCCTTTTTTTATTTATTTTTTTTAAAGGGGATGCGACTAGGCAGGTGAGGCGTAATCTATAATGTAATGGATAGCTAATCCTCGTTTTGGTTAATCTGTCTGTGCTGTTACCATCTTGTGCTGGCTTGGATGCCAGTTTTTACAGCCTAGAATTCAAATAAAAACGCTTATGGGCTGAAGAAGCTCTGTTAGAGCTTTAAACCTATAATCTCTGGTAATATTTGGCTCATGAGCAGACAACGGCATCAAGGAACACACAAAGAATAAGTCTGATATGCCCCTTGTGTTTGGTCTTTAAATATAGAACAGATTCAATTATATTAAATGTTGATTTAAGTGTAAGCAAGAGATATATTGTGTTACAGTTTTTGTTATTTTCAAGTCTGGGGCTCTGAAGGCGCTGATCATCTTAGTTCCTAAACATCTCCCCCCAAATCTGTCTGCAGACACAGCTGTCAAATCTTGGCTTGGGTTATAGTTTTGGAGCCCCAGGAAAAATAAACCCAGATTTCTTTCAGAGGTTTATTTAGAATTAGACGCTTAATCTGACTTAACAATTAGATAAGTAGACTGATCTGAGTATGGACATTCTTTGTTGTGGTTCATCCTCTGTTGTGTGCTTTGAGACTTAAATCTTTTTTCTTTTTTTTTTGTATCTGTAATCTGTTAATTTAAAGAGGCTGCTTGTCGGTTAGGTGACTTGTGTTTAACCTCATGTGTTATAGCTTAATTATAAAGGCGTAATTCATTTGTTGCCAAAAGGTTATTTAAAAGACAGTATAGAGTAGAGTATTTTTATTTATTTATATATATATATATATATATATATATATATTATAAAAAAAAAATTGTGGAACATGTTTATTCACCAAGAAATTATTTCCAAAGCTTATTTCCATATACATGTACTTGATGTGTCTGAAGATTTAGCCGCAAACAAATGTCACTTTCATGGAGTTTTAAGTACTTGAGTGGCCATCAGTTCAATCAATTAAACTCTTATTTCGCAACTCCCTATTGTCATTTCCATTTGGTAGGAAATTGATTTCTTAATTATAAGAGAAATGTGTTTGGTAATTAATAAAGTTAAACATTGCTGTTGACACATGCCAGTGAATCAATAAAATTGACTTTTTAATAGAGATGCTGATGGACCTTATATTGAACCAGGGAGCGTACTTCTGTCTTTATCCCAGCTAGATCTGGACTCCAGCCTCTCAGTGTTTCAAAGTGACTTTTACTTTTATTTCATCTCCAGTTACCTTGTTTTCAATCCTTTTCGGTCTAACTGGTTCCAATAGTCTGACACACCAATGCTTAGATTGATCAGACTTATTTAAATTCTTTTTTTGTGATTCAGGTAAATGCATTGTCTGGTACAGAGCCACAGAGATCAGCAAATCAGCCAGACAATGGATAACAGCCTCTCATTGTCCTGTTCTGCTGTGGTATTGCTGGACTGCTCGTATATTACCTCACATTCCCCATGTTTTAGGTGCCTATAAAGTTGTCTGATTCCACCATGTGTTTTTGATTTCACTGTAGGCTGGGTGGAAGGCTTGTGAAGTTCACTTCTCTGGGAGAACTGTCTCCTCGATGCTGATCGTAGTGAGGATTACTTGAGCTATGAGCCTTGGCAGTCTTCATGCCATGCTGTATAAGCCCCAGCTCTGACTCCTATTGGTGGAGAGAGCACTCCTTCCTGCCCAGGGTTTTAAATAACCATGTATTTGAGTGTCTGTCTCCTGCTCACCCAAGAAAGTCAAGAGGCTAAATGTAAGGTTAAATGTAAATCAGCGGCTATGGGCCTTGTTGGTAGACATTCCGTGCTGTTAGTGATTTGCTGCCATCTAAATGCTGCAGACAAGCTATTTTGTCTGATATTAATGCAGGTCATAAATTTAATACAAGGTCCATTTATTTCCCTTGTATTCCCTTGCATGTGTACGTGTTTATCTTTGTTTGGATTTTGTTCAAAAAAGATACTGATCCTATAGTTTGTTTTATTTGGATGACTGCTTTTTTGCTGTCTTTTTTTAGTGTAAGTTATAGATATGTACCGTTTTGTATGTTTCTAGAGTGCAGTTAGACACATTTTTGTGTGTGTATATTTCAGACTTTCAAAGAATTTCTAGTTTAACTGCCAAATGGCTTCATGCACATGCAACATTCACAGATTTCCACCTTATTTGAACACTGCCATTTAACTCTGTCATATAACTCTGCACAGCACCCTCCCTTTTTTGTGTTTGTTTCCTAAATATTTTGACTACTGTGAATACTGACGTAAGCTAACAAAAAGTTGCAGTTGTTCTCAACCTTAACCATTTTGATTCTGGGTCCCATTTTCCATAGAAAGCATGACTACTCATGATTTGTTGAATGAGAATTAAGGATAAGTATTTTTACTCACAAATTTCTATTTAGAGCTTGGCTCTACTTTTTTCTGAGATTAGAATTGTCATAGGCAGTGGAAACATGCACAAATTTTGTGTGCTTTTCATACTAACAGTTGCTACTTGATGGTAAAGGTAACTATATAAATATAATTTAGACATTTGACATACATTTTTTTTTTTTTTACAAATTTTTTACGTTTTTGAGGTTTCAAGTGGTGTATTAACAAATTAATAAATGTTGTATTAATAAACCTTTCCAGATAACATTTTTTGTTTCATAATAATATTAATATTACACTCCCTAATGATGACCATATGCAAGGCTTTGTTTTATTCTGACATATGCAATGTGCCAAAGCACCATTACTAAGTAAACAATAAGCATGTTCTTAACAAGTCGATAGCGATTTCATCAGAGAAGCCAATCAATCATCTACTGTTAAATCCAGCTGCCAGCCCCCAGAATGATGGATGTTACATCTGTTTGTAGAGGTTTGTGTGGAGAAAAAAAAAAAATCTCCAAGCTGTGAGAGAATGCCCAGCTCCTCCTCTCTGGTTAAGTGTCGGAGCTTGCAAATGAGTGAAGGAAACCTAAGTGAAAATTGAATGCTTTAGAAGCGCGTACGCACGCCCGTGAGCGCATTTGTGTGCCTCGCTAGAATGTAGGTGGTCTGTGGTTGTGTAAATATTGGAAGCTCTGAGACACAGTGTGTCAAAACACGCACGGCTTCAAGTGCCATGCTAATGAATGGGGGCCACATGTGGAGTGCCACGGCGGTTTGTTTAAGCAAATGAACTCTGCTGACAGACATCTGCCCTAATGTGCAGGCAGAGACAGCTCCGATGTAGGGCTTATACACAGACACACATACTAAGACGCACCCTTCCCTTCATGCCTCTGTGTCGAGAGGCGACTTCAGAGGCCTTTCAAAGTGGCAGCCGAACGGTAGAGGCACTCTGTGTGCTGACAGACAGACTGTGTAAGAGATAGAGGGTGGGTGAATTATGCATGCACACTTTCCCAACACTCAACGCTTGCCCTGGCTCATCGTTATACAGTGCACAAGTGTTATGAGAAAGGCAACTGTTTATTTAGCCTCTTTTCAGCACTTTTATTCCTGTTGCTTTTAATCCGGCTCAGATCGACCCAAGATCAGTGGTGCTCGTTTTCAAATTCATGAAACCGGTTTAAGGCCTTTCAGAGGTGGAAGTTTAGCATGTGGACACAAGCCAACGGTGCCAAATGTCTCGAGGGTTTCAAAAGATTCAGTACAACAAGGATTGAAAGAGTTATGAAGAGCTAATGAATTGTCATCGGAAGTGCGGCTGTGTAAAGAATGGCTTTCAGTGTGAATTTGAAGCGTTTTTTTGCTGAGTAGTTGACTTTTATCTTTTCAACTGCATTGAACCATGTATTGTGTGGGTTTTTTTCCATGCTGCTTTAAAGTTTCTGCTGCTATAAATGTCAACATTATCTTAGTCTGAATAACACTTGGCGGGATTTTTTTAAATATGTGGGTGTTTATCTTTTTATAGCATTTATTCATCTTGGATAATGTTGTTTTTGATCAACTTTGCAGGTTTTGTTTGTTCATAATTCTAAAGTTAGTACATAATGTTTGCATTAACTAATTATACAAATTCAACCTTGTTTTTAAGTTTTACAGAAGGTAACATGCTAGATTTCTTCACAGTGAAATAAAAGTTGATCCAAAGCAGGCGTGACTCCACAGTCAAAGAGATAAAATACCATCACTTTTAATATAATATCTCCCGGCTTAGTACCAGGAATCACACCCAAAAAACAAAATGGTGTCAGAGCAGCCCCGAGCCTGAATCTTCAGAACAACAAGAGAGGTGATACCTTAGAAACTGAAAACAAGTCAGTGTTGTCATTTTCCAAAAGGATGAAAGGCACTTTTGCGGTGAAAGGATTCATGCTCAGAAGTTTGTATGCTTTAGCAAGCGAGGGATTACTTATGTAAAATAACAAGGGGAGGTGTCAGCACAGGTGCCTCTCACTGTTGAGAAGCTCCACTGGCCTGGGTCCAGACACACTCACGCATCTGCAGCTCCCCTCCCTTCCTCTGCGTGTCAGTGCACAAAGCCCATGGGCTTTCTGACAATGAGAGCATCGCTGTCGCACCAGGAGAACACCTCGAAAGCAAACACAGTCATAGCTGGCCACAAAAGCGACCAGGGAGCACTGCACTTTTATGCCCCTGAGTGCCTTGTTAGTGGCACAATGACTAGCAGGCCTGGACAGCAGGTGTTACATTAAAGCGCTGCTCTGATGTATTGTGTCCGTCTATTCGCACTACGACCTGTATTTGCTTTCTCTTCGACTTTTCAATCACACCCAACAAAGCATTGTTTTTGAGAGCCCAGGAAAGTGCAGTGATAAGCTTTGTTTTCAATTATGTTTATAGAGATTGAGGTGCTCTCATATACTCGGCATCTCCCTCTTCTTCTTTGTTTGCTGAAAAACAAGCCTCTCAGTTTCTGTTTGCCTTTTTTTTTAATGAGCGTGTTTGTGACATTATGACTGCAGTCAGATTTACAGGCATTACAGGCAGGGTCTGTAAGATATTTTTTAATGTTTTAGAATGCTCACCATGATTGCGTTTAATTTAAAATTACAATAAAACAGTAAAATTACTGTTTTCTATTTTAATTTTAAAATACTCCTATTTTCAGTATCACATGATCTGTTAAAAATGCTATTATTATTATCAAATAAATGTATAAACATAATACTTTTATTACATTTATTATTCAGAACAGTCATGTTAATATGTTTATATCTTTTATCTCATTTTGTGAAGCTATTTAAAATAATTATATACTATCATTTATTACCTATTTGTATATTTGTTCATTCATTCATTGAAGGCCAGTAGATGGCGGTATGCTCCACAGCATTGCTGTTTGCCGGTGTGGTCTGCCTTACATGCGTTGTCTTACAATATCTACATCCTGTCTTTCATAGCCATTCGAAAAGCCGATGACATCTTTGACTGCAGCAGGATTTTAACTATGTACATGTCACAACAAAGATGCACAACTGTCTGTGCTTGACATTAATAGGTACAAATATGCTTCTGCACAACTGGCGTTCATTGCCTCCTTTTCTGCTCAATCATCTCAAACACGGTCATCGATTTAAACTGCGATATCAACCGTTCACCTTTGAACCCTTGAACTCCAAAGCAACTCACTGGCTGTGTGCTGCTGGTGTGTTATGAAAAGCGGGACATCTTTGCTGTGTGTGACCTCAGAGGGCATGCTTGGACTGGCTGGAGAACCGCGTTCTCCTAAAGCCCCAATAGAGGTCATGTAACAACAACTCTGTCATCATCAGCCCTCGCAATCCTCTCTTCTGCTTCCCTTTGAGTTAATGTTTGCACCCAGACCATGAGAGACAATGAATTGCCATTAGAACATGTTGATAATTGCCATACACGCATCCTGCAGCACCGCTGAGGTCTATCTTTGTAGAAGCCGTTTGCAGAATTAGGGGTGAGTCGGAGGCGTTAAAGCTTGGGATAATGAGAAGGCAAACAGGATTATTGACAGAGACACAAAGAGAGCTTTAGAGGTGTCTCCACCAGCTGTGTGAACGTAGCACACACTCCCAGTGCACTAGGAGGTACGTAAAATCAACACAGATATGACTGAAGCTGTTAACCCTGTCACGTTCAGACGGATTTTTAGCTTTAGAGCTATATTAGTATCTTTATGGAGTCATGTGACCCAGATATAAACATTAGCCTCATTTTTAGGGTGCTTTATTTTTGAATGCGCCATCATTGTCTATTAATTGGCTTTCATTCGTGACCCACTTTTTGCCTGTGAGGCTTCAGCTCCCCGTTGTGCATCTCCAGTCATGTGTCCAATTGTGCATTGAAAGAGGGAGGAGGGACGGTGCGTCTCTGAGTTTGCCGATTGGATAGTTGCGCCATCTCTAATTACCTTCCTCTTCGGGAGCACTAAGGTGTCACCGACATGCTCACTTCACCCTGTCATTCTTTTCTCCATCAGTAAATGCCTTCCCAACCCATTATTTTTCATCTCATTTGATTGCAGACAGGGGGCGCTGTCCACTTACACTTCTGTATACCTCTTTTTCTAATTATTCAAATGGATGGACTTTCCTCTTTACGATTTGGAAGAGTCGCGCGAAGATTTACTTATCGCTAAGTGGATGATATGTAAGTTCGCAAATGGTCCGAGGACATCTGCTTCTGAATCTCGTCTCTTAGAGTACCGGCTGTTCAAACTCCTGGAAGCCTCCACCAATCAGCAATGCAAACACAAGCAAATGTCTCTCCTTTGTATCAGGCAAATCATTTGTCTGTCCTAGCAGTTTTCACTGAAAATGCTTTGTGTACCAAGGCAGGCTATTGTTTTCTGGCGTACTTGAGAGGATTTTGGAGTTTTAAAGTGTGTAAGGGAAGATTATGAGGACGTCTTGCTGGAGAGGCATAGAAAATGTAAAGAAAGTACATACTGGTGACCCCCCGAAACTAATTGAATCTCTAAAACAACAAGATTTCCCAGGGGGGACTTGACTTGTTGTTTCTTAAGTGCTAGCTAACATCATCTTGACAGCATGCAAACACTGATCCTTCAATGACCATGTCCAGACCAGCAAAATGTTTAGGCCCAAATTCATCTCCTGTTGTTTTAATCTTATTTTCCATTGCTGAAAATAATACAAAGAATATTTTCATATTAAAAATAATAATTCATTTATAACTTCTATTAAAAAACTTGTAATAATAGTAAAGACTTTTTTTGTAACATTGAATATAACTGATATTTTTAACTATTGAAATGTAATAGTAAAAGCCTTTTTGTTTTTATAGTTATTATTTATGTAAAGTTTTTCTTTACACATTTTACACCTAAAACACCTATGCATAGTTGTTTTCGTAAATATTAGGAATAAAACTATGTATTTCTAAAATAATTATTATTACTGCTTTCAAATGATTAATGATCAAATGATGAATTATTAATTACGTCCAAAATAAAGGTTTTGCTTACATAATATATGTATGTGTAATGTGTATATTTTGTATAATTATTATGTGCATCTAAAAAAAATAATACATATTTTATTTATGTAAATGATAAATTAAAATTATGTAAACATTAATATAACTGTGTGTGTATATCTATATGTATATATATATATATATATATATATATATATATATATATATATAATATACGTAATATTCACAGAACACCTTTTCCTTAAATAAATACTTTTATTTTGTATGCGTTTAATCGCGATTAATAGTTTGACAGCACTAATTATAATATAGTAACATTCCAGTTTTTCAGTCATTTTTATTTTAATTTTTTATTTTTTCATGTAGCGGTTGCTGAATGTGTAAGTACTTGCGTTTTTCTTTAAAACAAAGTGATATATATATATAAAATACTTTTTGCAATAAAATTGTAATACAGTGCATCTTCGCAGTATATTTTAATGACATGCAACATGCAAACATTTTTAACCGTAAGTTCCTAGGGGATAAAATTGAGCCTCATCATCCCAGTATGTCTATTAGTGACAGCATAGGTGAGATCAGAAGAAATGTTTCCTTCGCACGGTAAGGTATGTTTGCTCGTCTTTGATTTTCAACAGCAAACAGTTATTGTTTTTTCTGACGACAAAGGAATAAAAATGATTTTGAGTCACGCAATTCTATGTCATGGATGTCTCCTCCTCTGTTGCGCTGTATACAATAGCCTCTGGCTTCATAGCTTTGCTTAATCTTGCTCATGAACAAAAATTTAATTGCTAACAGTCAATATTTACCCGACTAAAAGTTGAGCCTCTTTAAAACGTGAAGTTTAGAGTGATGTTTTATATCAGCAATCAGCTTGCTAATGGCAGCAAGGGTGTTACTGCTAAAGAACAGAGAAAGCCTAAAGATTCCCCTTCTCACACATGCTGTCACTTGAACAAAAGAGTTGTGTGCTCTCTCACTCTTGTGCTCGTAGTGTATACACAAACACACAAAACAAAGACCAACAGGGGCAGAAGCTATGAGAGTAATCCAAAGAGCAAACAAGGGTGGGGAGCATGAAGAGTGAGCGAAGCCATGAGATTGGGGAGAGGCTAGAGATGTATGTTTCTACAGGCTTCACCAAAAGTGTTTTCCAGGTCAGCGTTTGATTGATTTAGATTAACACCATTAATAAATAGTTAATTTAGTGTCAATATTTTCTTCTCGCTGTTGAGCACAAAATAAATATGAATAAGTGATCCATCACAGACACAGCCACCTGTCACTAACAGTACTATTAATACTTTTCTCTCACGAAGAGGGACTAAGATTGTTTATGTTGTCTTAGGATCGATCATTCATTTTCAACAGCTTATGTGATGCTTTCACTTAAAATTCTTGTTTTTGCTGGAATATTTCTGGTTTATACGTGCATTTTGGGAAAAACTAACCTGCATGCACCTTGTTCTCGAGCTAAAAGCTTCAACAAGCTGAAACTGACCACTGATGGATTTATTATTTATAGATTTGTGTGCGCTTTGGGTTCACAACATGCTTTTTCAATCATCTTAGTGCATGAACAGATTGTTTGTCATGCATGTTTTGTACACTGACAGGATGTCAACTTAGCCTGCACTTTAGACACCCGGCACTAGTCCACTCTTGTGACACAAGGATGTTTGCTGGTTCAATCCGGATGAGAATGAAGAATTGAAGGAGACAAGCTGTTGCGTCAGTTGGGGGTTAAAGCAACTTACCCGACTCGTACTGCCCTTTGGCTAATTTATAAACGAATCACACTGGCATATAGAACATGGCCTATAAAAGAGAAAGTAATGCATTCATTTTCTTTTGCACCTCTGAGCTTTAAACATAATCTGTGCTTTGAACTTAAAAATGTAATCAAGGCCGCTCAGATGTATTTTTGCAGCATAGTGTTTGGATGTCATTCATGGTGTTTTATTTATTAAACTACTGTACAGACCCTTAATTTTGTGTGAATCTATACTGATTCTTGTTTTGGAACTCTAACTGGCTAATTCTCTCTGTGGTTTACGGATGCTATTTTTCCTTTTTTTTTTTTTTTTTTTTTAGATAGATGGGAACAGCCATGCCTATGCAAATAAGCAAAATGTGTCAACCAACCACTGTGCATTCAGTTAGCAATGCTGTTGAAAGAGGTAAGGAGTAAACTAGCAAATATGTTATGTCCTGTGGTATGGGCCAATGTGCATGGATTCTGAAATATTCATCACCATTGATTGTGTATGAGATTGTGATATTTCCATGCACCAATCAACCACAGTCAGCTCCTCCCCCATTCTGCTCTAATATCAGGTGTTGAGATTTTGAGGTCACATTCTCAGTCGTTCTCGATATCCATCAGTGTCAGATTCCAAACCACGCTGCGCCTGACCTGACATGCCTTGCATTCGGGGTGGATGGATGACAAGATAAAGACCTAAATCATATACAAAGGTCACTGAAAATATGACCTCTTTCAGAATTGACAGTGTTAGTTGGGAAAACGTGTCTAATTGGAGAGCAAAAATCTGTCTGAAAGAGTAAAAGAAATTTCTGACTGCTTCGTCTAAACCAGAAGGAAAATTGAGTTGTAAAGTGAGAAACAAAAGACCATGTTAAAAGACAAGGAGAGTGGTATTATACTGTATGTTTCCCTGTTTGCTCTCTGTCACTTTCACTCTCACTCACTCTGGGTCTTGTTTCCTTTGTTCTTGCGTTTTTTGTTAATTATTGGTGAAGAGGTTGTGTAATTAGATTTCTTTGTCATTGGTTTATGAAAGTGATTGACATAGTGCTGTTTATTTAACAAAAAGTGTGTGCCATGTCAATGACAAAATGTATGGACATGTTGAAGTTCAGTTTCAGCAGAAAATTTCATGGTTGATTTCGCTGCTAAAGTTGCATTCTTCTGTAGAAAGGAATGTGTTTTCATGCTTTGTTCAGCCTGTCAAAAGGTTAGATTTTCTATAAGATATTGAAGCATGTTGGTACAACATGCCAAGTGTGTGGATGTATCAATCTCCAGCGGTGTGCATGTCTACATTTAATTTATCTATTATATATTTTATATATAGAACTTTTCTTAATAAATTGAGCTTGTGTATGAGTCCACATTTCCCTGCAGATTTTAATTTAGAATGACATGCTGACAAAATCTCTACCGCCTGAATACAAATACCTTTTTGATTTTTGTCTCATTGTTTTTGACATAGTTTTGAACATGCAGAACATCTAAGAAAAGCTAACAGTTGCAGAAACATCAGAATCCAGACTGTCTTTTTGTGTTTGCCACAAAGTAATCAAATTTGCTGTCTTGGGTGGCAGACAGTTATCTGTGCCATCAGAGAACAGTCTGTAAACTGGCATCTCATTCTCAGCGCTGACTCCACTGCCTGCAGCATATTTGCCTTTTCATAGAACCATCTGATATGTTTTACACTTCTAAAGAGTTCTCAGAGTTACTGTATTTTGCTACAGTGTATTTTGTTTTTACCATTTGATGATTTGCATTTCGTGTGAAGGCATGGAAATGGAAAATTTTTTGTTTTGCTGTTTTTGTCTGCAAAGTTTAAAGATTATAATCAAACTTTCGCCAAAAAAAAGAGAAAAGCTGGGCAATCTTATTTCCATATTATTGTTGCTATTTTGATAGTTATAAAACATTCTAAGCTCAGTGAGATTCATATATTGTACTATCATTTTGCTCATTCGATGTGTAAAATTTTATATGAGGTCTGGGCAGCTGTGGCAGTTGATATGCTTCAATAGCTGTTCTTTTGTTGTTTGTCTTTAAGCCATACCCAACACACAAATAATGACCTGAATAGCACTGTCTGTAACAGAAAAAAACATTCTTCTGCTCTCTTAGTGCTTTTCAAAGTCATTTAGAGTGGTCTAACCTCAGCATCTTTGTTTGCGTATCCCTTCTGCTAATATACAGCCACCCAAGGTACTAAACACGAGGCCTATTGAAATACATAAGGACAATTCACTGGCACTGATCATGACAACAACAGCTTGACCTGTCACTAATCTTGTGACCTTTCAAGCGTTTTTTGCATACCCGCCATTCCTGCAGTGTTTCGGTGGTGTCCAAGCACGACAGGTAAAGGTGTATCGCAGACGTCTGTGTGAATTGCCACTTTATCTGTTTTGCTTGGCTGCTCGTCAAAGGTAGAAACACTGATTTAGACAGTAATACAGTGTGCTCCCGTTTATCTTCTGAATCTTACCGGTATATGTAATCTTAACTTGTTTACCCTCATTACCTCTGGAGGGAGTCAAAACAGACTTGAGGGCATGAAGGTCAACTACACAAAACTGAGCATCCCCAGCTGAGATTCGGGTTTTTGTTGAACTTTAATTATCAATGGATGCTGAGAAACCAATGGCTTTGAAACATAAGTATATGCTGACTTTAGAACTGCTTTCATTTTTATTTGCTTCACTTTAAAAAGTTTTATTGATATAGAAAAAAAGACCTTTAAAGCATGTCGTTTTCCTGTATTGCAGACCCACTTTTTCGTGCAGCTTGTCAACATGAAGCAGTAGACACCTGTTCTCACCAAGGTGCCATATCAACTCAGGACAGCTTTACATAAGCCAGCAAGGATGAGCTTCAAATCACCTGTAAAGACTCTCTTAGCATTAACTGAGGACCTTAATCCTCTAGTTTGCCTTCCATCGCAGGCTTAGGGCACTTACAGCGCCACAAGTTGGCATTGCTTTTGGCCACAGGCCCCTGGAAAGTACATTTGTCCTTTGTCAAATTCAAATTTTGTTTGTGCTAAACTCACACTCTTAATTCTTAATTCCAGATGTCTTCCAATTGTTTTTAAACATGTTTTGAACATGAAGAAATCTGTTTTCCATGTGGTTTTGTATCTAATAAGCTGTTTTTTTGCTGAATTTTTTGCTGAATAAACATAAGAAAAGTGCTAGATTTTCTTTTGGTCCGTTTCAAAGTTCTACTGATTTGATTTTATTTGCGTCTACTTAGATTTCCTGAACATCGCTCTCATTCCTTTAACGTGTCATATTCGGTGATAAAAACTGATTGCGTATGCTGCTAACCTGAACCTGTGAGTTTTCCAGTAAGCCCACAGGTGGACGTGGCAGATGACTCATGAATCCAATCAGCTTTAGTTTTATTTTTATTTGCCCGGTAGATCTGGCAAATTAGCATTACAGGCTTTGCTTGGCAAAGCGTGCAAAATGACAAACAAGGTTGTATTGTGCTCCTCCTTTAGCCAGGTAATCACTTTTCGATGGTCTTATCTCTTCTGCCTGCTCTGTCTGTCACTGGTGGCCTGATCTTCTATAAGCTGTATTTGTCAAACTAAACACTTGATCTGTGCACAGGCTTCAGCTGGAGGTGAGGTCTCGGGAGGCAGAGAATCTCAATTGGGATTTTAAAGAGGACAAATGAATTAGCCAGTGGCTTTGCAGTTGCTTTTTCCAGGCTAATCCCAAGATCTTCTCTCACAGTTTATGGGATTGCCAGCATTTCCTGGGAGCAACATAAGTGACAGAGGTGATTCTGGAAGATACGAGCCTCAGATTCACCAATTGCTTATTATCCATTTAAACTTATTATTTCATTTGCACTTCCAATCCTTGCATTGTTTAATATAGATAACCAATAACTTGTCTTTAAATTACAACCTTATTTGTCCATCAACTCTGCAGTAACCATGTTCAGCCAGTAGAGGGGATTGGCACTCTAGATGGTTGCAAACTGGCAGGCATTCTTCTTTTCTTGCACACAGTACCTTGTCTATTTGAATAGACCTGTCCCTGTTCAATAAACCAAAGTACTATCCACTCCAGACAGCCCCTGTTGAGTCTTTTCTGTCAAGACTTGACTTCATTCATTTGTTATTTTGGTCAAATAAACGGAATATGTGCTGTAGTAACAGAACTGGTACAAGTGAGGTAAGCATAAACAGTGTCTCAAGCTTAAACAAATTGGTTTTCCACTTGCTTAAATGACTAATGCCTTTAAAGGAGTTAGACATGTGGAAGGAAGGAATCCGTTGTTGTAAACTTAATTTCGTCACTAATATGCTATATACCCCTCAAGTTCAAATGCTACACCTAATATCTAATTGCGTGCCTGATCATGTGACTAAGGAATCTGATCTCTTTCCTTTGACCTGTACAGTCACTCTAACACTGGTAAAATACAGAGGTAAGCAGACTCGGGCACTTAAATCATTGATTGGTTGCGTGATAGGTCATGTGTATGCTGCAATAACCCTCTCTCTGGTTGGTTTATTCGGTGCAGCACTTCCTGCATTTCCTTTTGGTCCTGTGCACATGCTCTAGGATGCCGTGTTAAGATTGGGGGGCTTATGAAAGGGGCAGCCCTTGTTGTTTTAACAGCTGATTGGCTCTTTAGACCCAACAGAAACTCTGTTGAGACCGCAGAGGTGGAGTACTGAAGTGCACAAAGGCGTATCACGCTCTCAAACCCTAATTTGCCATCCAGTACCCGCACTTTCTGCGCACGCACAGGTTCACATGCTAAGTCATTAGTTGGCCAGGAAATGTGATGCAACAATGAGGTAATGTTAAGACTATGCATGTGTAGTCCTCAAATCCAGCTGCAGCAGTTTTTATAATCATATCCTGTTTTTTTGAAACTCTTCATATTCCAGTAAAGTATGTAGTTGGATACAGATCAACATTGTTCACTTTGTGAAGCTTTGTTGTGATTAGTTAAATAGCCTTTTAGAAAAAAAAAGAAAAAAAAAATTAGGCCCAAATTTGAGCTTGTTTGTTGCCTGTGTTCTTCTGCCATTGCAGCACACTATATATCAACCTCACAGGCTTTTATATAATTTGATGGATAAAAGATTAATCCATCCACCAAACTCTAATCCGCGGTATGTAAATTATACAAATATTAATTTTTATTGGTCCTTTTATCCAAAGCCACTCACCAATGTTGGACCCCAATTTTCTACAGTTGGGTTTATGTTTTATTGGAGTCAACCAGATGTACCTTTTGATCAAGGGAGACCGCCTTGAGTTGGACCTCTGAATCTCCCAATTTGGCCTTCATCCTGAAGCCCACCCTCTCATCTAAAATCAGTCAGCCCCCCTCAGTTCCAATACACCAAGACCACAAACAACTCCAGCTTGAGGGATTATGACTTTGTTTTTATTCCAAAGGCCCTGAAAGTACAAAAAGCAACTTAGACTTGACAGCATTTACGTCTGCTGCATTGAGCAGGTGAGGCACAAAAAGGGCTGCATGTGGTGCCCCTACCATTTCAGTATCCACCCCTCCTTTTTTTCCCGAGAGTGTTGGCAGGACCCTCTGAATGCAAAGCTGTCCGGTCGCCCTAGCGGATCTGGCCGCATGTGGATCGAATCAGAATTATCCACTAATTGACTATTTACTAGGCTCCAGAAAGGCCATAATGGACTTGATATTAAATCTCCTCAAAGTATTTAAAGCGTGCTTCTGAGTGCTCCTTCGAAGAGCCGATTCCAACGTTTTACAAGGAGGTGTGACTTAAGCTGCTGGGTCAGAGAGTTGCCTTGCCAAGGCGGCTCTCAGACGGGATTTAGAGACGACAGTGGGAAGCTGCAATTGGAGGGCAAAGGAGATTTCCTCCAATGAGTTCCAGATGCCCCCCAGTCCCAATGTAGATAGATACTACAAGCTAGAGTATTCTATGAGAGGCTTAAACCTGGCTCTGTTTTAATGGAGATAGACGACTTTTTATGTGGAAAGTTAAATCGCATGAATCTTATAGGTCCAGTTTGTCTTTTCATGTACTACCAAAGAAAAAAAAAAGCCAGGCTAAGTTTTGATCAGATGACAATGAGGTCTCTTAAGTGATCCTAGATTTATCAGATGGGATTTGGTAAGGGAGAGTGTTTCAGTTTTTAAAAGCATATTAAAGTACCACATGACACTTCTGTACTTGAACCCAGTCAAAAACAGAACAGCACTCCATTGAAGTTATGTATAATACAATGGCTATTTACTTCATGCTCATGTGTCCTATTACTCTGTTGGTACTTTATGGGATTCATTCTTGGATTGTGTATCACTCATGTAAATCAAAATGTTTTTTGCAGCATTTCAAAGAGCCAGAATTTGATGTTCTCATTTCCTCCCATTCCCCTTAGATCTGTTTGGTTTCATTGGCTGTAGAGTTCTCTACAATCAAAACGCTGGGACCCAGTTGGAGGAATCAACTGAATTTCCCATTTGCCATTTAATGTATCTTTTATTTAATTTTTTTTATCACAGCAAGGTCATATTTTTATGCCTGTTTTTCTCTATTGTTCTGAGAAACCTTTTTTATACAAATCAGCTTTTTTTTTTTACATGTTTGTAGTTAAATAAAGTCACAAAAATCGCATGTAGCACTTCTGTTCATCAATCAATCAAATTAAAACATATATAAAACATATAGTAGTTTAGCAGATGTTTCCATCCAGTGTGACTTGTGTAAAGTTTTTATGTGAAAACTTTAAAACATATATTACAGCATATACCCTGCATAGAATTATGGATTAATAATATAAATATTGTTTCATACATTATAGCTTATTTCTTGTGATGCACTATTATTATATATATATATGAATTATTATTATATCTAGCTGAAAAAACTATTATTCTGTGTTAAATGTGCTCTTAAAAACATCCTTAGATATCCTTAGTGAGAATGTATTATGAGTAACAACATGGCAACAAAGTAAAAGTCTCAACAAAGCAACCAAAAATTATCCAACGGTCTATATAAACCACATCTGGAATTTTAGCAACTATCAAATTCAGGTGGGTTGAATTTTGAGTGTATTTTATGTTTTACATTTCTTGTATTTAGTCTCGTTAATTGCCCATCATATATTTGTTTTCTGCAATCTGTTCAAAAAGGAGGCCTTGAAAACAATGCTACATTAATAAACTCATCATGGGAAATTAAAAAAGTTACAGTTTATTCAGCGTGTGCAAAAAAACCTATGGATATAATTAGTTGCATACTGAATTAACTTTCTTTTTTGTCAGTTTTCCCATTTTAAATGATGTTGAGTCAGTAAATTAACCATTATATGCTCCCTTAACACATCCTGTTTTCATTCATTAGAACCGCAGTGCTCACCAGTGATACACCATTCTCTTGTAGTTTGACTTGTGGCTGCCTGCCCGCAAAGGCTGTTTCACATTGTCGACCTCAAGGTTTTTCCAACCCAGCCAGTAGAGTTTTGGACTTCAGATGAGTTCTCTGTTTCTCTCTTAATGATCATGCTTTAAGCTTCCATTTGGTTGAAAGGAATTCTCTGATGTCGCATTGCGCTAATTGAACAAATTTGGACACTGATATGGTGCCAGGCTTTAAACTCAATCCCTTCTCTTCTAGCATATATTGATAAACCGGACAGACACGGTTCAATGAAAATGAAGGAAAAGCAAAGGAACCAATTCAAGACCACTGAGTTGAAGATGTCAAGATTATTTTCTGATGAGATGGGATCTGGAGCAACTTCACCATATCACAAGGTGCTTGGATACAAACTATGTACAAGATTATGAGAAAAATAATCAGCTTTAATGAGTCAGCTTTAATCTAAGCTGTAAGTCTGCTGTGCATTTATGGTTTTTTGCCATACATCGATTTTATTATTTGATTATGGTAGAGGGTCAGGTGTTTTAATATTTAATAGTTTGAGCTGCATTACAAAGATTGCATAGCATCAGTACATAAGTTCCATTTAAATGTAATATAGATATAAAATGGAAAATAATACATTTTATTTCTTTAAAACTTTATTGTAATAATAGGTAATAATAAGAATCTCTTAACACTCAGAAAATGACTCCAACCAATCTTTGGGCTTGGCACAGGTGTTGCACACTAACATTTAAAGAGGAAAAAGGCAGCCTTAGTAACTAAGTCTGGTTAGGTTTACTAACAACTAAATTTTTTAATCCATTGAATCCATTTTTTTTTTTTTTTTCTCATACCGCTCCTAATACACAAAATCTCTCAAGCGTAGCATAATTTCAATTGGCACACACACATTTTGTGCTTCATACAGAAAGTTAAAAAGCTTCATCTTAAAGGGACAGTTCACCCACAATATTCTGTCATTATTTACTTTGTTCTCATGTGACTGTTGGAGAAGAATCTTTTTTTTTTTCAACAACAGTGCATTAGGTATGCCGTTTGTGCTTAGCTTTACCACCAGCTCAAATCATATCTCAAATTTAAATAAATACACAGTGCCACAAATTTCAGGTTTCCTATACTATTAAGCTAAATAGATTTATGGCTTTGCTTTACAATTTCGCATCATGGCTGTATGTAAAAATAATCTCAATTGCAGTTGTTGTTCAGAGAGAGTTTGTTGCTCTTAGCTGAAGAGGAATATAGTTGTAGATGGTGTTGTGGGTAACTCTTTAACTGTCAGTCCAGTGCGGCCCAACACTGCTGACACCTGTTTGGTATTGATAGGCTGGTTGTCTTGTTGAAGTGGGGCTGTGGGCCGGATAGCCTGTGAAATCCCTTTGTGAACGAACCGGCGACCCAGGCTTCCTATGAAACAGTGAGGAATGTGCTCTATCACGGGGGGCAGGGCCGGAGGGGGAGGAGGATGCTGAAGATGGTGTGGGTGGCAACACCCGCTGTGTGGTAAACGTAACTAGGTCGGGAGGTCCCGGATGTGGACGCTGCATGGACGGTGAATGGTGGGGAACCACAGAGGCAGCGGAGGCTGTGCTGTTGAAGTGGGCAGGAAAGGGCTGGTATGGCATAGCCTCTACAGTTTGCATGCCGTAACGAGGATACGGCTGCACTGACGCCCACATATTGCAGTTCAGGGAGGGGGCCGGGAGGTCATCGGCACTTACTGCGCCCCCTGTGTCTCCCTCCATTCCACCATACATGCATGCCTCTCTAGAGCCCAACGCATCGCTGCAGTATGGATGGGACAGCAGGGGTGGATCGTAGGAAGGAGGGGAGCGGAAGTAGTGCTCATCTGAGACTGCAGAGGCTGCTGTGTCAAGATAGGGGCGTTTGCATCCCAGCTCCAAATGCCTTGTGTTATCTAAAAGAAAATGTAATATTTTAATACACAAAGCTAGGAAATTAAGCAAATTTTGAAAAATGCATTTTTTAAAAATTCTTAAAAATGTAACTTGTCATCATTTATGTCAGGATTAGGGATGTACCCTTGCAGATAATCGTATTATTATATTATATTATATTATAATTAATTATAATTCTATTATTATTCACACACATATATATAGTTCAAGCTCAAATTCAAGCTTTTCAATGTATTTATTTATTTTTGTATATATTGATGATTACCATATTTTATTGATTTATTTGATTTAAATGCTACAACTCATGCAGGATGCACTTATTTAATCTAAAATATACAGTAAATTCTACAAGTGAATTTAGGCAACAGTTTTATAATGTCTAAATATTAAAAATTAATTGACCTTAAGTTTAACAGTGTTAAATTATTCATTTCATTATTATAGGTTTGAGGTTGCAGTATATTTTACATTTTTTGAAATCTCTTGGGTTGCATTTATTTAATCAAAACACCAATAAATTCTAAAAGTAATTTTAGGCTAAAGTTTTATCATGCGAAGTATAAAGATTAAAAATTAATTATGAGATTGACATTACATTTAATTATTAACAATTAACATTTCTGATTAAGTTATTAGTGTTTTTAATTATACATTTATAAATTATAAATTTAATTAAACCCTAGATTAATTCAAAGGAAATCTAAGTATAAAAATACAGGAAATGAGCAAAACTAATATAAAATGTATAGAAAACTGACTGAGACAGATACAAATGAACCAATTACCTATAGCGTACTAATATTGTGCATTCATAGTCAGGATTTATGTGTTTGTGGCAAATACGGTAGTTGCTTTAGCCCTGTACCTCTGTGCTTGAAGCAGTGGTAAAGAAGGCTGGATTCCCGGCTAGATGGGAAGGAGTTAGAGAGAGCTTCCGGGGAATCAGAGTTCGGTAGAGGGACGCCACTGTCATACTGATAGTGAGAAACCACCTGCGGGTGGCCACTCAGCACACCTGCACCCAGTTTTCCTGACAGATGGCCATGTGATGAGATAAGCCGCTGCCGGACCATGTTCTTAGAAATTACAGGGTAATCTTTCCTAGGAAAGGGGATACTTGATCAGTAAGATATCTAGTTGGTACATTATTCTGCATATTTTAAATGATAATCTTACCCTTGAAGTCTGGACACACGCAAATCACCCTCATCGCTGCCACGGAAACCTTTGGCAAAAGGATTGTTCTCAATTTTTAACTGGGTGATCTATAAAAAACAAACAAGTTAGTAATTATAATGTTTATTAAAAACAGCAGCAGGTATGACATTATTGTATAATAGGCAGGTTCTGTTGGTACCTTATGGTTCTGATAGGATGTAACAGAGATGAAAGCTGTCTCATGGAAGACGTGAGTGCAGTAGGCCGTGTTTTTAGAGCCAAAGGCATTGTTTTCATCAGCCTTCACAATGTGTAGCCTGGGCTGGTATTTGTGCATTGAGTTCAAGATGATCTGAGAACAGAAATGCAGGCCAGCATTAGGAAAAAAAGAAGACCTTTTTCTTTTTTGTAGTTAATTCTATTGCATGTACATACACTTGACGCATTAAGGACTTTAGATATGTTCACATGTTAATGAATCCTTTTAGGGTCACAGAATATAAAATTATTGGTTGAATTTATTGTATTTGATCAATTAAATCATGTATGTTTATATATATTGTAACCAAAAGTGCTGTTGCAGTACATTTATCAATAATATACTTATATAAAACACCAATGGTTACATTTATGTGTATGGATTTGGGTTAGGGCTTTATTATTGATATATATATATATATATATATGTATATAACTATTCTCAAAAATCTATTTTTTTCATTGTGCATTTTGAATAATCTCCATTAAACTTAAGGTAGGGCTTTATATATAGATATATATAGATAAAATAACAAATTCTCAAAAATCTTGTCAAAAAACTTTTTTTGACTAGGTTAAAACATAACTAAAGACAAACGGCTAACTAACACGAAACAAAAACATGATAACATAATCAAAAACAAGATTTTTTAAAAATAAAATGAGGTCATCTGTTTTTGCTAATTCTTTGTGTATGTATTTGTATTAATGTATATTTAAAATTAGTTGAACACTAATGTTAGTTTTACTAGAACACCAAATTTTATTAGAACGCTAATATTTTCACCTGCTAAATTCTTTTTTTTGCTCTAGTATGTCAGTAGGAAATATCAGTTTACGTTTTTAAACATTTATTTTGCCATTAATTGTAATAATCCAGTGAGATTACTGTTTGCACAAGGAGTCTGACAACAGCCAGTGCTCCACACTGAGATCTGATCATTATCCAGTCTGTCTGGAATGACTTGAAGAAACAGAACAAACTGACACAGATTAAATCCATAAGAACTGTGGCAACGTCTGCAAAGAAATAACAGACATTAAAAAAAATGTAGCTGGTGAAAATAGTGTTTTAATAATTTTGCTTATAAATCCCTATATACATAAAATGGGTACGGAAAGTATTCAGACCCCCTTAAATTTTTCACTCTTTGTTGTATTGCAGCCATTTGCTAAAATAATTTAGGTTCATTTTACCCTCATTAATGTACACACAGCATCCCATATTGACAGAAAAACACAGGACCATATGATATTTCAGTTTTTCTATTTTAATAAATCTTAAAAATGTCAACAATTCTAAGTATTCAGACTTTGTTGTGTCACTCATATATTTAAATCAGGTGCTGTCTATTTCTTCTGATCATCCTTGAGATGGTTCTACACCTTCATTTGAGTCCAGCTGTGTTTGATTATACTGATTTGACTTGATTAGGAAAGCCACACACCTGTCTATTTAAGACCTAACAGCTCACAATGCATGTCAGAGCAAATGAGAATCATCAGGTCAAAGGAACTGCCTGAAGAGCTCCGAGACAATGCACAGATCTGGCCAAGGTTACAAAAAAAATTCTGCAGCACTTAAGGTTCCTAAAAGCACAGTGGCCTCCATAATCCTTAAACGGAAGGCATTTAGGACGACCAGAACCCTTCCTAGAGCTGGCTGTCTTGCCAAACTGAGTTATCGGGGGAGAAGAGCCTTGGTGAGAGAGGTAAAGAAGAACCCAAAGATCACTGTGGCTAAAATAACGAAGCAGTGGCTTCACAACAATTCAGTGACTGTTGTTGAATGGCCCAGCCAGAGCCCTGACTTAAACTCAATTGATCATCTCTAAAGAGACCTAAAAATGGCTATACACCAACGTTTACCATCCAACCTGATCTGCATGGAGGAATGGCAGAGGATCCCCAAATCCAGGTGTGAAAACTTGTTGCATCTTTCCCAAAAAGACTCATGACTATTAGATCAAAAAGGTGCTTCTACTAAATACTTAGCAAAGGGTCTGAATACTTAGGACCATGTGATATTTCAGTTTCTGAAATATCTGCAAAAATGTCAACAATTCTGTGATTTTCTGTCAATATGGGGTGCTGTGTGTACATTAATGAGAAAAAAACATGAGCTTAAATGACTCAAATGGCTGCAATATAACGGAGTGAAAGATTTAAGGGGGAATACTTTCCGTACCCACTGTATATATTCCTACAATACATTTTACACTTAAAAATGTATAAAGCTCTGAATACATAAATACCTACATGTATGACCCTGTTAATGACTATATTGTAGGTTTTAGGGAATGAGCAAAACTCTAATGAGGCTGGTAATGTACAGTATATGTCAACGTGACAGGATCAATAAATATGTCAAGAAGTATTGTTCTGTGTTGTATGCAAGTAATCCAATTGGATCCTTTGTGTATGTGTGTTTGATCATAGTGTTCTAGCACCAGTCTGCTCAGTGCATCCATGTGTTTGGTGTTCAGTGAAGCGTTTAGTTAGGGTCATCCCCAACACAGTTGTGTCAGGGCCAATAAGCATCAAGGCCTTTCCCTTTGTTATGTCGACTCTCAGACAGAGAGTGAGGCAGCTCTCCTCATAGCTGCACTTTTTTAAGAGGAGTTAGGAGCACCAGTGCACAGAGGGCAACCTCAGGTCAATCCCCCCCCATCTCAAACACAGACGGTACCCCAGCCAAACGAATGGTTTGAGCGCTTTATTGGGTGAATGCAGACACATGTGACCTTTGCCTGGTTGGCTGGCTGGCGTCTTGAGGTAATACCGTGTGATACGAGCTACATTGATGATTCGGATACAGGGATGTGTGCTGTCCAAGTATATTAATCAAGCATCTTTGTCAGATCAATGCAGACTCCGTGGCTGGCCCTTGCCTTTCATCTCAATGTTTTCATTTAATCTATGATCTGTTTTTGGGCATAGAAGTTGTGTCATGTGACCTTGAAGCTAGATGGCCCTGCACTGAGAAAAAATAAAAAACTGTTGCATGTTCAGTCCAAAGCGCACTTATAAATATCTTTGGGTGTTGGGTGTATGTGTGGTCAGTGGCCTAGCAAAGGAAATTAAAGCATGGTGTAGTGGAAATGCCAATAAATCACAACTTCCATACATGAAGTAAAAACAGCTATATAGTTGAGTGGACTGCAACCTAGTTTTTTAATTTGGTCATCTGATGCTTTACAAACTTTTTAATTGTCTTTGTTTCATGTTTGTGTGTCATAGAACAGCTTTGGTTAGGAATGGCCAATATATTGGTATCATATCAGTTATCAATTTAGCAATTTAATAAAAAAAAAAATGATAGTAATATTGCGAAATATTATTACAATTTTCAATAACCGTTTCCTATTTTTATTTACTTTTTTATAATTTTTTTTACATAATCCTTCAGAAATAATGCTAATATGCTGGTTTGGTGCTTATTAAATATTTCTTATTCATAGCATTCTTGAAAACCACTTAACATATTATTGGAAACAGTAACTGTTTTTTTTTTGTTCTAAAATAATTATCAGCACAATATTTTTTTATATCTGTGACTCCTAGCATTAGTGTATGTTTTGACTGTGACTTGTGTAGTGAGGACTAGCATGGCTACAGTGGCTACTTGTATTGGGGCTCTCGGCCAGCCACAGTGTCCCTGCTGTTGTGGGCGTCAATAGAGCTTAGCAACCTCTTTCCGAGCTCATTACTCGCCCTTATCACATCCTAGGCATTCAACTAATCCTGACAGGCCAACTTTGTGTCGTTCTGACAGGTTATGAACCTAATGAGCTTGCTTCTGATGTTATTGCATCAGACAAGCTAGGTCCACAAGCTCCTTTGGGTAGTGCTGCCATGGTCAGACTCCTCACCTCTGCTTCACTGTACCTCTTTCCTCCAACTTTCTCAAGATGGCCCTTACCACATCTCTCAGATGAGGTGAATTCACTCAGAACAGGATGCAGAATTGCAATCCCAGTTGAATTTTGATGTTGAAATGTAATTATTACTAACAAAAAAAAGTTTGTTGAGATATACATGTTTAAGCTGATTGACAAAATTTTTTGAAGGTTTAATTCTGGGAAATGAATTGCTTTTCTACCTTAGTCCAGTCTTTCCCACGGATTTTGAAAAATGTTATAACCCAATCTTCTGGTAAAATGACATACTTCTTTCTGGTGATGTATAAACGTCTTCTCCAATCATTCTGTCCACTTAAACTCTGCCTTTTTCTGATAATGAATCTTGCATTTAGATCTGACTCTGTACAATCAGCATCTGACGGATAGAACCAAGCCCCATGACTTCCCCTAAAGCTACTTTCTTTTTTTAATAATCCATTTCACTAGTATGTATATCACAATACTTTACTAAATATTGTTTATATGCATTTGGTGTCCCACAGTTCTCATGTGTGCCCACTCTCTCATCAAATTCAGTTTTCATGTCATGTCATGTCTTTTTGTTTTTGAATGATTTGTTCATAGCCACTCACATGCCCAAATGGATCAAGGTGGTTGTTTGTGAGCTTCAGCTTTTGAAAAGAGACCAGCTGTCTCATCCAATGGGCCCCTGTTGCAGGAGAGTCTGGGTGGACGTAGAGTCTTCCAGGCATTGCAGGCTCTGCTTTTCCTGCCACCATCCTATGGCAAAGAAAATAAGAATTTCTTTAGTTTTTTGACAACCCTAAAGGGCACTCGCAACATTTGCAAAAGACCTTTAGTTTACAGTTTATGTAGTGATTTAGGTTCTGTCCCCTGGTTTTTCTCTACTAGTACAACACCAGCACCTCTGACATCATGCCATAGCGTTTGAAAAGGAAAACTGTTTTTCAGTGTTGCACAAATTCTCTAGGATATAGCGGCAGACTACAGAAGGGCTTTATTCAGAACATCTGTACATTAATGACAGATTCAGAGCACGAGTGGTTATGTCTGTGACATTATGGGAGTAATTCCCAAAGATTTGGGGTGGCTGCTTTGACCATAACATCACTGCTAATTGTGTGCCTCAAAGGTGTCGCTGAAGATCTCCAGAACCGATGCTGGCAAATGCTGAAATTCCAGTCTATCCCACAGATTTTGAAAAATGGTCATAAAATGCTTGTTCTCGTAACACAACATGCAATTCATTGAGATTTGCGTGCCATCGTTATTTTAACTTTTTTTTTTTTCCTCATGCTGGATTCAACCAGATCTGACTTCATTGTTGTGCCAATTGTTGCATGGGTGGATAGTGCCCATATCTATTGGCATTGCCAGAGGCACAGGGTCACAAAAAGGACAGCATGCATAACCCAGCTGTTTTAAACCCATTGGTTTTGACAGACTGCCTGCTCTAGCCTACAGTAATTAACTGTGTGCTAATGATAATCCACAGCCAGAACTATAGCTAGCATTGCATGGATAAACTGGTGCAGACTGCACATTGTTTGCTAAAAAAAATGTCTGTAATTTGAGTTTACTTCAGTATTGACCTTTGCAGAAGTGTTTTATTGGATTAATTTTCATTTTATGAAAAGACTGATGAAAACAAAGCCAAAGCCTTCTTTGTTTTTTATTATTTACCAACATTACATTCATGAATGCAAAGTATTAGTAAAAGTAAAACTATTGACAAGAACCATAACCTCTATTTTGCAAATTACATTTTGTAAGTTATTTTAATAATTATTAAATTTTATAGTTTATTAGCAGTTCACGTTTACTTAAATGTTGTAATGTGTAGTGCTAATGGCACCATCAAGCCAACTAATTTAAAATCACATAGACATGGAGGAGACAGCAGAATATAAAACATACAATTTTTTGTCTCTTCTTTTTTGTTTGAATAAGTGTTTGTCCAGAAGCCTCAAGGGACCAGTCACTGTTCTGATCCAGACACTTTGGGATTGCATGTTCAAGTGGAATTTCCAAAGGCGTAGAATATGCTTGAACAACTTTCCAGAATTTGGTTTTTCTAATTGCTCTGTTGCGAGCTTGGCTTGTTTTTCCTTCCACTGCAGAAACATTAAATATAAACAGAGGGATGTTAAACTCACCATTTGTTGTCACAGAACTTGTACCGATGGTCATCAGCTGGAACAATGTCAGTTAAAAGGATGTATTTGGTCTTGGGATTCATTCCTGTGACTTTAACTTTGTAGCTGGGAAACATCCTCCTAAAAAGAGTGCAAATGATACTATTAGGGTAAGAAAAAAAAAAAAAAAAGAGTAAGATGTCAAATTTAAAAAGATCGGACATTATCACTTCAAGGTGTTGTTAAACAATGAGAAATAATTTTATTAATTCGTTCCTTACTTATTTTATTTTATGTTGCTTAATAATTTTATTTCTGTTTTTATACTGTGGTTTGTCCTCAAATGCCATTTTAATCTAACTTGGCAACTTGTTAATGCGCTTTTGTGCTCACTGAGGTCATTGTCTTTCAATCGCATCTACGCAGGCTTATCCCATTTGTGTCATTCAGGTATCTCAATGTCGTCTTTATTGCTCATTACAGGAACAGCTTTTTTGTCCGAACGATTTACGCCCAGGGTGCGTGCGCGACAGCAGAGCACTGACAGTAAGCATGGATGAGTCTGTCTTATCAGCTCTTTCGAGGGTTTTAACAGGTCTTAAGTGCAAGAGAATCACGGGAAGTGTTTGTTTTGGGCGGATGAATGCACGATTAGTGATCAGATAACAGCTTAACCTGTTTTTAGGACAGATTAGTTGTTTAAGAAGCACAAAAGGTCGCTTAAATCTCAAAGAAGCCTGCACGCTCAAGCAATTTTAAGACAATCTTCTACAAATCATCTCACGCAAATATCTTTACTATAAAAGGCCACACTTAAAAAAAATCATAAAACGTAAAGCATAAAATTTAACTGTTATCCTCGACAACCCCATATAAGGAGTCATGAGCTGTACCTGGTACTGATTTGCTTTTGGGCAGATATATATTTTAGGGATTGACTCTGTTTTGAAGGAGCCGCTCTATAAAATGTGGGATCTCTATTTTGTTCAGATGCAGGTAAAGCTGAGATGACAGACAGAATATGCTAATATAGCAGACGCGGTCATAAAACAAATTAATGGAGCTACCTTTGGTGACCTCTTCACATGAAATATCCAAAAGGATCTTTTTTATCTCATCTGCAAAGTTGCAAAAAGGTCGAGTCCCCTTATAAATTCTGAGTGCTTTTTTAATGGCAGAACTTTTAAACAGTGGGCAGCTAAACAGCTCTATTGAACCACCCCACTCCTCTAAAAGTTCCACTGCACTGCTTTACTTTTTTGAGGCTTTCTATGGGCTCCCACCAGCAGTCATACATTTATTACGGCATATAAATGTGCCCTGAACTGGATCACTTCGTTGCATTTGCAAATGCAGAGCTGCTCAGGCCTGCACAATGTAAAATGTTTTTGAGAGCACTACCTCTAATACCCAGAGGAAGAGCTCAGGGAAAGGTAAAGCACCATGTCTGGCCCAGGACTGCAATCCAATCAATGTAAATCACTCTGGGCAAGAGATTGCAAAAGAGGTGCTTTAAACCATCAGCAACGTCTTAAACAAACCTGTTCACCAAGACTTATTCTGATGACGCTGTGTTTCCTCGCTTGTCCTTTTGCTTCAATAATTACATTCATAATCCACTTTCTTATTCTAAGGTTGGTTCTAACAATGTATCTAGACTTTACAATTAGGTTCAGTTAAATGCATTTTCTATGAGGAACTAGCAAAGTATCTTTTACATCATTGTTATAGAAATGAAGTTTTACTTAAACTGTATTACTTAAATTAATAATGTATATTTATAAAGTCAGTTTGATTTATTTATTTATACAACTTTTTTGTGTATGTAAAATGTAACATGAACCTAAATTCTGTAAAATATAGTTTATTATATAGTTACTGTTAATATTTTATGATATCTGTTGTGTTCACTAAATAAAACGTACCACATTAAACCTTGAGTTCTTGAGTACTTTTATGTAATGAACATGTAGACTTTTTTTTAAATATGCAAACCTGTCTAAAATAAATAATTCCTGTTAAGAAAATACAGTTAAGAAAAATTAACATCAGTATTTACAGCACTAACTGTGAGGATGTAATAAATCTTGAGTAAAACACATTTACTCAAGACTCGTATGTAAACACCTGAGGGATATGTAATGCTCTTTCCATTTATGCAACACTTTGACTTAATGGCTGCCACAGTAGATCACATGGCATGTCTAAAGGGGCCTTACAGTGGCTCTGTGACAGTATTCTGTTGCTGTTGGTAGTCATGTTGGAGAGCTGTCCTTGGCATGGGAACAGCTGTGTGCAAAATCTCTGCTTAAAGGAATAGTCATCATTGCATGACTAATTTTCTGCGTTCTTTCAAATATATTTTTTGTATTCTGCAGAAGAAAGTCAGACGTTTGAGCCTTGGTGGGCCTGCGCTTCAGTTTATTTGTGTGAGGATGACATTGAGAAATGGCCAGTATGAAAGTGTATCATATCAGTGTCAGCATCTGCATTATGCCAGCTGTTTCTTTTAGCACTTTTGTACGCCTGCGCTTTCAGTGATTCATGCTATCTGAAAGAGTCGGCAGAATGCCTAGATCAAAAGAAGCTTGATGATGAAGCAAGAGAGGTCCTTTAGGGCCTGGGAGACGCGATTAAACAGGGCACCGTGCTTCTCTCATCAGCCTCGCTGATGCTTACTCTGACGGGCTGTGTACAAGGAACACCAGCCGGCTGCTTTCAATACTCATGCTCAGTACTGAAGACACGTATGCGCATGTTGTAGCAGAGTTTAGCTTAGTTTCATCATTTCTTCAAAGGGATATTCGGAGTTAAACACAAAGCTCAATTCGATAGTGTACATAATGTTGAGTACCACACAAAAAAAAAATTACTTGTCAAATTTGACTTGCAAAAATCGAGGTTACAATAAGGCACTCAACTTGGAAGTACATGGGTCTAGTTTTGGAGGATTCAAAAACCGATGCACCAAATTATTCTGTTAAAACTGAATCATTACTTTCGCTCATTTTAGGTATTATACTGTTATGCTGTCGTGTCAACAAAATTCTCAAATTAAAAAAAACAAAACTGCGCAGAAAAGGTTAGTCACATTAAAATTATGCTAACACACATTGTTTATGTCTTGTGGCTGAACTGTTGAAAGTGAATATATTAATGTTTATAAAAAGAGGGACAAATGGGAATTATTTTTTGCGGTAATCAGCATTATGCTGTTAACTGAGTTTGTACTCAACTCTAAATGTTCTTGTATACTATGTATGACCCAGTTTCTCTGCGTAGAATGTAGTGCTAGTTGAATGACTGGAGGATTGTTTTGCTGTTTATGCTAAACCAAATAGCTTTTTGATTAACTATAACAGTAAAATTTTAACATGATATTTTTCTTTGGATTTTTGCCTTGTTTGTGGAATTCATGGAAGCAAAATATTGTCACAAGCAGTTTTTGTTACTGTATTACACTCAATGAATTTTAGCTAACAGTGTATTCTTCTTTAGCGTAAACCTATATTGTCAAACGGCATATACCATGCAGACATGGCTCAAGCCTGCTATGTAACACAAGACCACGATGAGAATCATTGCATGAAATTGGCCTCAATTTTGTGTAATGGGAGCCATCGTGAAGAAACCTGGCGAGTTTTCTCAAGATTTACAGTTGAGTGAATGGCTGTCTAATGTCCTACAAGTCATATCCCCTCAAAAAAAAGAAAATTAAATGGTGAAAAGCTCTTCCTGCTTCATGGCTCGATTGACATATTGAGCATCTTTAACAGAGCCTGGTGTCCATTATACACTAAATTGTGTAAAATGAAATGAGCCCATCTGTTGTTGAGCTATGTGGAAGTACAGTCTCCTGTTCTGTGCACAGCTGTCCGACTGAACAGCGCCGTGGCTCTTCAAAGGGTTTAAGGATTCTTGGAGCACTTTATCAGTTGGACAAGGGGAAGCCCATCCCTCACAATGTTACAGCATTAAAGAAAAATTGTGGTGACCTTTTGCATTTTCCACAGAGAAGCGCTGAGAAACTGCTGGCTAAGACTGGCAGAGAGCATTGACTCATTCTCTGCTTAATATCCAGGGTCCTGCTCTTAATCCACAGGGCACATTAAATCTAACACACAGGGCAGCGTTTGTGTTTTCAATTAGATATTTGTAGGCACAGGAATTTAGCTTTGCTTTACCTTGGTCACATAATATTTTATAAACATTCCATTAAAAGCGCTGTCGCATTTCATGCGGCGAAGGCCCTTGGTTTCACAATTGCATTTCTTCCTAGACGTGAGATGGCCTAGTTGTGTTTTTGTATTCCTGTCACAACATCACTTTTCTCTTTATGTCTGTAAATGTTTAAAACATACGAAAATCTAAAATTTATGAATCTATGAAACGGAAAATGGAAATGATTCTCTTGCCTGCCTGCTTTGGTGATGATCATCTCGGTTCCGGCCTCGTGGAACTTCTTCCATAGTTCTCTATCGTGAAGAACAACTTTGATGTTTTCAATGTTCTGAAGGTTCACGGACAAAAAAAAAAGATGATTAGTCGTTGTTGAGGAAAAATTAAAAAATGTGTTTTAGCAATAAATCTGTTATGTTACATTACATCCCTACGCATATGCAAAGACCTATAAGTCAGGTGTCATTAAAAGAATGCGAATGATTGGCTACCTGGTCAGACTCATTGTTCTGGGGAATGCTGGGAGTTGTAGGCAGGCCCAAATGTGAGGAATCACTGGCAAGCTCGGGACGCCCATCCAGCTGGGCCACTGTCATACCTTCATCAGCCACAGCTGAGGCCTTCTCCTGTAGCATTTCTGTAAAGTAACAGAAATATTAGTTAAATGATCGTTCCACTATATTCACAGTTAATATGAAAACTAAAACTTGGGTTTTTCCACATTTAGAATAAAATAAAAAATAGAAAACCTAAAATGCTCTTGCGTTATCTCGTTGCTTATTTTATTTTACTTCTGATAAAACCTGGCATGCTGATGTGGAAAGATAACATGCCTTAAGATTATGAATCTAGGAAAATGATACGTTCAACAATAAACAAAGAAAAATAGAATTTCTGTTCACAAAAAAACAACCCTGATACAAGCACATACTTGCACATATTTATTTACAATAATTCAGTTGATGCAATTATAAAATAGTGTATACTTAATCTATAAAAATAAGCCTACGAAAATGATCCTGTAGTTTTAACACAAGCTTAAAAGACCTAATGATATATGTTTAAGAAAAATACCACAGATGCCATAGTTCCTCTTTGTTCTCTCATAGTCTGCTGTAATTGATTATACACACACAGACAAGACATGGGCTTCAAAATTTGAGAAATAGCGTACATTAACATTTACATTTTGTGAGGGAAAGTCTGTCCTCATAACATGGCCTGGCCAATTCATTTCAAGGAAAGGGGTCGAGATTCGTTTGTTCTGAAGTACCGCAAGATTAAATATTTACACTTCCAGCATTCGGGCACCTCGGTTTTATGGAAGCGTGCTAAACACTGCTGATTCCATTAAGGGAGGTCACAAACTTAGCCTCGCTCTCACGCCCCTTCTCTGCTCACACTCAGACATCACACCAGAGGTATGTCTCATTACTGTACTACAGCACACAGCCTCCATAAATGCTGCCTATCTGCACGACGAACACCAAACCATTCTCATGGTGAAATCCACCTCCTCCCACCCACTCCTAATCTCACGCATGTAAACAATGTGAGTGTGCGCCCTTCAGATAAAAGGAGAAGAGCGGGATTCCGTGTAAACTCAGCCAGGCATTTGCCAAAGCTAATAAAGATAAAGTCTGACAGGCACCGTGAGGCTACAGCAAGTCAACCCTGGACTTTTCCAGTCCAAAATGTGCCTTTCACTTACACTGTTTAACTAAACCCAGTGAGCGAGAGCTCTGTTTACATCTGTGTCACCCCAGACATATAATCCGCTAAACTATTCCTGGCAGATACTGCTCTGTGCACACTGAGGTTGGCTGGATATTTCCAGAGCCTGTTCAACACTGACCAAATTTCAACTACCACTGCTTTAAAAAAAAATAATAATCATACAGTTGTAAATAAGGATGGGCTGCACTATATTGGCCATGCTTTTGTGGTCAGAATTCACTCCGTTGACTGAAATTATCTTTTTTCTGGAACCATGATGTGTTTTCAGGTAGTCGATCAGCCAGTTCAGTTCTGTTTATATATATAAACAGTTTTGATGCATGTTTTCATAGCGGCCTAGTATCTTTGGCCTTCATTACTAGCACATTAACTCAACACAATTTCCTTCCTTCTCACTATATGCGAGTATAGTGATATTCCGCAATGTTTATTCAATGGTAAATTAGAGCACATTAGATTTAGTAATGCACATTTTCTTATCAAGAACCCTTTTGACTGTAAATGGTTGTTGAGTAATGTTCTGAAGCCAAAATAGTTTTGAAACTTAAAGAAGGAATAAGGCCCTTTTATATTATTATATTTTTAACGTGTAGGTTTTCTTATCCCATGACTGCACACATTTTGACAATCACAGAGGGAACATGAGAAATGGTGGAAAAGGGTCGGCCCCCTTCAGGTGCCCTCTAACTATGTGAATTAAATTGGAATTCAACGCTGAAAAAGAAAATATTGTAATTGGGTTCTATTATGACAGATTATCCGTTAAATACATATTGTAGCTTTCTTTTTTTGTTTTTGGATTATGTTTAAGAATTAGTGTGGGGGGGGGGATTAACAGTTAACTATCATGGTTTAATTCTTGATATCTCTCTGTGGTATAACTAGTTTAGATGTGCATTGCGTCTTCGTTGTGATATAAACGAGTGCAACTAATAGTAATGCTTATTACTAATAGATGTGGTTGATTATTAATTTAATTATTAAGTTTGTGTGCAAATACGTGTTCTCGTGGTTAATTGACCCTGATAATTCAGTATTTCACCTAGTCAAAATTAAATGGGGAAAAAATGTTGTTTTAATTAAACAAAAAAAGTAAATGCACAAAAATCTGAGCAGTTATGCGGTATGTGTGTGGATATTTTGTGATTTTGCATTCGCGTCAGTCTTTATTTATTTGCGATAAGCAGTGTAATTTTTACATTTTTATTTCGTCTAAATAAGTTAGCGATCTTTACCAATTGTTTAGCAAGCACTGTGCCATTTGATTGAATTAAGCTGATGCTTTAAGGCCTTAGGTCTAGGCTACTCCATCCCACGCGGTAAAAGGATGGATCAGGGATTGACACGAAGAAGATCCTAGTATTTGCATTATCTGATGCTTATGCATGTATGTTCAGTTCACATCAAATATTAAACGAGGACGCACATACAGGCCGCAATGCTTTCTTTTGTTGTAGATCATAATTGCACGCAATATTACATGCAAAAACATAAAGATCACTCTATACTGTATTCTAAAATAAGTAAAGCTTGTAGTCTTTTTTTAGGGCTCATAATAAAAACAACAGCATGGCTGCAGTGAACAGTAATGTGAAGTTGAGGTTGCGTTGTTTACATCACATGCTAAAACGATCTTCAGAAACTGTTCAAGAAAAGCACGTGCTAGGGTTTTATTTACGAAAGAGTGACGCCTTCTTGTTGATCACTTAATTTGATAAAGAAGGATAGATCAACTGCGTCTAATCGCATCACCGCCCTCCTAGCACACATAAATGAGGGTTCAGTCCGGCACAAGGGTTTCAGAGCAGTGTGATGTGACCCACTGAGAACAAACGTAGTATTACCTCATCAAATATTATGTTCTGAAATCCTCCATATCATTCCAAACCGCGATAATTTGTCCTCTGCGACATTACAGCAGGAAGTTACGTCCCGGGGTAGCGTTGAGTCCAGTTGCACTAGTAGCAGCTCAGCATCCCCTGTCTCTGATTATGAGCAGACAGAGCTGTCTCTTCCCCAGAGTCTGCTTCTGCTCCAATACCGCCGAGAGCCTCGTGCTTACACCGTCTCAGAGGCAAATGGTCACTACGTGATGTTTTCTTGGAAACACTAAGCATCCGCAGAACAGCTTGAATTGTTGAAGCACTGGGGTGAATATGTTGGCTCATTCCCTCCTTCCCTCCTTCCCCCCGCGCCTCATCGCTGACGTTGCTCTCAATAACACCAAACCCGACACTACCCGATGCGCAGGGTTCACTCACGAACGGTCCTCTCATGAGGAAAGCAAGCCTATTCATCGTAAAACATGACTTGTAGCCTAGTCTCCTTATTCTCTCCCCCGCATCAATAGGAGAAAATGCAGGTTTTCAAAATAACTCAAGCAACAGGACCACAATTACTTGGAGGGAAATTGTTTCCCGTCCCCTCAGACGATTTTGAAGAAAAATATTTTTAACATTTAATTTTTTTTTTTTCTGATAGTTCCCCACCCGATGGTTCCCCGTTACACACAGCCTATTTAAATGATAGAAATCCGACTTTACTTTCACCCCAGTTTGTCTTGTTTCTAAAACTATATAGCCATGTAGTATAAAGTAGCCTATCAAAGTATGTCTGCTCTTATTTCCAAATATTTGAGACAACGCTTGAGTTGCTTAAAAAAAATTTAAAAAAAAATTAAATCTGATTTCCATGACATTTGCCTTTTAATGGAAATTAGAATTACAGAAGAGAACTACCCGGACAGCAAAGTAACAATTTGAAGATTATAAATATTAAAAAGAAACGTTATTCTGTCATTACCAATTATACCAGTCATTATTTAATAGTTTGAATTCATTTAAAATCATTTGAATCGAGTATTAGCAACCAAAAGATTTTGTGTGTGTGTGTGTGTGTGTGTGTGTGTGTGATTTATCTTTCAGGCTTTTTCTGTCAAAATGTCATTATCACACATCATTACCATCACACACATGCCAGAAATAAAACATAACACATTATGCTATTATACCAAGATGGTATGATGTGTAATCACACATTTATACCCAAAAGCTGCTCAAAGTTATCATCAGATCTTTAAGAAAGGATCGGATTAATTTAACACACGAAATCGTCATTTAAAAGTTGGGCAAAAGTGCCTGTGGTTGGAGCTCGGGCACGAACAGGTAACAATGTCATTTATGTAACATTTTCACATTTTGAAATGATATTTATATATATTTGTTCCGCTTTTACGCGCTCGCATGTTTGGATTTAAAATCTACAGAGATTTCTTTTAAACGTCCAAGCATTTCCAGTGAAATATGGTTGCGGTTTTAGAGTAAATGGGTCGAAGCACGAGGCTGAAAGATCAATAAATCACCTGGAGAAGTTCGAGGGCCGTGGGAGCCTTGACTTATATCTAGTGACATGACCAAATGAATGGCAACAGCCAGAATATGTCCTTCTCAAACCCGTTTGTCATTCTCGCCGATGTAATTTTCCAAACAGAAATCATGAAGATAAGAATAAACGCAGAAATAATGCAAGCCGGTGTTCTGTGTTAGGAGCTAGGCCTCAGTCGTGGGTGTAAACTGTAACTAGTTAGCTTTGTTTGTTTTACCTTCTTCTTAAGAGCAGTTCCGGACGACACAGGTCTTTCTCATATAGATGTACATACATGCTAATCTGTAGTATACAATCTATCCCCCTAAAAGATGAAACATTTGCTACAGTGTGGGATTAGGCCTTTGATAATAATAATAATATCAATAATAATAAAACCTGACTGACTATTCGTTCGATAGGCTACGTTTGTTTAGTTTGTTATTCGCTTAATTTCAAATTATTATTTTTTTTATTTCTAATCCTTTAATATAAATAATAAATGTGTTAATAATAAATATAATATTGAAACATAATAATAGCCAAATATATATAATGCATTTATACTTTAAGGAATTTACAGCCTGTTTGCTGTTTTTCCACTGTACGTGTGTTTGCTGTAAAACACAATATCTCTTCAATCAGTTTTTTTCATAAAATATTCTTCTAAAATGATCTGTTAATTGAGTTAATGTGAGCAGCTACACATGTAATTCTATCACGTTTACCAAAAGTCAAAATATATTCACGTTAAGGCCCGCCTGCAATATTTGTCCCATCAGACTTCAATAAGTCAAAAAACAATTTATCAGCATACTTATATATTGAAGTAGAATATACAGCCTTCTCTATAGGTTAAAAGGGTAACGTTTGTTAGAAATAATCATTAAATATGGCCTGCATTGTTTATTTCCCAAAACGTTTAATTCTTGAAATTATACTCAATACTCAAAGGTTGCTGACGTCCTGACACAGATTAAGCTTAAAAATAGCTTAATATTGGTCTTATTTCACAACTAAATAAAACCATAGGCCTAAAGGCTGGAAGCACAAAAATATTCTCATGAGGAATAGTAATTTTAGGCAGTATTTATTTGCTTAAACCCCAGTGCATTAGCTGCCGATATCACACGTGATTGGAAATAATTGGACTTACCTCCACCTCACTGATCTTGCTACACCTTCTGTGTGTGTGGACCTCAGGGTGAGACTCGCTCAAGATGGGCGCTTTCTTGGGGATCCTCAAGTAGGCACGTTATATCTTAGCGTGCTATATAAGATGTCGCTATAAAAGGGATGATTTTTTATAGGGGATGAATTGAGCTGCCTTTCTGAAAGGGAATTTAAACTTCACTCACTCCCACCGTCACGTGGTCTTGAAATTAGGAACAGCAGTAGGGTTAGTTTTGTACTGAGAGCAGGGTGTTACCGAGCGGACACTGAGCGATGCTCTCAAAACTTACACGTTACAGTCAGACCCCTAGTTTTTCGTTTAGCTCTGCCTCGTGAAAGATGTTTACCGCTAATAACACGGATGAAAACACCAAATAGATCTATATAATACATCAGTAATCTCATTTAATAATACAAATGCAATATGATCACGCTGAAATAGCCTATTGCTTAGGGAGTTACTTTGTAAATAATTCGGCTTCGTTTTGCAGCATAGCTACATATTTTTTTATACACATAATACAAAAAAAAAAGTTTTTTTTATTTTAAAAAACGAAAAGTACTTTTAGTAATTAAAACTAAAGTAAAACTACAGTAATTGTTAACATGTCTGATCGAATTTAACGTTACTGGTTGAATTTTCGCCATAAAAAGCTATGAAGGCTTTGTGTTAACTGATTAAAATAGTAAAAATGAGGGGAAAAAAATGATTAATACCTATATCTTGATTTTATCTTGTTGAGTTGAGTTGTTATTTATAGCCTGTATTCAAGCTGATTTCCTAAGAAGTATCTTAATAATTAACTTATTAATATGTAAATTATTACATTTATATTTTTATTGAATTTAGATTATACACACATAAAAATATTAATTTAAAGAAAAATGTTTATAAACTGCATAATTCTATTATATCTATTAAAGCTATTATACTGTAAAAAAAAAAATGTTAATACAAATACACACACACACAAAAAAACAATAGGTCTATAAGTAAGGCCTAACTAAAGATTTTTCAATCAGATTTTAAGAATACTGGTGTATTTCTGTCGGTTGAATCAGTATCCCTGTGGAAGCATCAGTGAGTGATTAATGTGTATGGGAGTGCAGGCTCTTTTTCCTTAGAAAAACATTTGCCTGTATAATTGGTCATGGGCAAGAGGGGTCTCTGCTAATAAACAACAAAGAATAAGGAGGCTGATGAGGGGGGGCGCAGAAAATCCCCTCGTCCTACATTTCTCTCTCCCTTTTCCCTTCTCATACCTGGAATCTTCATTCAATGCGGTGCATTATGGTCTGAAACATTTCCAAAATCCTGTACAGATCCACTCTTTTCACACTACTTAACTGGTTTATACTGCGGTAACAGTCTTTGGCATGAAATTATCGGGTGAGGATGCTCTCATCTCTTCTCGGCTTGCTGTATTTCTCAGAAGAGCATTATGTGCAGTTGGCTTTACACTAGGACGTTGTCTGTGCCCGGCGGCAGATAGTCAGAACAGAGCAGTGACATCACAATGGCTTCATAGTAAAACCTTCGTCCGACCCGCCACCCTGGAACCAGCATAACCCCATACTGCCATAGTCATTAGCTCAGATGTCTGTGTGCAGTCAGAGTGCTTAGCATGCATGCTTTGTCGTTTCTTCCACAATTAGCCCTCTTCCCATAAGCACCCTTCCTGTGTTTAGAGCAGTGAATGCTTGGAAAGATTTTCACAGTATGGCATGCCTGGGTTTATGCAAAAAATATGTCGGTTATTGTTGTTTTTGTTAGTTAGGGCATGCGTCTTTCAAACATTAATATGTAAAAAAGTGATTGCATTTTATAAGTGATTTACATTTCTTGGGTGGTATTTTTTATTTCTTATATGTACACTTTCTGTGCTAATGTATAGGTTTAAAAGTATACCTATATGATACAAATATGAGGAATATTACCATCTAGGGCCACCTATAGGGTACCCCCGTAGTGACAACTTTGTATCTTTTTTATTAGTGCATATGGGTAGTTGACCTATGAATATATTTTTGCTGTCAAAGTTCAATTTTTATTTGTCAGCTATTTCTATATCTGAAATCCTTTCGCTGGCTAGTTTCCATCTAATCACAATTGGTTTAATAAGATTACGTATTTAAATATGAGTAAAAATATCTAGTGTTCTAGTTCTGTTGTTTAACTGGGAAGGATTAATCTTATCATTATTTAATGTAAGCCAGTGAGTTTTGCCCAGTGTTATCAAATGTTTATTAACTCTCTCATGACTCTCTCATGACCTTAACAGTTCGCTCATTGATGTGAACCATCTAGACTTTGATTCATCACTGATATATCAATAGCAGAACTACTCAGCATTATAAGCCTTTGGTATGTAAATATATAAATATACTTCACTGTATAGTGTTGAGTCTTAAAAAAGTTACCCTTTATTTTAATTTCTGATTTTTACTGGATTTAAGATAAACGTTAGGGTTATATAATTAGGATAATTAAATTCAGTGTATTTTATGTAAACAGCTTGTTACTATTCATGACATCAACTATAGTGAAATATTAATAGAGCAGTCACATGCATGCTTGCTCTTTTCAGGCTGTTCAGTTACTGAAGACTAGATAAACTGCCTCTCTGTCTCTCTGTTGGACCAATGCAGCACTGATCAGTGGAATAAACCATCTAACCACAGATGGATTGGTTTTGCCTTTGACACAAAAGTATGGGCTACAAATATATTTATATAGCCCTAAACATTTCTTCAACAGGTCTTTTTTCAACACACCAAGAAATACTAAATGTCCAATTAAGGAAAGGGACTGTGTCTGATTAAGCTGGAGAAACAAGGTTCAAAACACAGTGCGGTTGGATTAAGTCTTGCCGTTCTAATGACTTATTTTGCTTGGTTGCTTGGTATTTTATGTGATTAAAAACATTTGAAAATGGTCAGGTCACATTTCTTTTTTTTTGTCTTATTAAGCTATTAAAAGTTATAATGCAAGAGCTGTAAAGGTTATAATTGCAGGGGAAAAAAAGATAATTTCCAACATATTTGGGGTAACTGATATAATGTTTTTTTTCAACTTTAGTTTTTTTTCTTTTTTGGTTTAATTGCCTTTTTTTTTTTACAGAAATAGTGTTATTTGTGACCTTTTAAGCTGAGAGGTATAAGAAAATAACCGAACAACCGCTTTAGGCCATGTACTGTAACTGTGCTCATACACATGGCACATGGCAGCATTTCATCATCAAAAACGGACCGTTTATACACAGGATTTGCTTGAGCTGAAAGCAAGCAAAACATTGACCCACGGCTGTCATTGAGTAAAGGTGCTGTAGTACAAATCTTTGTAAAAACTCAATGGTTTATTTAGCCTCACACCCATGTCAAACGCAGTGGTCACAAGCACTATCTATGATAAATTTTACAGTACGATGATCTCATATTTGCAAAATGATGTAGCACAGATGGTTAGAGTGGTACAACTTTGAGGTATATATAGGAAAACCAAATGCATGAACTTCTGCATTTCGTGTCCCTAGTTTACAACTACACTTTTTTTTTCTGTAGGTGCATTTGTGTTAGCATTCCATACAGTATCTAGTAGTCAATTCTAAACATTAATTCTATTTCTGTGTAGCTGCTGTCCAAATGCAAACACGTTACCGCACAACAACAGATCAATTTATCAAATATACTTTCCATTCTCCGCTTTGTTCTGCTTGGAGTCCTTACAGTCCTCGTGTGACTTGCACAGGTGTCATTCTCAAATGTTTCAGCACCTGTCAGCTACAGACAGAGTAATTTATCTTCTGCCTCAGAATTTGAATACAGCCTCAAGGGAAAGCCTGCACATGGCCCATAAGCACCGTTGCTTTCAAACAACAAACATTTGTGTATTGCTGCAGTATTGATTTGCAAAGTGGAAATGATGAATAGGGAAAGCTGGGAAGGGCATCGTTCTAAAGAATCGACACGCGTGGCATCATGGGCCATGTGTTTTCTGTAGTTTCATTGAAAATGCATATTTGAATTATCTGTTAGCATTACAATATGACTAAAACTGCAACATTAAAACAAGCAAGTTCTTTCTAATGTGTGTTTTTATTGTACTGCACAAATGCTAATTATCTATAACACAATGTAAACACTGGAATGGTTTACGTATAAATCCCATTTAATACTCAGAAGATATGTAAATGCATGCATTTGCGTTGCAATAAAAAGCTGCAGTTGAAAGTGTGGCCTTTTGCAGTTGTTGTGTTTCAGTTAGCCAGAAGGTCTGATTTCTGACTGTTTATTATGCTTGTCATTGCACATTGGTTGCTTAGTCATTTAGTGTCTTTATCACTTAGTCTATTAGACATCACATGGCTCATGGGCAGTCGTGCTTCATGCTAATCACCAGCATCACCACTGCTCTCTGACCTCTGACCATGAGACACAGGGCACGGGACTGAGTTTATCTGTGCTTCAAATGCAGCTAATAGCTATATGTGGTCCCTATATTGATTTTTCAGTATCCCAAACATCCTTGGAGATGTACAGTTTAAAAGAAACTTGTTTTATTGTGGTTCCTGGTGTAAATAGATAATAAAGGCAAAATTTGCTAACAACTAGGCTGGTTAAGTCATTTTCATTTAAATTTTTAATACTTCCTTAAATGGTTACGCAACGTTTTAAGGTGTTCTTGTTGCAGTGAATTTAAGTAATATTACTTAACTATGTTCTTAAAGGTTAAGATTAAGGTTTGGGTTACTTGCTATAATAGTAAGTGCATGTAATGTGTACCAAGGACACCCTAAAATAAAGTTTTACCATAAAAGTTCATTCCTGTATCAAAAATCTGCAATTGTTTGTGTCACTGTGCAGTATATTTTTTTACAGGCCGTACTCTTAAAAATACTAGATTCAAGTGCAAAGTGGGATGTGTGTGTTTTAGCCAACAAATTAATTTAGTCAAGTTAATAGTACTTAAATAATTTACGTTAGTCAACATTTATTATAATGAGTGGTAATATATTTACTATTTCCTATATTTATAAGATATTTACTAGTTCTATGAATAGGGCATACTGGCATAGACTTCTTAAGGTTTATAATATCATTTTCAAATTGTCATATCAGAGGATATAATACTGAAAAAACCCAGAGACCCTTAAAATGACCCTTCACATTGACCTGCTCCAGACTAATGAACCTGTCAGATTTTCTCTATGCTGTCAAAGGCATTATCATCTCTGACCAGCTCTGTTCCAGAACAAAAATATGTATATATTTTTTTAATTAGTTCACAACTTGAACGAGTCTATGTATGCATACACCGTACCCTCTTAAGTGTGAGAGAATTGTATGTTTTGAGAAGGGCTGACTAGTTTAGTCTCAGACCCTCCCTGGCCTGACGCTTCGTTCATCATGATCAACTCTTAGTCTTTAGTAATCTCTTGTGTTCATCTTTGCGGCAGGACTTGAGCAGGCAAGTATGGGTCAGACATACAAACCCCTCTTTAACTTCATCTGTTGTGGGATTCTGGAGATGCCTGTTGCTTGAACTGCTCTGGTGACTTAATGGTGATATATATATATATATATTTTTTTTTTTACCCTGGAACAGCATACTGAGAGATTCAACAGAAAAGTCTTTTTTTGCAGTCAGTATTTTTTTAAATAATATCAGTTGGTCCTATTTCTGTCTTGTAGTATTTTATAATATAAATAAAACTAAGAAGCTAAATTCGATGTGTTCCTTCTAAAATCTTTTTTATGTATTTATTTATTTTATGCTATTCATGAGTGGTTCACTCATTAGTGTGCATGGTTTCTTTTAAACAGTCATAAAGTGGAATTTTGTATCATTAGAGGCGTGAATTGTGTGTGCTTCCAAGTATTTGCAATCGTTTTTAAGAGAAATGCAATTATTATAAGAGAAATTTGTTTGATTTGCACAAAAATGAAAGAAAAGTTAGAAGGTTATTGCGACCCCTAGTGGTGGTTTAATGTTCTGCATAAATGGTGAGCTGTTTTTTTTTCTACATGGACTGGAGACAACGCACTGAATACAAAAGAAGGCCTTTTGTGGATTATGTTCATTCGATGATATGTAACTTCTCATGATTAAATCGTTCACAGAAAACAACAACAACTGAAGGTTAGAATGATATTACAGCCAATATGATAAATGAATGTTGGGGCTTAAAATATAACAATCATTTTTACAAACACAATGATTGGAATCTTTTCATATTCCTCAATCTCTAAGAGTGTTTTCTTAAAATCTTTGCTATTTCTTTTTACTGTTTTTTTTTTGTACTTTTATAAAATAACAAACTGTTATTTGGTTTTTGAATTGTGCTGGTGTATTGTTTTCTTGTAGTAAATATACATTCTCAGCTACCTTCCCTTCTAATTTCCACTAAATTTGTGATAATCTTTTATTTTGAATTGCATGCACCAAAAAAAAAAAAAAAAAAAAATCATAAATGTAAAACATTTAATTTTACCAACTGTTTATGAATTATATTCATTAATATGTCCAGAAGGTGGCGATGGATCCCTTGTTCAGATTTTATTTATGCTGATTGATCAGAAAGTGATCTGTGTGTTAACAGAATGCCTCTGAGATGCACTGAAAAAATAGATGAGAACAGAGAAACTCATCAGCAGCCTTTCTAAATGCACAACCTGTGTGAGAATGAGGCTCTTCTCCTGGATCTTCACAGATTCTGACAGCTTCAGTCAAGCTTGAACGCTTCAACAAGGATGTGTGATGAGAATTACATGTTTGTCTTGATCACTGTAATATTTTAAAAATCCATCATATCACTTTGTCTTACTTAATACATTACGAAACCAATTTCTCCTCACCACCCACGTTCAGTGAAGGAATAAAACTTTATAGCTTGTCAAGACCGGTGCTAGCTGTCACATTTTTACTGCACTGAATATTTTATCAGGGTGATTTATTTTTCTGAAAGTCCCCTTTTTCCTTGTATTGGCTATAGTTGTGCTTTTTTTTTTTTTTTTACACTTTTGCTGTTATCGCCTAGAAAACAAAAAGGTATATTTCATACAGATAGTGTCGTCCCTTTACTGGGTAGCATGTCACTTTTTTATTGAAAGTGAAACAACCCAGCAACAAATGTAAAAAATATTGAACCAATGTTTTGGCTAGCAAATGGTGTACTTAATAAACTGTACAAATTTAAATATTTAAAATATGTGTGACATTTTGCCCTGGACTGACATTTATGAAAATGCTTTTCCTTTAAGTTCAAATCCACATTCATTATATAGCTGGCCATTGCCTAAATGCATCCCAGAGTAGTTTTATTTTGTAACACGTGTGTCAAAAATACAACACTGGAATGTTTCGCATTTATAACATATATTCAAATAAATTCAGTGTTAGGTGACGTGTTTGATTACATTTACTATTGGCCTACTGTACAGGCTATTAATTATATGATGCATTTTAAAGTCATTTTAGGAATTTTATCAGTAAAATATTAGTTTAACACGAGTGTGACAGACTGCATGTTCTTCATACAATTTACATAAACCAATAGAGATAGGTCAAGTGCATGTAAGCTAATATTTTGATGCAGTACTGTTATTTTTTTTAAAAAGCAATACGCCTGAAGGGTCTTTCTTGCTCTTTTTTTACATGGTATTTCTGTGGCTCATAGAATTGAATGATATCAGCATCGAGTCATCTCAACCCCTCAGTGCCTTCATAGATTTTCAAGCTTCTCAGTGTTCAGTTTCAGCTTCTGCAGATCAGATAAAAACTCACCCAGACGACTGTGAGAAACCCGACGTTGTCAATGGTCCTTTTGTCTGTTTTTTCCTTAATATAAAAGAAACAACTAGTAATTGGCTTCTACTCTTAAAGTCACTTTCGGCCTGTGTGCTTAAGATTCCTTCCTTCTCACTTTCCGATTTGGGTGACTTAAAGCTAAATATGTAAACACTTGGCTAGTTTTTGTCGTGTACCAGCACCGTAATTGCTTGTCATCGCAGTCTATTGATTGGTCATTGACTGATTAGTTTTGACAAAGAGTTGTTCGGTCTGTTAATTGAATATAACAGCGTTTAACAATGGCCCCTTAATGAAAACGAGGGCTTGTGGTTATAGCACGAGAAAGAAAAGAAGAGAAACAAGGGGGGGGGATCTCTAATTAGGAGCTGTAACTCTCGGGATCTGTCGCTTTGTACGCGGGTGTGGGGAAGCTGCATGGCCGGCAGGCAGGCGACAGGCGCCGGTTGCTGGACAAAGGGCTGTCTGCTGCCAGAGTGGCTGGGCGTCCAAACTCTCATCCTCCCTAACCTCCTATCCGCAGCACTTAACCCTTTCGCTATAACACGAGAGTAGTTTCCCCCTAATATTTCTACTCTGCTGTGCAGCTTATCAACTCATTACGGCTCGACTACGAGCCATTAAAGGTCGGTGCCAAAAAGCTCCCAACATATCTGGGTCGCCGAAAGAGAATGACGGAAAGGAGGTGCGAGGGTACTTCTGCTTCCGAGTCAAGCATTGTCTATAAATACTCGTACGGTGCAGCTCTACGACTATAAATAGGCTTTAAACAACACAATGGGTCGCATTGTACTCCGCAGGAAACGATAAAGGGTTCAAATTTAGACATCTGGTCTTTGTACGATGATGTAGTATATTTATTAATATTAGTATTATTATGATTCGCCTGTTATTAGTTTGATTAGCCTTTATGCGTTCATTTGTAAGTAAGTTAGGGTGCATTGTTTATTTACCTGGCGCTAAATTAACGCTGAGGAGGTAACCATAGCAACAGTAAGCTACTTCACTTTTTTATGGGTCATCATCTGACAGAAAGAAACAAACGCTGTTATGGATTTACTTTGGCTATTATAAATAGAGCTATAGCACAAATAATCACTTTTAGTTTGTATTACTATTATTATTATTATTATTATAGCCGACATTATAGAGCATTGTATTAACGTGGCTAATATTTTAGGCAGCTGCATTCCTATTGTACTCTTTTTTCATGTTAATAATAATCATAATAATAATAAACAACAACCAAATTTGTTGCAGGTACCTATCAGGCCTACTAAAACAGCTGCTGTATTAGGGGTCGGTTTCTTAAAGTGACACTGATGTTGATGAGGGGGAAATAATCCGGAGTCTACGACAGAGGGCGCAGTAGCTTATGCTTTGGCTGGGCTGGTATGCTATATTAAAAAAAATAAACTTTTAAAAACCATGATGAATTTGCAAGTATCCCTACGTAATATTTTTCACCTATTATTACTTACAAAACATGACGTTTATTATTATTACGTGACCAATAATCACAAACAGTGAGGGTGCGGCCGCAATTTAAAACACGTTTTTCTGTTTGTTGCAGTTATACAAATATTGCTTGCCTAATTGTTTCTTATTCCTCATAGGAATTGTATTTTTGTCGTTGATCTAAAAAAATATGTTCAGTGACCTGTTATGGCCTAACTTTGCATAAGCTACATGCCTAATTCATTTATTATCCGTCATGATTAACAAGCGCAAGTTGTCATTGAGATCAATGTAAAAATATTTAAACACGTTGATTTTTTTTTTATTGAAATTGTGAAAGAATCCTACAACAACAACAACAACAGAAAATCCGGACAGCCAGCACAACGGGACACGTTCATATATTTCTTTATATAAACTCAGCTCAAGAAGAGGAATGTGGGTCTCTTCTGTTGGAGTACATTAACCTGAGGCTTCCCAAACCTTGCGAGTCCCGCAGCGTGATAAGTGTTTTTACAGCTACTGCTACAATGCAATGATGGCACACGCGTTCATTACGTGTCACAGGCAGATTAAACAGCAACGCATCACAGATAGGAACACCTTCTGTCTCCAAACAACAAACGCTATAGCTTTCATTTACAACAACCATAGTGAAAAATGAAAAAAGAAAAAAAAAACAAAAAAAAAACGCAATGAGTTAAACTCTAAATATTATGTACACGCAAATGTACAGCTTTGAATAAATTAATACCAATTTGCATATTCTTAGGTCCTTGTAGCTTATTTACAGAATTAGGTTTCTTTTATTAATAATTACATTAAATAGATCAGATACAACTGTCTGTCGGATTTAGCCTAACTAACGGTCCAACTGTCATGTCAATCCCTTTTGTAATATCCTTTTTATTTTTATTTCTTCTTTTCTTTTCCTTTTTGGATGTAGCTTGGATGTTTTCAGTCTACATATTTTAAGTGAATCACCATTTAGATATCGCAGCCAGCAGTGATCCTACTGACGTTACGCAACAACAAAAAGTATTTTATTTGTAAATTCCTTTTTTTTTTCTTTTCTTTTTTTTTTTAACAGCCTAGATTGGTGTGGTCTTGTCAGCATGTTCAATAAAGAGTCACTTAGGCTACACCATAGATTGTCTTCGCAGATCTCCACCACCAAGAGGACCGTGTCCAACGTTTTCTTTTATTCATTTTGACTTGTTGACTGCTGTTTGCTTTTTTTCCACTCCAGTCATCCATGCGCAAAAACAGTACGGAAATGAAATTTCTCGCAGAGAACCACTTAATAAAATCCTCTGGCAATTCAAGTCATGCCCTGGATAGGTTTGGGGATGCTTGATCACTTGGGCGAATCCCTAGGCGAGGAAGTCTCTCGCTGACTCTCTAGGCCGCTCACTAGTCTCTGAATGTTCTGAAGTTCATTGATGGATTCCTTCATTGTTGTTTTGGGTGAGCTGTTTCTCTGACTCGACCCCGATTTGTGATCAGGCACAGGACTCGCTTCCCTGCTACCGCATTTAGATGATTCGGATGAGGGGTTTAGGCCGCTTGGCAATCCGGTGGTGAGCAGGTTTGTGCTTTGAGGGATCGACACGGGGAGCTGGTAAGGGTTGAATCGCAGTCGAGGGCGAGCAGAGCTGCTCAAGAACGGGTTCCTTGAGAGCGAGGAGGCCGTGTTGCTGTTCGCGGGAAGCGCGGAGGCCGCCGCAGCTGCCGCGGCCATGTAGGTGTAGGGGTACGGGAAAAGTCCACCGAAGGTTGGCATCGGAATGCCCTGTAATAAGAGACATTAGTTAGCGACGTTCAGCACACCAAACATGCAACAGCTTGAAAGGTGAGGATCTGCTTCATGGCGAATTTTCAGAGAGCCGGTATTTGCGTAGATTAACTAGTGCCACCTGTTCGCAGTCCATCTGATTTCAGTGGCAGGCCTATTTATTGACTTTTAGGGCGCATAGAAACAAGCGCAAGAAATTATTGCTGATTGTGACAACTGAAAAACACAAAGATGTAACGAAAAAAAAAGGGGAAATAATATGCGTTTGCAAGAACAATTTAAGATATTTTTTAATGTATAGTTATAGTCAGTTTGTGTATTTTTTGTACGTAATGCAAAAAAGAAATAAATAAACAAAAACAGCAATTATTGAGATTTACATGCAAGCATCAAAAGCATCTGCAAAAACTATATCACTTCAAGTAAGCCTGTTTTAGTCACGTGCTTGCATAACCGGACAGGGCCTGTGATGGCATAGGCCTAGATTTAAATTTTAATGGCAAATGTTCCCTTACCTGAGAGGCAAGCATGTGTTGAGATAGATGAAAGGGAAAAGGACTCGGGGTGCTCCCAGTTCCCTGGACAGACAGGCTTCCATTCTCCAGGCCACCAGCTCCTGATACTGAAGCCAATAGATGTCCCATGCCCATGGCTGAAAACGCTCCAGGTGCCATTGCAAATTGTCCAGGGTGGAATAATAGAGGTTGTCCGGTGTTTAGTGGGTTAAAGAACTGTTGACTGTGTAGGCCGGAGAGCGCCAAACTCTGAAGGTGCCCTGCCCCAAAATGCGAAGGACTTTCTGTCTGTACCATCAGAGGAGAGAAGCTGTCTTTACTGCCGCTAATACCACCGTTTTCCGTGTCCTTCTTTGACAAGTCAGTGTCTTTCCTCGGCCTGTTCTCTAGTTTGTCTTTCTCCAAGTTTCTTATGCTAAATATGGAATCGCTCGATTTTCGTGAGTCCGCGTAATCGTCTTTCTTCTCCAGAACAGGCCTCTCCCGCCCCCGGTCCTCCGATCTCGACCTGAATGGAGATGGAGGCTCTGGTCCAGGACTGCTGGAGCCACCACACCGTTCATCTTGGTGGTCCAATTCTTGTTCACTGTCAGTGCATGTTTTCTCGTCTGTGGTGGGACAAAATACTTTTTTTATCCAGGTGTTCAGATCAAAAAATAAAAAATGGAATACTTTGTTCAAATGGAGTTTTAGAGTTGCCTAATTCCAATTGTAAATATCATAACGTTTGACAAGCCGACATTTTTTGTACGCTTTATAATAGTTTACTATTTATTGATGAAATATTATGTGGTAGGCTAACTATGAGAACAACTGAAAATAATCGCGATGAAATAGAAATAATTATTCAATAAAAACGGAATGTTTTCTATATACAAGCTCAATGTGAATCTAACGAAAAATGTAATTGAGGGCTATAATCTGGGCCTTATGTGTTGTTCCAGTATTTATCTTATGCCTTGTTTGATAAATTGATTTCATCAGCACGTTTGTTTCATGATAAATGCTTTATTAAAATTACTTGGTCAATTATTAAAGTAGGCTGTTCTTTAAAAACGCTAAAGGCATAAAATACAGCGGCTTGTAAACGATATGACACTTAGGCATGTTTCCTCTCAGTGATCGTGAAGCATAGCAATATCATTTATTAATAGATTTAGACCTACCTCTGCTGCTCCTGTTAAATCTAAGTGGGCTGGAGACTGGGCCAGGTGAATGACCAGCATCTCTGCCGGTTGTAGGTTCGCTTGAGGAAGCATCAGAATCCGCGCCATCACGGTCCACTTTGCATTGATCCTCATACATGCGTAATGATGGAAGGGTCAGTTGTTTCCTTTAAAAAATAATAATAATAAAAAGTGAAAAATTGAATATTACCTGAACTTACAAATGATAAATCAACCCGTCGAGGTCTAAGCATTTTGCTAGGCTTTGAATCCTGTTTCTTCGGCCATTTTGCATTGCGTAATGCATGTGAACTATAAAGTTTTCAAAACCTACCTTTTTTCCCTTCTGCCATTTCCCGTATCTCTGAAGCCTTTGGCGAAGGGGTTATTGTCAATCTTCAGCTGTGTTATCTGAACGCAAAGCAAAAAAAAAAAAAAGGGTGCATGTTTTATATTATTCGTAATTTGTTTGTACATTGCTAAATTATACAATTATACAGCAGCATTACAGTAATATTAAAATGTAACGAATTATAGTCGTGGCATTGTTAGCAATGTTTTGCTGCACGGATGTATAATCTACAAGTAGAAGATTCAGATTGAAATGAAGAAAAAGCAAAGCCCTTATAAGTGGTGTGATCATCAGTTATTATCCCAACACTGTTAAACACGCTACGCAGACTGCTTTAGAGTGACAATTTAATTATTAAAAATGTTTAATGAAAAAGATCAAATCACGACCCCCCTGAGAAAATTCCACGAGTAAACATTTTCCATTTGTCAAATTGGTATTCTCTACAGCACAAGAGAGAGAACAAGAGAGGAGTGACGCCGACCTGCTATCAATAATTAATAGTGTGGTTTGAATCATTGCCAGTTTTTACAAGTTCCATGAAAATACAGAGCGATGTTACAGAACGATTTTCGTTGTGCCCAAGTGATTTGGACGCTGTAGGCTATAAATTCAGGAGAAACCAAGACCTTAAAGTTCATAGATTGCTAAGCTAGATGGCCTCCGCTTTTTTTTTTTTTTTTTTTTGCGTTTAGCAACTGACACGCTTTGATTGCTGGGCCTCGGAGTGTGTAGCTCCCGGACAAACCGGCGAGCTTAAGTGCCTGCTAATCGATTGTGACTCTATGTCATAAACTTTACGATACCGACAAGCTCACTAGGCCCCTCGGACACGGACTACAATTAACATGAGCAGTAGCTTGAAGTAGCACTGGACACGAGGAATTTGAAATGCTTTGGAGATACACTTTTGCACTCGCTTATTCAAAACCAGGCCTGGTACTTCTATAAATACTACTCCCCTTGTTAATTGAGCATAAGCTATAAATCCGATCGAATGCAAAGCAAAAATGCAAACATTGTAAAGTGGTACGTTATGCAATGCACGGAGGCCTATATAAGGTTTTGCTTCATTTCCTTAAAACATGTGAAGCCTACATACCTTGTCGTTTTGATAAGCAGTGACGGCAATAAAATCGGTCTCAGGAAAAACATATGTCCTGAAAGTGCTGTACGGGAGCTTCAGAATATCGTTGGCTCTCACGATATGGAACCTGGGCTGGTATTTATGCATTGAATTCAGGATGGTCTAATGAGAAGGAGAGGAAGGGGAATGGAAAACATTAGTGCTTGTCAAAATAATTATCCATTCAAGTCATTAGTCTTTAAAATCGTTTTAGACAATAAATACCGCATGATGCATGTAGTAATAGTGGAAATATTGTTCTTGGGTTAAATCGCGTAACAACAGGCCTGTGCCAGTGGCAGGTAGACCGAAAACAGTCACGCGAACACGCAACATGAGTTATTTGGTGGTGCTATCATTGCAACGCAAATTAAATCGCAAATAGATGCATCGAAATAAGAGTTTATGAATTGCACAGTTTACAACAACAAAACGTGATGAACAACACACACACACACACACAATACATGTATACAATTTCTGTTTGACTGTACAAATATCAAATGGTTGTGCCATGCATGTAAATGTTTCATTTGTTTCCAGTCGATTTGTTTGCAAGTCGCGTAAGGGAGCAGGTCACACACTATATTTGACTGCATGCTCGCGTATAGAGTATTGGTCATCGTTGCATCCGTCTCAATGTTGTTCATTGAACTATCACAATGGTCGCTCTACCCATGCAATTATGCTGCTGCGCTTACTCAAAACAGCCCAAATTACACTTCCACTGTTACTATTTGTAAACTCATTTACTGGAGCGCGATTCAAGGTCTCTCAGGTTCCTCCTTGACCCCATTTTTTGTCATTTCCACCCCCTCATAAAAGTTACAGCCCTCTGCGCCTATCGTAAACAATAGAAGTAACAGTGGCCAAGAGAAAAACTCAGGATGAAGTATTTACATTACGTAACCAAGCTGTCAATGTCATCGTTATTCACAACGAATAAAATGACGACTTAATACTTCATATCTGGTTTATAAGCCTGCCGAAATAAACAAAGAAATAATTGCAGCGACAGTAAAGATTCGTACATGGGCCCAAGAAAATAAATAAATAAGCTGAAATATATTGTAATTGTAAGCACGCCCAATCATTGCGAGCGTAAGCATTACAGCCCACAGATGGCAGTCAATTTATATGTATATATTACACAGTGACACACATTTACCACAGGCCTTCGTGCAACAAAGAAAAATAGGTTACTTACAAATCCGTGTTTGTCCGAAATATTGTTGGTTAGCTTCAGTTTATGAAAAGCAACAGGCTTAGCCATCCATTGTTCCCCAGTAGCTGGGCTATCCGGATGTATATACATTCGCTTTGGCATCTCCGGGTCGGCCTTCCCCGCGACCATCCAGCGAGAGTTGTGGAACTTGTAGCGGCAGTCGTCGGCAGCCACGATATCCATTAACAGAATATACTTGGCTTTCTTATCGAGTCCATTAATGCGGACTTTAAAAGGTGGAAACATTCTCCTGTAGGAAAAGGAAATAAGTTCATTAATTAAAATCCCTTTTCTTTGCAAATGTGGGCAGCTGCGAGCTTAACGTTTTAAAAACACAACCAAATAATATTTAAACGCTTTGTTTACCCTAGCTAGATTTATTAAATAAAACAACCGCGCTAAAACTACACGTTCAACAAATATTAACATTTCACTTGGCTGCAGATAATTTAGCTCGCCGCAAGACTTCAATCTTCCATGAAAGTGGCAGGTTATTTACATCAAATAGTTTATTGTCACCTCAGTCCATAAGCAGACCAAGAGAAACGTTTCTCTTTTCGAAATAAATGAAAGCGCGATTTAACTGTGCCACACCGGGCACTGAAAGCCAATATTTGTTGGGATTGATAGAAGCAACAAAAAGCCTCAGCTATTTTCCTTTTGCTGGCCACAGAATAAGCATTGCACTTTCCCCATTTCGTTTCCATAAGTCAAATGAGCAGATGAATCGTTCGGGTACACATGCTCTGACAGTAAGACATTCATTTCTACAGTCTCTTTGACATAATAATTAGGTCAGCCGGTTCTGGGCGCGAGACGTTAATAGTGAAATAAAGGCGCAGTGGCTTGCGATAGCGATGGAAAAAAAAAAAAAAAAGAAGACAGAGATTTAGGCATTTGCTGGGCCTGCTGTACTACACAGCCGTCGACCGAGACGTCTTTATTGAATTTATTGTGGGATATATGTGAAAGTGCATCATAGCATTCCCTCCTATAAACACTGAGACGAAAGACTAAAAATAGAGCAAGCGTGAACTCACCTGCCAGATTTCGTAATAACCATTTCTGTTCCTAATTTGTGGAACTGGTCCCATAGATCCTTCGCTTCCAGTGTGACTTTTGGATCGTCTTCGACCTCTTCCTCTGGCTCCAGGCTCTTAAGACTGCGAAGATGAGCTGCCTGATGATGGTGACTCAGAGCCGGATGGAGCCCAGCCTCCGCGGCTCCGGCGAGGGTATGGTCCGGGATCGGCTTTGTGAGAGCCCCGGGAGGCAAGGTCAGCGCCGGGAAGAAGGAGGGTTGCGCGGCCGCGAGAAAAGCTGACATGGGAAAGTCGGTCGGCCGGTGAGCGTGGAAAGGGTGGTAAGCCATCGCAGTCCCTGTAAAAACTGGATCTCTCATCGGTGCATCCAACAATCGTAGTGAAAAAAATATATTCAGTGGTGTTCTCTGACAAAAGCAGCGCGTATCCTGACGATAGATTGTCTCACTACGAGAAGAAAAAGCGCAGCAAGGCAATTTTGGCAAAATGGGGATCGCGAAAAGGCGACCAAAGACAGTGGTAAGGCTCTTCCACTTTAACTCCCGTGGCTGCTAGTTTCCACGAAGTCCCCGTAATAATATCAGTCAAAGTGAGCGCAACGGCGCTTTGAAGGCAGATTTGGGGATTCCTGTTCTCCAACAGTTGCTCTCATAAAAAGATTACTCTTTCGATGCGGATGTCCATTCAAGCGCAGTCATTCTACGCAGACACGGAGTTGAAATGGTTAGATCTTGCCCTGTCCACTGTACAACTGTAACTATCTCACATGTCCTTCCTGCTCTGATCCCAGCACTAATGAACCAAGCCCCCTTGATTGCTGATTTTACGCTTTCTGGACCAATTGTGAGCCTCCATAGGCGTGGTTTTGACAGCTCCGGCCAGGCTCAAGGAGAGGGGGTGGACAAGAAGGTGTCGGAAGCATTAGCAGTAAGAAAACATGTCAACAGAATAAAATATTAACCAATGACAGAAAAGATCGGGAAATCCCACCCCCGTCTCCAAGCCAAGCACCGGGTCAGCCCTCAGTGCTTAGCCGGTGGTGACTGCACCTCGGTCGGCTTACGCTTTATAATTACGATGCCTCCTTGTTCGAGGAACAAACTCATTCTCCGACACACTGAAAATTAGGAATTAAGATTACTGACGTGTAAATTAACAAAAAGTGCATATTGCTATGATTAGTTAGCGCAAAATATTATATGCGTTTCCTTGGTAGCACATTTTAAAACAGCATAAATTGAAAAGAACTATTCGTTATAGCCAATAAAAATATTAGGGAACACCAAATTTTTCGCTGCATATGTCAAAGTGACGCGTACGAGTATTTTGTTCATAATATAGCACTGAACACTCACAGCCAAAGGACCTTGATGTGCGTGAATAACTATTTCCGTGCTTCCTGCGTGTGTCGCGACAGACTTCATATGAGGAACAGCAGCCAATAATGGGACATTGGTACTTTAAATTCTGCCCCGGGTCATTCAAAGCGCACAGCCTCGCGCTATACCTACTGAAGAAAGAGGAAGAGAGTTGATGGAATCTAAAGACCAATGTAAAGCTCATTTTGGTGAGTGCTGCATTCATCTTAACTGTTAACTCTTAACAGGCATCTGCGGATAACGTCTACTTGTACTTTTTATTTACTCCATTTATGTCGGAAAGACGACTGTTAGGGGAATGGAAAGGTATTGCACTCGTAAATGTCCATGTATTTAATTTATCGTAACGCTGTGTGTTCAGGTGAGCGGATAAAGGTGAACGCGTCGTTCTGCTATCAAACAATAACATGCATTTAGGTTTAGGTGCCGCGCCACTAAATGTTCACCATCTATTTTCGACCTGTAGTTTTGCAGTGGGTCGAGCCATAAGTGTAGTCTATACCTTTAAGAAATCCACTCGTGGACTCTAGATTTACTTGGATTGGGTTTGTTAGATAGCCGCTTGGCGCCAGTCGGCTGACGCACCGCAGTAAGAACCGTCTCTTGTCAGTTCATATTTACTCCAAAACCCTCTAACAGCGCACTCCAATCCCTTTAGCATTTACGCCAAAGTTTTGGCTTGCGCCTGCCTTCTTTGTCTCCAAAGGACTTGTGATCTTTATAAGTCAGTATTTCAGCGCACGCTTTATGATCAGATGTCGCACTGAATAGTTCCAATATTTCCAAAACGCATCAATGTCCAATCTATGTTTCTGCGCGGACGGACTCGACCGGTTGCGGAATGTTGTCACTTTTACACTTCGATACAAATCAGCAGAACACGATGACAGGCTGTGTGTTTAACCCTTGTGGTGCCAGAGAGGACCAGATAAAGCGATTAAATATTGCTTATAAAATATCAAACATTAAAAAATTAAAAAAAAAAAAAAAAAAAACTTTTGTCAACAGCCGACCAGACATTTGATTCATTTGCAGCTGTTCTTTGTGAGGAGCTTTAATGCAGACTCTTTGGAGCTATTTAGTTGCACGGTTTGTGATATTTACTGAATTGGACATAAAATGGTTTAGAGAGCAAATGTTTCACGTCATAATGCCATTAAAACAGCTATATGGGCTTTGTAAATAAATACATTTATTTTTAACTTTGTTAAAAAAAAATTAATTGCGCGTTTTCGAATTGAACATTAAATATGAATCAAGGGTAACATGTTTAGCAAATTCACGACTGTTTGTTGACAAGGTAAATTACGCATTCTCACCATAACATTGCACAACAATAGCTTTTAATCCGTGCCGTGAACGAAGAAAGCACAGACACACAAAGCAGGCGGACACTTGTTGCCGAAGCCACAGAGCTAAAGCGGGATTTAATCAAACTCACACTAAAAGATGGGATATTCCAGCCTTTACCAGACAGGTATGCTAATGATTTAAACAGGGCACGTAAAAATAATACCAGATGCACATAATACAGAATGAAAATAAACAAGTGATATTACGAACGAAACATGTTTAAAATGATTCAATTGCAATAAAACGTTGTTCCTGCTTTTATGAAGAATATTTGAACGTAGCCAAACGAAACGACAAACAAGAAAGTAAGTGTTCTCCTGATAGAAAATCGTCATTATTTAAAGCTAAAATACATACTCAAGAAAGTCAAATATTCATCTAACTCTCCTATGCATGCTGAGTTTAATAGTCATTCAGAATACGCTATTTAGTGTTAATGAATAAGTGTAAATAAATAAAGTTTAATGAATTATACGAACATCATTTAAAAAAACAAAACAAAAAGCCTGATATGTTAGCCTAATATAAAATCACATTCTCGAGCAGAAATAGCCAATTTATGATTAATGTACACTGAAAATACCGTTTGCACCTTTATTTAGCAGGGCTATTTAGTGCATCTGATTGAAATATTAAAGATCGTTTATGACTATATGAAGTGTTGCATGCAGCTGAAACAGGACTGATCAATATTCGTGTTTGATCTCTGGGCTAAAACCTCGACAGAGAGTGATTTGGATTGGGAAGAGATTAACCACACATGGGAATGGTAATGGTTTTCTATGTATATACTTAAGGAAGTAATCACATCAACAAAGTTTCTGCAATTACGCCAGATGTATTTTTCCTGCTGTACACATCTAAACCGACAGGAATGCAATCCTGCGCTGAGCTCTTATCACACATGATTTAAAAAGCGAACTTTTCACAGCACTGCCACCGTTTACAGCCAATGACCACCTGTACCCCGAATAACTAACGATGGAAAAACATCCTTAAAGGTAAAGAAGCGTCTGTGCGCATCAGGACATTTTCATTAGCTAAAAATAGCCTGGTGCCAAACTTTTATGCGTGATCTGCTTCTGTCAGCTCTTGCGTCCTTGAGACGGTGTCCGCTGTAAGACAATGTGTCTAATTGTGTTTCCAGGTTCTAAGGAAATGAATACGTTCCTGCAAAAAGATAACGCAAACCTTTGCAATACCTTTCACATATATGAAACCAGATGATCCTCTAGGGCTGATCATTAATTGACCGTTGCTCTTTTTTTCTGCTTTTACATTGTTGCTCCTTCTTTTCATCTTTTCATCATCTCTCCTGCTATATTTAGCCAGTAGACTGAGGCCTTGGCGCCAGACCGTTTAAGACCTGTCAAAGTCCCTCATATTTCCCCTTGTCACATGTATACCCAGCGCCTCCACCAGCTAGCAGCCCCCTCTCTCCTCCTCCTTTCCGTCCAGCTCTCTCTCTCTCTCCTCCATTCTTACTACCCATCCACGCACACCCTGTATACATTTCCTCACGTCTCCTCTTTTTCATTAGAACAGTGTATTTGATCCGCTAGTGCTTATTTGGCCAAATCGTCGCATAGCCCGTTTTGCATCACCCAACCGAGTCAGCAGAACCCCCTCCGGACGCGAACATACTGTACCTGATGGATGCGCGACAACAATTTCATAGACAGCTCTGGTGATCTGCTTCTTCTCTCCCTCTCTCATTTTGCGCAAAAGTATATTGCCAATATATACTCCACAAATCTAAACGCCCATCAAAGCATGTTGCTTTCAATATATTACCGAAGAAGATCTCAAATAGTCCTTATATATAAATAGTGATGCTGTCGCTAACCATCTTAATCCTCACATAAACCTGTTGATTTTAATAAACTCACAACAAAACATTTCTATAAGCGGTTTTACATTTTTTTTTTTAACCTACTATCTGTGAGAATGTTTTCTATCTGTCCCAAGAGATACACGGATCATCAGGTTTGAACTTTTGGAAACAGTAGCCTACTAATACTTCAAAATATTGCTTCAGATTTATATAACTATGTGCTAGCCTATTTTTTACAAGACATGTGGCCTGCGTTTGTCTCGCTTATCTTTTTAGTAATTTAATAATAGTCATAAATACGTCGTTTATAGAGATCCTGACAGGTTCCCTGGTTTTGGGGCATTTAGGGAAAAAGGAAGATTCGAGTAGCCTATAAATATGCAAAACAATCAAGTTATTTGATATATTTGTATTTTTCTTGGAGGAAACGGTCAATCGTTATTGCAACGCTTTACTAAATATTCAACAGTATCAGGAAAGCTGTCGGCATTTACCCATAATGCTTAAATAATTCTGAACTTTCGGAATCCACTTAAAATGACTAAATCTGTTTTTAAAAGACGCTTAAATTGATTTAGACGAAGCGCGGTTGATTATTATTAGAAGCTACACCTTTTTCAGGTAACAGGTGGGGGCGCTGTAATGACCTCAGGGAGTGAGTTTACCTGCTGCTGCCCGTTCAGTGCATCATCACAGACCCAAGCAAACCACTAAATGTTGTCTAGCATGGAAATCCTGGTCTTTTCTGGGTTTAGCACACAGCAAAGGTTATTTTAGCTATAATAAATAATGTTAAGTAGCCTATTGCACATGGAAAATTGTATTTTGCAAACATTACATCCGTACCAACTGAAAATAATAATATGCTCTTTTTCATGCTTCAGTCGCACCAGCAGAAATATAGATTGTTAAAAATGTTTGGGTTTTAACATATATTAGAAACTGGCATGTAGGGGTGTGAAGAGCCAGGTTACACATGTGAATATCACACTGTATTAGTAATTAAATCAGTGGTTTATTTGTGTGCTTTATGATGACACAGACACACACACACTGGACTTTCTCGGTCCCCTGAGCTTTGGTTGTGTGATGCTGACTTCAGCAATGAAGCCTCCTGCTCCGTTTATGCAACAAGTGCTTTACCCATTTACTAGAAGTTATTCGAGGTTGATGCAAAATGTATATTGCTTTCACATCTAATGTAATAATACACTAACAAAGTTTTTTTAATTTGCTGCATATTTTAACAGCTGCTCTTTTAACACATAATTGAATGTAAAAAGGGCAACTGAATGTATTTTTTTATTTTAATATATTTATTGTAATATATATTTTCTATTGTAATATATATATATATATATATAGGGCCTATATATGTCTAATGCACTTTATATAAATAACATTCGTTAAATAACTGTGGCACATGTGCAGTTACATCTAGGTAATTACTAAGTGGTGATTATATTAACTCATTGTAAACAAATATCCTAACGTATATCTTTTTTTCTCTCTCTTTAAAGAACATATAATACAAAGTCATTTAATCACCTCCAATCAGAGAGGTGTCGTGTAATGTGGATGAATAAACAGATTTTCTATATCCTATTTGCATGCAAGTTTCTTTTATAATTTGACTTTAAAATTAATAGTACTTTATATGCATTCTATAGACTACTAAATCATGTTTTTTTCCCCCCACAGACTGCTTCAAATAGAGAGTTTAACTTGTTTTTGTAAAATGATACGAAATAAGGGACGAGGGGGGGGGGACTCTAAGTAGTAACATCAATAATATAAAACAACTACCCTTTCGCAATCAATCCCGCGCTATTCAGTGAGAATGACTTGAAGATGAAGGAAGACTGTTCTCACTGTCTCTGTTAGAGATGAGTCTGTGAGCAACAAACAGACGGCCATCGTTTCGATCAGGACGCTGATGAGATGCTCGTTCAGGTGTGGATCCTGGAGATAAGTTGATCTAATCGAGGCTATTCAGCAGCTAATTGAAAAATAGTGCGTGTCACACATTCATGTCAACACCGACCCCTTTAATCCTCCAGGAGCTGTCAGATATGATCCAGTTTACTGTCTCTCTCTGATTGACGAGTAACACAGGCTATTACAACACCAAGCGATTACTAAATTATACTGGCAACCTCCTGTCATCCAGCCCCTGTAAACAATGTTTTTGTTCGCTTATGAAAGTATGTGTCCGATAGGCCTTTGTAAAACAGAGCAAATAAATGACGTGGAGAACATCAGCTCACTCGAACCGCGCGAATCAATATTTATTACAAACAAAAAGTCCTTTAAAATATAATGCTTCGGATTGTGCAATGTAAATAGCACGGCGGGAAATAACATATACACTTCAAAAAAAGTTAATATGGTTTACAATTTAATTGAACACTCTTTATGTTTACGTTCACCGCATTACAAAGTGTTTTAGATGAATTAAGACTGTTTGTTGACTAATATGTTTGTATAAATATCAGATTTGTACAAAATCATAGCAATAGATGAATAGAATGAGACACTTGCTACCTGAATTATGCATGCTAATAACGTTTTCTTTTAAACGTACCAATGTTTACGTCTTTTTTAATGTTCATAAAAACTTCCACTAAACATGCAACTAAAATCATTAAAGCTACTACAAAGTACAGGCTTTTATTTGCACATCTTCATGCAGAGGAAGATATTGTCAGAAAAATATCCACAAGAAACACTCCAATATACTTTATTGTAAGGTGGTTGAGGTACGTTTCTAATTTTTCCCCTTTAAAGACATCTTCTGTTTTCTGTTTATGGTTCAAGAGGAGCAGCCATTAGTTCAGTTAGTAGTTTAAGGGACGCATGACCTCCGGAGAGGGGAGAGACCAGCAGCCGTGCCAGAAAACAGCCTGTTACTGAATGGAGCCCGTTCCCATTGGGATACATAGAGTGTGGGGTATTCCAGGAGTGTTTTGGAACAAACAGCCACAAAATCTTACAGGGATTGCCAACAAGCCTTGACAGATTGACTCTTGGTAGATTGTGTATCAGTGCCACAGCGATTAAACGGCAGACTGTTTATAGATTAATGCTTCTTTAACTAAATGTACAAATTTGCACAGTAGCCTTCTGACCCCAAAGACAGGAGGAAACCTCTGACACTCCTCACTGAAATGCCTGCTATCTTCTGTTGGTATTTATAGGCTGTCGCTCCGGTGATAAGGTGGCACTGGCGGTCTGGAGGGAGACAGAGAGGAACGAGGACTGACCTTCCCAGACAGAAAGTGTGAGCTCTGCCACTGTCTAGATGACTGCTTCACGCCACCTTTGAGACACTGTAGGAAGGGTTACTGTAAAACTGTGATTGTGTGTGTGTGTCTTAAAGGTGGAAGTGATGAGAAGATGCTGACAATAAAGATGATGACGAAACAGTGACTTTTTTTGTGATACTGTCTGACTGCTGCATCAGGTCAAATTGCTTAAGGATTTGTTATAAAAAATAGCAAAGATACCCGTTATTATATATTGTTGCCTATTTGATTGCAAAGTTAAATATGGTTACTCAGTGATGTGTTTAAAATATTAATTCCACATTTTTAGAGTTGAGCTGGAAAATACAGACTCACAAATAAACCTTTCATATCATAACACAAAGCTTCCACACAGCGACGGAAGAAATCTCAGCCCGTGTCCCGAAGCTTCTGGAAGATTCATGGTGATAAAAAAAACAAAGGCAGTGAAAGAGATTCATAGCCTCAGGCCCAGATTTTTACCTCATTATTTAAATGCATTTATTTATTTATTTTGTATAACAAATATATTCAGGAGAGAGCAAGGTAAGTTAACAAGGGAAACCAACCAACTAAGGAAATCAGAATGCATATGCTGTATTAAGCAAACACACAAACGTACAGAAGACTTGTTAAATTCACTTGCATAAATTCCTATTTCAAGATCACGTTGTGTTAGTATTATTACAAAAAATATAGTCCATACAAAGTGTGTGCATTCAGATTTAAAATCATGCCAAATTGCATGCCGTTATAAATTACGCTGAACGATCTCTTCATGTTTCCTCTCTCGCTACTGAGGCTTTCAACATGCAGAGAGCTGCCAGCCAACAGCGGCTCTTCTAGCTTTTTGACAAACTGATGATTAGGACCGTGTATTCACATTTCTTGTTTAATTGGTATTTATCACTAACTGTGTGCTGTGTATGTAAAACATTACATCCAGTAAAGCAAAGCTAAAAGATATTCTTCAAACAAAGCCATTTAAAAGAGTTCAATAACTAATACAAAATGATATACTGATGATGATAATAATAGAACGTCTTTTTTAACATTTGGGTAGTGTCAAAATCAGTCGCATGAGCTGAATGAATGCTGTGGAGCGCGCCATCAAACAAAGAAACATTACAACACAAAAATCCCTTTTTGAAAGAATCAGTACATGTCATTTACGCATAAATTGAAAGGAATTTGAATCATAACTGAATCCAAGAAACTGCCTCTAATTAAAACTATCAAAAAACTAAATCAAATATACAGATAAATGCGGAATAATTAACACTATAATGTAACACAAGACTCAGTTGTAAACATGACCGTGTTTGATTACCTATAAAAGTCAAATCAATTCAAATGTGAACTACAGTACATGTCTACTGAAATATACCAAACACTGATGTGTTGATCGAAAAACAAAAATCAGCATAGCGCTTTATAAGCTCAAACCAAAACTCAGCTACTGAGAGGTAATCAGGACTTGTATTTGATGAACACACACAGATGCAAGCATGCGTTCAATAAAGATACACACTGGAAATTGGACTGATAATGATATCGGTAATATGACACATCTCTGAGAAAAGTGGCAAGTGTCCCTTCTACAGTTCCTCCGACCCGTCAAGGTTAATACCATGCACTCTCTTTCTCTCTCAGGTGGAAGCAACGTTAACATTCATTTACAAGGAAAGTGAATGACAAAGGATGTTAGCGCAGGACCTGATTAAACAGGTTTTTTTTCTGCGTGCCGTGTCCGATTAAAGGAAAATCCACATTTCGAAGAACAGAGAGAAAAGATATAGCGGAGCAGGATGGAGTTGTGTTGATGGTGTTGTCTGTAATGTCAAGATTGTCCAAAGACGACAGAGAAGTTTCCTTGGGGCGGGACGGCTGGTTTTAGGGGAATGCGGTGGGGTAGAGGCTGAGGGGCTGGCTCTCGTTGGTGGGGAGAGGGGACCGGTAGCCCTCGAAGTTTCGGGGAATGCTGCCACTGGTGGAGCCAGAACTATTGCTGAGCGTCTCGATGCTTCCCTCCCTCTGGAGCTCCGCTGCAAATAACAACATTAAACATCAACTTTTAGACTAAAAGTCATTAAAGATTTAAATCATTCACTGTATTGCTGTAAAACGTGTGTTAATCTTAAGATCTCAATAGTTCTCTGAAGGTGTTTAATTCTTTTAAATATAAATGAAATGTTTGCAATTTGAGATGATTCATAATCATCTGAACTTTTAAACAATGCTTCAGATTTTAGAATAATGGGGAAATGATTATAAACTGTTTAAAGAAGTTCTGGTTCATTTAAAATAAAGTATAAAAGAGAAAGACATATGTCAGTTTGGTGACAGTAAGATATATCTATATATATTACGGGTTAGATTAATCTAGATTAAAATGGCTCATTTGAATTCTGCCAAAAGCATTCAGAATGTGTGTGCTACCTAAATCATAACTAAGAGTAAAGCCCTATTCGGACAGGACTAGTTTTACAGGGGGTCGTTAGAGAATGTTTTGTTTCACACATGTACTTGAATGTCTGAATCTGCTCTGTCTGTGTTTTTCTCTCACAACCTCTGTGATAATTCTAGAGTCCGAATGCGGTGTCTATGATATTATTTTTCCTTGTGTGTTTTGACCAACGTGATATGCTGTAGATCCTCTTACCACATGCACGCTTAACATATTTTGATATATAAAAGTAACCACATATTAACACAGTTTTCTGTACTAGCCGTGGTATTTGTGATACTAATTGTAATCAATCTGAATGCACGCATACAGAGCGTGTGATCTCTGTGTACAAAACAGACCCTCTCACCTCTGTAATAAACACGGAGGTGTTAGTCCTATCTGAAATGGTACATGAAGATCACGGACGACAGGTGATAAGAATCGATGCTCACACGTACAGTAGTTTAGAAAACTAGTCCCGTCTGAATAGGGCTACAGTGTAATTCGCCTCGGTATACATCCGCGCTAAACTTTCAAGGTGAAAGTCTTCATAGCTTGCGTAGTATAGATCCAGCTCCCAACACAACTTTGTGAATAGATTAACGGCAATATTTTTTTTTTATCACGTAATAAGAGTCTCGCGTTAACGCAGCACGTTAACACCGATAACGGCCCACCACTAATATATATATATATATATATATATATATATATATATATATATATTAAAACATTTTTTTTACCTTTTATTCTGTAAGACTTCTTTAAATAGACAAAAAGTGACAGTAAAGACTAATGTTGTTACAAAAGATTTCTATTTCAAATATATAAATATTTCTATTTCTATTCATCATTTCTGTTCAGGAGTCATGAAAAATGTAGCAGTTTACACAAAAATATTAAGCAACAGGACTATTTTTAAAGTTTATAATAAAACTTATAAATGTTTTTTTGAGCAAACCAGCATATTAGAATGATTTCTGAAGGATCATATGACACTGAAGACTGAAGTAATGCTGCTGAAAAGTCCGATTTGCCATCAAAATATTAAAAATACTTTGCCATTTAAAAATATATTTAAAATGATAAAATAACCCGAACCATAATATTTAAAATTGTTAAAATTATATATATATATATATATATATATATATATATATATATATATAAATTATTAGATAATGATTACATTTTACATACATTGCATTGCTGCCTTGGTGAGAATAGACCTCTTTTTAAAACAAAATAAAAAAAACTAAATCTTTCTGATCAAAATACAAACATAAAATGTGTTTGCCTGAATAAGAACCATTGGAACAGGTTACTCAGTATTTTTAGTTAGTATCATCACTGAATGTCATTATGATAAATAAATATCTAACAACAAAAATATTAACATGTTGAAAGTTTGTTCCTGTCAAAATGTAAATGTTTCTATAACTCATAAAGTTGTATGATTCACACGTTGCTCAAAACAATCTGTTTGAAAAAAGGAGAGATAAAATGTTACACATTTTGTGAAAAATAAAACCATGCATAATAGAGCCAAAACCTGAAGAGAAAATATGTCCAAACAAAAGTTTTAATAAAAGTACATCATAAAATATTTGTGGACATATAATGGTCAAAGACGGTGTTTTGGCACGTCGTGGAGAGTGTTATTCTCAGCATGATTTGTGTTGTATATGTTGTGGATGTAACATGTTGTTAAACTTTGTCCACTGTATACACAGTCCTGGACAGCAGGGACTCATAAGCGCTGAGATATATGCAGTGTTTTAAACATACATCAGATGCAGAATGGTGGTATCCATAATTTTTCAGTTATTACCTGGTGTGTATACAGAACATCTCAAACACACACAGTATGGTGCTAAAGTGATAGCAAGGACTGGGTGGCCACGTTCCCCCCGATGATTTGCGCTGGAGGGGGAGGAGAGGAGGCACATACCCCTGTGACAGGTGCTCGTAAATCCTGTTCTACTGGCTCAGAGTGAAAGCAGCGTGCCAGGGAAGAGACGGTGACTCTGCTTTTCCTCATGTGCCCAGCAGATAGCACAGACACACAGTGTGTGCCGCTCGCACGTGGGCATACGCAATTAAACAGCGCTGAAAAGATCCTGCAGTAATGAGAGGCAGGGCCCACACCTGGACCGGGGGAAATGGTGGTGCGTGTTTGTTTGTGAATCTGCGTGTGAGAGAGAGCGCCAGCAGTGATACGCTTCCGCTGGAAACTCTGCTCTTGACCTTAAGCACACAGTCAATAATGATGTCACACACATGTCTTTTTCATCACTACACATTTTCATAAAAAAATAATGCTATCATCTTAACCTGACTATTGATTGAGATTAATTGGAACGCCCACGAAAAAGCAAGATTTTTGTGAATTTATTAAAAGTGTAGTTCAAATTTATTTAAATAATGAATAAATACATAAATAAACTTGAATTAAAAGTGGAATTCTCTGTATATAATGTTTTTACTGCTAAAATCCAGTAAATTAAATTATATAATTATATTTTTAAAACACTTAATTTACTGGATTATTAATAAATTTATACTATTAAAAAGTGCTATTAATTTGTAAAGTATTTTATTTACAGTAAAATGCAATAAATTGATTTAATCATAGAATTATATGCATTAAAACTACTATTTTATATATATATATATATATATACACACACAGTATACTATTCTATTTGTCAATTCATTCAATTCTATAATATTATTAATTACCATTTAAGAATTACCAATCATTTGTAAAATTATTTAATTTACAGTAAAATCCACAAATAATGAATGGTAGCTTTTAAAGTTAATTAAAGTTAAGTAAATTATTTTATTTTATGTATAATTTATTAGGCTTTTATTTGATGGATGCAAACCCAAGTATAAAATTGTTGTGCTTATTAAGTCTATACAAATGATAGATTATAAACTATAATTATTAAATATAAGTAATAATATAAAAAAAAAGATCACACATGCATGGAAGCCAAAAAAAAAAAAAAAAAAATATATATATATATATAAATACCTCATAGCTCACAAATTCTGACTTTTTTCTTGCAATTCTGAGCACTGTCAGATTTCAACTCAGAAAATCACAACTTTTTACCTTTTTCATTCCATTGTGAAAAAAAAACTGAATTACAAGACATAAGCTCAGAGTTCAGAGAGAGAAAAAAGACTTCCTATAGCTTAATTCTGAGAATAAGTCAGAATTGCAAGAAAAAAGTCAGAATTGTTAGGAAAAAATTAACAACGATCCTTTTTCTTTTAATTTAAGGCTTGCATACACATCTAATTCATTATATTTACCAACAGACAACTCTTTTAAATGAAACTTACAAGCTACATAAAATCTCCCCCTAAAACTATACACACATTACACACAGTGTGAAATTCTTTCTGTTTCTATTCTCTCTTCTGTGTCGCTACAGGCACGTCTGAATGTTTGGGGGGGGGGGCTCTGCGGCAGGCTCCAGAAGAAAATGACCAAACAAGCTGCTTTTCGTCAGTAAACACCAGTCCAGCGTGGCACAAACATCTCCAGATCCTAGAACGCTGTTCGCTGTGGCTTACACACTAGACTCAGTGAGTGAAGAACACGACTGAGTGTCAGAGAACATGAGGGCACTGAGGGGGAGTCAACTCATCATTAGAAGGAAACCAAACAGGATCAAAGCATATAAAGAGCCCTTCATCAGACTGCTGTGCCAGTGGAAATGCCAATGAGAGTGGACCCAATTTGTTTGTGCCCTCATTATGGGGGAGAGAGGGGGTAAACGGGACAGAGGGCGTAACTTACTCTGATATACACTTTTTAAGAGTTCAGTTTCTTGTTTGGGCTTTAATCGTAGCATGGATGCAGCTGGACTTGATTAGCACACTCAGGTCATGCGTCTCTGCCTGACAAGATGGGTTTTTTAATAAACCCTGGCTGTCTTTGCAGAAGAAACAATAAGGCCTGTGGCAATACCAGTATAGCACTTTTAAATTTGGCCGCCATCTGTACTATCTGTAGTTTTCATGTGATCTCTTGAGGTGTCAAAAGGTGTCCACTGAATAATGAATAGTGAGGCGTTTTGGGGACTTTTACTAATAAATGAACAAAGATATATGGGTGAGTGGAGAAAGAGTATCCATTGTTCATTTACATATACTACATTGTAATTGATTGAGAAATCCATATTAAATTAATTTTGTGTCACAGACATTGTATCCAGGTTGAAAAAATATGAATCAGACACACATATCAAGTTGAATTGATAATTTTATAAAACAAAGTAAACTATTCCTTAATACTTAACTTATTTAACTTAAAAAAAAAGAAACAGATAACAGATAAATCCTGATAATTATATATAAACTGTGTTTAATAACAACAACAACAACAACAATAAAACTCTAATAAAAAAATTATATTATTAATAATGATCTGAATTATTATTAACATAATGGTAAAAAATAATATAAATATAAAAATATATAATAACCTGAATTACTACTACTACTACTACTAATAATAATAATTCTGGATACTGAATGTTTGTATTCCCACATTTCTAGGATTCATTACTGAGCACAAATGGAAACATTTAGCTAAAGAACAAGGAAAACAATACTTTGTGAGATGCACACAGTTTAATAATAACAATACAATTCAATAAATAATATTAACAACAACAATAAAAATAATAAAATGAAATGCTGATGATCTGAATTACTATTATTGACATTAATAATAATAATTATCTGAATTACTACCGCTAAAATAAATTCTGATCTCCAATCAAGATACTGGATGTGTTTGTACTTCCACATTTCTAGGATTCCTCACTGAACACAAGCGGAAACAAGCGTAACTGCACTGCACCCCCCAAAACACACACAGTTTAAAGTTATTTAACACACACACACACACACACACACACAGTTATAAAGTTATCACGCAAATAAAAAGCTGCAATTAAGAGAATATATATTTTTTTAAGTGGGCATTAGCAGCACCCCAGCTGAGGGGTATGGGTCACTATTATTGTGACAGGGCCTCATCCTGTATCAAGTTTACTCATTCTGTCTGGGCTATTAATAGTGTGTGTGTAAGAGATAGATAGTGAAAGACCTCTTTCAGGATTTGTAGCAAAGTTGCTGCCAAACCCATAAAACAAAAAAAAAAATCAATTTTAAAAAAATCAGAAAGTATAGAAGTACATAAGCCCCGCCCACATGTAAAAGTCCATATTTCATGGTCATTACAGAACCAGCTTTCATGAGCAGTGCAGGTAAAGGTGGCCGGCCTCCATTATGCTTTCAATTACACATAATGAAAACCTAGTGTAACCTCTGCTGCCCTGGCACATACCATCCTCCAGCAAGGGCACATTTCTCATTTACTCATTAGAAACAGAGCCACGCTATTGGTGGAGGTCGTAGTGATGCGTGTGAGGGACCAGACATCATCTCACTGCATACAGACGGCCTGGAGGGTACAAACCTAACGCAGACCAAACGGAGTCTATGGCTTCATGATCATTTCACAAAAAAACGCTTTTCAATGCTATCGACCACCAGCAAGAAATAAAGAAAGAAATCTGGCGGATGAGTGCTAAAAAGCAGGACTCCTGCAGACGGTAATATGAGTTATGAATGATGAAGCTTACAGTGCTAAAAAATGAATCACACTTACGCTGATAACTACGCACTAACTCTCAGATCTCACGCTGCTGCTGCGTTTTGAACTAGAGCACAGAAGGTTGAGAGCATGTTGAAATAAAAGCATATTCATGTTCCTGCATGTAACGTCCGAACTCAACGAGGCTCTAGTGTAGCATTACCACAGAGGTGTGAATGACTCTCCACACATATACTTATGAGCTTAAATCATTCATTTTCTTTTATACTTTCTCCTTGCCTTATTTTCACTGAAATAACACCAAGGTGATGAATGAGTCGGAAGAGCCAGAGACTGTGTTTCTAGGAAATGTGAGAGGAGATATTGTTCTCTGACATGAGATGCTAATGTCTGCCGTATCTGATACATCAGCTGCTTGTGCTGTTCTACAAAAGCAGAATATGAACTAGATTATTACATTTGCTGTTCTGGGTGGTTGGCAGGGCATCGCTATGTAGTCGCTAATGTTTTTTTTCCTGTTTTACAACGTGAGTGTTACAGTGATGATTTAAATCATTAAATACAGATCTACTGGAAGCTCTGGGGTTGTTAATCAATATGTATTGCTATTAAAGCCAGCAGTCTGTATTAGGAATGTGTTAGAAATTAGAAACTTTATCTATATACACTGCTATTCAAAAGTTTGGGATTGGTAAGATTTTGTTATGTTTTTACTAGGGCCGGGACTTGATTAAAAAAAAATATCTAATTAATTAGAGGCTTTGTAATAAATGAATCAAAATTAATCGCATATAAATATTTGACCTGAGAACAGTGAGAAGTAAGTTTTTTTCATATGGATTTTTAGTATAACATTGAATAATGACTAAATTAATGACTACGGATGTGTGTAGTATATACGGCTCAATGTGAAATCACGCACCTGATGGCATTTACCACTGATTACAGGACTGTGTTTACTTCCTAAACTCGCAGATCGGCCGATTGGGATCGGGACATCCCTATTCAGAGCATTACAAACGCTAGTTCGTGCTTCGGTATAATCAGTCCGCCGAAACTCATCCAGTGAGAAACGTTCCGCAGTGCAAAAATAAGTGCGATTAAAATGCGTTAAAAAAATTTTACGCGTTAATTTTGCTTAATTAATTAATCTAAATTAACACGTTAAAGTCCCGGCCCTAGTTTTTAATAGTATTATGCTCATCAACAGTGTATTTATTTGTTCAAAAATACAGAAAAATCTTAAATATTATTGCAATTTGTAATATTGGTTTCCTATTTAATTATACTTGAAACGTGATACAGCACTGAATTTTCATCAGCCATTTAGCAATCACAGGATCCTTCAGAATCATTCTAACATGCTGATTTATTATCAGTGTTAAAACTGTTGTACTGCTTAATATTTTTTGGAACCTGTGATACTTTTTTGCATTTTTTTATGAAAGTTTAAAAGAACAACATTTATTCAAAATAGAAATCTTTCTAACCATATAAATCTTTTTTTTTTATTAATTTACACATCCTTGCTGAATAAAAGTATAAAAAAAGAAAGAAAAAAGAGGAACTGACCCCAAACCTTTGAATAGTAGTGCATGTTGTAACACAAAATGTCTATTTTTATTTTTTTTTTATGTTTATATTCTTGAAAGTATCACAGGTGCCAAAAAAGCAGCACAACAGTTTCCAACATTGATTAAAAATCTGCATATTAGAGTGATTTCTGAAGAATCATCAAATTACATTAAATATAAGCATATTAAAATATAAAACTGCTAAATTGCAATGATATTTCAGAAAATCTTTTCACAAAAAGTTTTCAGTATTTTTAATCAAATAGTTACAGCTTTAATACATTTAAAAAAAAAGATATATATAATAGATTCCAAACTTTAGAATGTCAGTGTACATCTAAATATTTTGCAGCTTTTAAAATACTATATTTATCATGTAATATTTGTAATCAGCAACATTAAATCAGTTATATTTTCCACTTATTTTCAGTGTTTGAGCTCAGTGAGATTATGAATAATCTAAAATCAACTTTAATCAAATTAATATATAGTTCTGAAAATATAAATGTCTAATTCCTACATCTAATTAAAGATACAAAGTATATGTTTTACTTTTTTGTTTGCTGGTTTAATACATTGCTTCAAAATCCAATTTGTAATGTTGTGACTCACGTAAGGTTCTTACCTCGTAACTCTTATATTATGAATCTCCATAGAAAAAAAGAATTAGAAAAACACTTTCAGACTGGACAGGCATGGGCAAACTTAGTAGCAATTCTTGTCTTAGCAACACCACTAATGACTCTTAAATTATTTCTTTTGTAATTCAATTGGTTTATTTAAACAGTTTATGAATAGTGATAGCAAACTTTCCAAATGTGCTAAATGGACTAAACGTGGCCGAATCCATTAAGATAACAAACACGACTGATTTCGTATTTATCTCACAGGCTACAAGTAGACCACAGCCTCTTAATAAAAACCCAAGTCAAACAAAATCACTCAGATTCCGCCAGCATTAAGAAGGTCTATTACTGTTAGCAGAGTAATTGGTTAAATAGTTGCTCAAGGCGCAGGTCTCAAATTTAAGCCAGTGGGATGGAAGGCTCATGCCATTTACAATTACAAACCACTCAGGCTGGTGGCTTAATTTGAGTTTTGATTCAATTAGTTGATTTAATTGCTGTCCATATTGCTTTATGTCTCTTTGATTGATGGGCACGGTCAATGTGACGGCCGTGAGCCATACGCCATGCCAAGCATCCTAAGATGCACACACACACATACACGCACGCAAGTCTTGCTGATGGAGTGAGGTTCATTAAAGTCCTGTAGCCCAAGGAGGAATCCTGCATTCAGCTGGTCTTTCACTGAAAAGCACCATTGCTCACTCACTCACCCTGAAGCTCAAGCTCGCACATGCTCGCCAACACCAAACCGGACTTTCATCTGCAGCCACAAACGCATTAGAAAATAAACAGCCATGTGCTTTCTGCTTTGCATAATTGCCATTTCGCTCAGATCATCACTAAGCAATTAAATAATAGCACTAAATGATGTTGTCCTCTTTGAGCACACAATCACCTGAAAGTGTCGCAACGCCTCCAGAGGAAGAAAGAGAGAAAATGTTTATTCACAGCTCCGAAAGAGGCATGCGTGAGTGCTTTCCTAAGTGTGAGGCCATTAGAGAACCGTGTGTGTGTGTGTGTGTGTGTGTGTGTGTGAAAGAGAGGCAGCGGCGCAGGCAAAGTCAGTCACACTCGCTCTTCACATCCTCTTTTCACTTTCCTGGAAAGTGCTGCAGTCAGGTCAGTGATCTCATATCGGTGTGGACCGTTAGCGCTGTAACGCCTTTCAGCTGCGCTTTCAAGAACCCCTCCATTATGTCCTCTATCACTAATTCATGCAACCTCTTTTACTGATATATATACAGCACATGTGTAGATGTGAAAGAAGTGGGAGGAAGAGTTTGGAGAAGTAGGAAAGAGCCAGGTAAGTGTGGTATTGAATAATGAACTCTTCCTTATACTCTGGAGAGGCTAAACACAGTAAATGCCCTGTGAGTCCGGATCGGTTGTGGAATCACGGCTCTGACACGTAGCATGTCTCACCGACACCTGCCTCTTGCTTCCATTTGCAGCGCTCTCAAATGCCTGGCGCTTTCGTCATGTTTCACCAACACCATGTCTAGACATCATGGAACATCTTTTAAAAGTGCTCCTTCCACCCCCCCAGCTGTCTCACTTTCTTTCTCCCTTCTTTCCTTCCGAGCCGCTATTTTCTGACTGTCGCTCCCTTGAGCGAGCTGTTAAGTGCAGTCTCAAAAAAATCCCATTTACTGCAAGCTAAATCCCAGCTTCCATCCTTTTCTTTACTGTTTTAGCAACTAGTTTGTAGGCTAGAAGAAGAACGAGTGGGAGAAAACTGGGGATAAATGCTAAAATGATATCTAGGCCCAATGTGTCACTGATGAAGAGAGCCTCTGAATGCTGGAAATCTTCTTCATTGTCTCTCTCTGTCGCTGCACATTACTCTCAAACCTTGGCTGGACTGAAGAGACTGATCATGGGATGAATGAGTGAGTGCTCAGGGGGTGAAATAATAATTGTGTTCCTGTTTTTTTACACTTCATTCCCCTCCTGGCCATCTCACTACACTGCATCTCTCCATGCACCAATACCACCTCACTCTCTACTGTCTGTGTTCCTGGTCTCAGACAAAGTAAGTAATGATGTCAGCTACAGCTGAGCTCAACATCAGGGTCAATGGCACAGTAAACTCACTGAGAGCTGCAGGCCTTATCCACAGCAACAGCTCTGCAGAGGTCAGATCAACACAGCATGCAGAAATGGACCTAATATCTCTAGGATCATGCCTGTCTTGTTGCTCACAAACACAGGGTCACTGTGTGCTGGAAGAGATGCAGTTTACAGAGGGGCAGTTTAAAAAAAAAAAAAAAAAGGAAGATCGAAATGGCATATGGATGTATTTACACTTACCAAACTCACATGTACCAGAGCAGCTAAACACTACGGCCTTGCAGCACTACTTCATGGTCCAGCACACTTCCACTGAGGAACTTGGGTTTGGCAGGAGATTGAGCAGACCCAGATTAGAGCCAGGTTTGTTTATGCAATCCTTCGTCCGTGTGCTGCGTATAGGTGGCGGATGATTGATTAGCACATGCTAAGTCCTTTGCATGGCGAGTGACTGGGCTGCTGTGCTTTCAGCTGTGTCTTGTTGCTTTAGTGATGACTATCGCACCGCATTAAAATGAGCCGTGACATTAAGACATGGAACACTCTTTCTGATAATAGCTTGCGATTTGGCGAAAGAATACTTGTGAGTTAGTCCAATTCAAACATGGAATATTACTGTCATTAACCAAGTAAGCAAACAGTGGCGGGTTTTCAGTACACCCAGAACAGGATCTACCCTATTGTGCACTGGGATAATCTGCTATGCCAGTAATTACCAACTTAAGGTCTGCGTGAAATAAATTGTAGAAGGTAAGGCTCAGTCTGAGTAGGCATCACCACAGACACTTACTGTAAATCTAGTCTAAGTTCAACCATCAGCCTTGTCAGTCAGCAGCAAGACGTTCACATTTCAATACTTATTTGGAAAAGAAAAGCAGCCGATTTCTACAGAGTAAATTAAAACAAGCTCAAGTTTAAGCTGAGAATATAAAACGGTTATTTATAGCTCAAAACATCATCAAATTAGCCAAAGAATTAAGTAAACACACAAGCATTTGGGGACTTTTCTGAATGATGTCATTCTAATTCTATGGAAACCTGAGGAGGTTTCTGTGCAGTACTGCACGCAGATTCCGTGAGAGCTGACTAATAACCAATTCCTAGTCAGACAATTAACTCAACCACAAAAAAAAAAAAGGACCCGACAATTTTATAAACTGAAACTCTGACAACTAGTGCGCTGAGGCTAAAATATCGAGTGATGAATGTTTTGATGGCTTTGGAGAGGTTGGAAAACAAACATCCTGCTTCTTTCATGAGTGCTAACAGCCAATCGAGAGGAAGACAGATTTTTGGCGCCCTGGAGTGTCTAGCCATCGGACAAGTATGTACAGACGAGTGTTACTGGCGGATGTAAGTGCATTGTTCCTAGTTTCGTGACAAAAGCTCTAATCATCGTAAGTTCAGCCGGTCACAGTTCAGTCAGCTCAGTGGTGGTCACAGCATGCAAGTGTCCATTTATGTCGGGGAAACTATGGTCATGTACATGTGTTCTTTCTTTTACCAGTTGTGCAAGGGCCAGCCATGTGAGTGTTTCAGTGCTGGGAAGCTACTTCAAAACTGTAGTTAAGCAAGCAACCAGATATTCAAAAACGAAAGCAGTTCAACTACAGTCAAGCTGAATAAGCAGTTAGCAACACTATAAATTATTGCTAAAAAAGCTAACAACATTAACGTGCGTGCATATATAAAGGTGTTGCGTATGTGTGTTTTAGAGAGTGTATGTATGCGTGGTGCTGTCACAGTAAAGCTCTGCCCTGAGGGTTGAACTGAATACTCAAAGATGAAGAGGAAGGAGAGGAAGAAAGAAAGAGAGTGTGCTTGAGAGCTGTCGCTAACATCCTCTTCACAATGAAGCTATTGTGGCATGTCCGGCTCCGACAGTGTGGGCTCTCCTTCAAGTGCACAAAAACCCATCGGCCTTAATAATTTTAAAAGAACATGTATATTTGGTTCAGTAGACAACAAAGGAGAGTCCTTTCAACTTTGACACACGATTACTGTAAGACCTTTCCATAATCACAGTAGTGCGCTAATCAACCAAACAAAACATACAAGCATGCATTTATATATTGATATGAATGAAGAAACATAAACAACATTTTAGCATTATTACAAGAAGTACATCACTACTACAAGTAAAGCATTTTCTGATTTTGAATTGTGAACCAATGAACTGATACACTGAAATAAATCCAACGTGAGAAAAATATTCGCTGCAGCATTTTGTTTAAAGACAGACAGACAGTGTATTAGCATTATCAAATTTTTAAGAGTCATGTCTTTTCTGAGAGCCTCTGTAAGGCTGAAGGGGGATGGGGATTTGAGAGTGTGCACTCAGTACTGTAGGCTCAACGGGGAAATAGATAGAAATGTGTTTTTTTGGGGGGGCGGCTGAAGTAATGAGGAATGACAGAGACATTACTCCCTGTGTGTAACCTCAGTAAACACTGGCAGCGGTGGTGTGGGGAGGGACACCACGCTTGACAGGGTTGAGGCCTGTCCTCTTCCCCCAGCTTAAATAGAATTTACGTTAGGTTAGCACCAATGACAAAAATCCAATTTACAACATTATGCCGCCGGCCAAAATCTAATTTTGAGATGACTGCATTTCAAGAGTTTTCTCTTACATTCCTTGCGTGACGGTAAACTTGGAGTCTTGCGTTCGCTCTCTATTACCTGCAGGAGAAGAAATTCCCAGTTCTCAGTTTTCCAATTTCATTGATGTTATAACTACGCAAGAATGCGAAATCTGTGGACTGGAGGAAGGGCATAAATGGAATGAAACATGGAGAAGTAGTTAGCGACTGATAAAGTAGAAGAAAAAGAGTCTGAGATGTCCCCTGACGCTACAACCCTCTTCTGAAGAAGCGCCTGTGCGTGAGGAGATGCTAAGTGTTGAACCATCTGCTTTCAACCCTAAGATGCTCCCGGGTGAACCTGCCTTATTAAACGGGGTGTCCCACAACTACAAAGAAAGCTTCTCAGGTATTACATACGCAGATGCACTGGCTCACCCACAGCTCAACGACACAATCCCACGCTGCTTTACAACCGATCGGATAAATCCCACAACAGCTATAAAGTCGTGTTTAGATGGCAAACCTGTGAAAAGTCTAAGAATAAAATTACGGCACTTACACACTAGAAAAGAGATTGAAATTGGGATCCAGGGAGGTTATAAATACAAACAAACAAACAAAGAAATAAAGCAAAGTACACTAAAGGAGTTAGAGCTTTTTCATATTTGGCTCCAAAACTCTGGAACAACCTTCCTGATAACGTTCGGGGTTCAGACACACTCTCTTTGTTTATATCTAGATAAAAGACGCATCTTTTTAGGCCCACAGAGGACTTCAGATGATGCCAACCCTGGAACAACACACAGCACTACCGAACCCTGCTACTAATTTATAATGTTCCTTGTCTGTTTGATTACGTTATTAATTGATCTTTATCTCACATCTATGCCATATCTACATGTACAAGCTACTACTACATATACTGTAAAACATTACTTTGGTGTAAAGCTGCTTTGCAATGATATGTATCATGATCTATCTATCTATCTGTCTATCTATCCATCAATCCATTCATCCATCCATGGATGTGATGTGCAATCAACATATTCATAGCATTCTATTACACACTGTCAACTCTAATCATACATACAAGCATACTGTATTATGTCGCACATGAATCCTAAAAGACCTTTAACAGAACACCAGTTACCGTCTAGACACAACCCAGACACGACCCATGACAACAAATGAAGAGGGTACTCTGGATGACTATAGGGTAATTACCAATATTCGGCCGTTACTCTCAGCACTTACTGCCACATTAGTCGGTACCTTCAACAAAGATCCAAATGGAAATGGCTCGAACTCTTAAAGTCTGGCACCGATTCCTAACTGCAGCTGGACGTCTGGGTGAAAAAGACACAGACTGACATAACTGATGGCTAGTGCTCATCAGAGGCTCCAGCACCCTGTCCCCAGCCACCGTGCTGTTTATTTAGAGCCTCTCGCCGCAATCCATTTTTTGTCCGTACTCTGGGTTTCCTGCTTCAGGAGATGCTTAACATTACATTCATCCACCAGCCCGTGGGGCCAAAAGTTGAGAGTAATGTGATCAGTAATGAATTTTGTGTTACATTAGGCTGTATAAATGGACGGACAAGCGCAGACTACAAGTGTCCGGGAGTCGGGCTTAATCTAATGATGCAAAAATAGAGACAGAACCAATTATGGAGAGGGCCAACTCTGTGCTGCTGCAGGGACTGCAAATGAATAGGTACAAATCGAATTAGTGCCTAATAGACGCGCTACGAGAGAGGGCCAGTCGATGCTAAATGCATTAGGGCCTTGTGACCTCGCTGCTCGAAGCAGCAGCGTCCAGGATCCAACCTCCATCTTCTCTAGATATCAAAGAAAGTCTTGTTCAGACGAGGGGGAGGGCCGGAGAGCAGCAGCTTCCTAAATGAGTTAAACATTTGGATTGTCAAGTGTGGCTATTTCGCCCCCTCATTTCGCTTCGCTCTGCCGCCTCAATGCAAATGACCTAATTTGTTATTGTAAAACCTCTGAAATGTTTCTTTTCCAAGATCTGTATGAGAAATCACGTAAATAAGACAAGACGTATTCTTATCTCTGTGTAATTCAAACAGGATTGAGGAGACGTAACTGATTGTCACTGGAGGAATTAGCAAGAGCGAATCGAAAATACGGTTTACCTTATTAACTTCTGTGGGAGTTAGTTTGCTTTTGAGCTTAATGAGCTACTAATGAGAAGAACAAACTTGACTTAAGTTCTATTGGTAGGTCTTTACCAAAAAATAAATAAATACAGTCTCAGAATAAAAGGGTACAAAGCTGGCAATGAGGGGATACCCTAGGGTACAAAAGCTAAAAAGGTACATCTTTAAAGATACATATCAGCACCTAAAGTGCATGTAAATACTTGATGAAATACTACATGAAAAGATAACACCCCAATGACAGTTTTATACCTTTTTATCTTAGTATACAGTTATCATTACATATTCTACTTTTGAACATCACATAAAATAAATATGTCCCATACAAAGTCCAATGTTGTTCTGGGCCCCAAAGACCAAAACACTTGAAACATTACTTTTGAAGAAAGTCACACAAATTTGGAAAAACAAAAATATGTGACATCCTCTAAAATCTGTTGCTTTTAATGATATGTTATCTGATATCCTTTGCCTATAAGATGTGCATAATACCATTAATGACAGGATCTGCCCTCACCTGTCCCAGAGCTCACTATGTCTCTGCTGGGCGACTCTGACATTGCATCTGCCAGCCTTTCCTTCAGGCCCTCTTCAGTGGCTTCCACAGAGGACATGTGACGCAGTCCGAAACTCTCAGGCCAGCTGCCACACACCTCCAGCAGGGTGACGCTGCGGTCAAACATGCCTGCCAGAGAAAAAAACAGAGAAGAACAACAGTTCAAACCACAATTTTGATTCACAGTGCAACTGTATTTTATTTTATTTCTGTCCGTTATATTTTATGATGATGATCATATCAAAATCACACTGTACTGTCTCTTGTAAATCTTCTGTAAGTCTCATTGAAGTCATGATACACAATGAAGCTGAAAAGCATCTATGGCTACGCTGGTGTAACTCGGAGGTCATAAACAGCTATCTGTGTTTCATCTGGCACACATAGCAGTTTGAGCCCCATCCGACCCCCCCCGCCTTCCTCTGACTGGGATAGCAAAGAGGAAATGACTGACCCCTGAAAAACACCACTGTGGGCCAATATGACTTCAAACAAAAACACTGGGCTCATTTTTTCCAGCAATAAGCGTCTAGGCCAATAAAAGAGATATTGCATAAGGAGGGGGGTGTTAAGGAAGCGCAGTTTGTCTGTCTCCCGTGATGCTGCATTTCAGACAGTGGCGTCTTTCTATTATAGATACCTGCCACATGAAATACAGCTGCTTTATCTGAGCGGCCTGTAGGGAGACCCTTTGATCTGCAGGCCAACGGCTATCTGGCCTTGTCTGGCCTCCCCTGCAAACCCTCAGCCACACTCGAGGCCTCTGACAGGCGCTAATGCACGGGCGAGAGAGGAGCGCGGGCGGCCAGTGGCGCAGCGCTGATAGGGAGGCAAGAGGCCTGCCGTTATCTGCTGTAAAACACCAGCCCGGCCAGACTCACAGACAGCAGATAACTTCATACCACTTCATAAAAAGCTGTTTGTCCCGTGTCTGCCATTGACTCCTCAAAGCACTGAAATCGCCAGAGTCAATAGGCCCGGCATCAAAGTAACTTCCTGCAGAGGCAGAGTGGGAATGGCAACCATACCTGCTGCCCACAATCAACAATCACCAAGACACTACAAGCACATACTGAACAGCACTTTGGTCTTTTATGGGATTTTGATATTTCATAATACCAAAAAAATAAGTACAGGAATCAAGTTTCAATCATATCAAACCAATAAAATAAAAATACACGAAATACAAAAAATGACTTAAAAAATAAACTATGAATTAAAATGACCACGGAAGGAAATGGAATCAATAAATACACTATACATTGAATTTATGCAGTTTTAAATTAATATTTATAATAACGATAATCTCTATAATGTAGCCCATATATAAGATCAGTACATTTTTTTTGTTTTGTTGTTTATACTCACTAAAGCTGTATTTGGTTTATAAAAATAAAATAATAACAGTAATACTGTAAAGCATTATTTAAAAAGAGTTGTTTTTATTTGCAATATATTTAAAAATAAAATGTAAAAATGCCATTTATTCCTGCTATGGCTGAATTTTCATCAGCCATTATTCCAGCCTTCAGTACCGCATGATCATTCAGAAATCATTCTTATATGCTGATTTGGTGTTCATGAAACATTTATTCTTATTATTAACATCTTAAACCAGCTTAATGTTTTTTTTAAATCGTGATGATCCTTTTGGGGTTCTAAAAAAGCAAAAATCAAAGTAGAAGCATTACAAAGGTCTCTCCTGCTACTTTAAATCAACTTTAATGATTAAAACCTGTGCTGAATAATTACTGACCCTAAACTTTGATTGCTAAGCTTACGAGTCAGCAACCTGTTCAGAAGAAAGACAAACACCTCACCAGAGCAAAAGTGCTTTCTTTTAAAGTCAGAGTCATCAAACTGCTGGAAGTTTTAATCGCGTTTAGGAGGCTGTACATCTGTAAGCATTATTTTAAAGCAGCCCAACAGCTGAAGGAGAACGGCACAGAGGATGTGGGGTCAGAAGTTCATCTCCACCAATAGGGAAGATCTCTTCATCAGACTGGCTGACAGCCGCCACAGCCCACATTCCACATTATTCACACCCGTCAGAGCTCAGCCTCACCAATTTAATAATAAAACGCCTGCCGCAGGTTCTGGGTGAGACAGAAGGCCTGAACAGATCCACGTGGATCCTCGCGTGTTCTTCTTGCTTTTGATTCTTTGCTTGGAAATCCTGTCTGAACCACTGAGGTATGAGGATGTGATGTCAACATTAAACAGGCAGGAGAAGTTTCTTATCGTCATAAAAACCATGTGGGTTAGTCATCTCCTAGATGTTGGCAAACGCAGGGCTACTTATCTCATTTTTGAGATTTTCTTTATTCAGTTCAAAGAACATTCACCTTGACTGTCTTGGGTTACGGCAGGTTAACTGAGGCATGCGGGGGACACACATTATTCCGTTTCTGGGCTACAAGGGGTACCAGAGAAGCGTAAGCACAACAGCAAAGGTGGGGCTAATTCAATTAGGTTTTATTAAGGGGCCATAAGTGAAATTGAGCTAACAAGCAATTATCCCCAGGAAAGTGTGTTAGACTTGTGTAACGTTGCTCACTTGTATCTAAAAACAAACAGGCTTCTCGTGGAAAATGGACAGTGTGTAAATCACAGGCTGTCATTTGGCCAAGGCGGCATCTGCTTGAACTGCCCCTGCTGAGAAGACCTCCACCTTTTTCTGGCCTTCTGCCACTTTTATTTAGAAGAGGGTAGATGGAAGACAGGAAATGATAGGGAGAGAGAAGTGCATCGGGAACATGATCAACACAGTACACACTAATTAAAAAAACCCGAAATTAACAAGAAAAAAAGAAAAAGAAAAAAATGTTGGTGGCAAATCACAAAAGTTACATCAAAACAAAAAGCAAAGCAAAACTAAAAGTGAAAGAAAACAAAACCAAATCTGGTGGCAAATCTGTTTTTTTATTACTTAAAAAAATTAAATAAAAGAAATGGTGTGGCAAATCACAAAAATTACACATAAGCTGACTAAAATAATAGAAAACAAACAAACAAAACTATTAAATCTGGTGGAAAATCACTAAAGTTAAAATTAAAAAAATGAAAATAAAAAATAAAATAAAAGCAATTTGGTGGCAAATCACAACAATTACAGATAAGCTGACAAAAAACCCCCCAAAACTATTAAATCTGGTGGCAAATCACCAAAGTTGCTTAAAAGGAAAAGCTGAATAAAATAACATCAAATAAATTAAAATATTATTACTAACTACTAATAAAACTGATTGCTAAACTTTTGGGGAAAAACAGCACGGCCAGAATTTATTTGAGGCCTGCAGTTAGACAAGAAAACTTTATTATCAGTTGATTATGGCCTTGCTCGAGTGAGTGTCCTCTTTGAGGAGATCAAGCCATCCAACTCTCCAGATAAGAGCAACACTGGGCACTCAGGCCGGCTTTATTTCCGTGCCCTCCAGCTCCTCGGTGTGTACCCTGCTTTCACTGGCTCTTAATCAGAGACCACTTTAAAGTGCCGCCGGTATACAGACACACACAGCATCAACGGCTCCTAAAAGCCAGACTGACAGCGCTGCAGAAGAGCGCACCACAACTAGAGCGATACGGACCCAAAAGCTGCCAGAAGTGTTTAGCGGCGATGTGTGAGTGTTAATGTAGATGTAAGCTCTGAGGATTAGCAGTCAGATAGATGGCCATAAGGAAGTTTTTTCCCCCACCTCCAAGGCTCCCATCCTCATTACATTACACTGCCTTTTAAATCATTTACTCCCTTGCTCTCTCTTTTCACTCTCGCTCTTTAGCTGTGAGAGTGTGAGTAATCC
>JAUMHI010000057.1:10563889-10598964 GCA_032359435.1 Enteromius unitaeniatus | reverse complement strand
ACGAGTAAACAACTAAACGAATGAACGAACACACTATTGAACCACAACTGAACAAATTACTAACTGAACAAACAATCGAACTACAAACGAGTAAACAACTAAACGAATGAACGAACACACGTTTGAACCACAAATGAACAAATTACTAACTGAACAAACAATCAAACTACAAACGAGTAAACTTCTAAACGAATGAACGAACACACTATTGAACCACAACTGAACAAATTACTAAACAAACAAACACACTACCGAACCACAAACAAGCAAACTACTAAATGGACAAACATGCAAACTATCAAACCACAAACAAGTAAACTACTAAACGAACAAACAAGCAAACTATCAAACCACAAGTGAACAAACTACTAAACGAATGAAAAACCTATTGAAGCACACAATAACAAACTACTAAACCCAACAATCATTCAAACCGCAATTTAATAAACTAGCAAATAATATACAGAGACACACTGAAAGATATACAGGCAAACTATAATACCGTGTGTGTGGACCTGAACATGTCTCTCAGATCTATGAGAGACGCGTAAAATCTGGCGCTAGGGGTGAGAATCCACATTAATCACAATACCGCCCATCCCAGCAGACCCCATCCATCAGACCGCTGTTGCCGGCGGAAACCCGAGCCCACGCACCGCCTGAGTCTGCCAGCCCGCAGTTGACGGATGGACATGGCCTTAATCCCCACATAACACAAACACACACCTGTACTCACTCTCTCTGTCAGTCTCAAGCACACATACTTCTAATACCTTAGAGCAATGAAGATGCACACAGGGACAAATACAGCATGCATTAAGTTCATGTAATAAATCCTGTTACATCTGGTCTGACTACAGGAATACAGCCATGGTATAAATACTAAGAACTTTGCTCTCATAAAAAATAAATAGTCTGCATGAAACCAGGACGTATTTAACTTTGTGATGGCTAAATTGCAGCATATAAAAGGATTTCTTTTATTTAACCTTTTAAATTTATTTAGATAAAACAGTATGGGCATACTTGTCACTTATTGGCCTATATTTCCTAAAAAGAAAATAATTACAGGCTTATCACTATTGGTCGACATATAAATTACAGTATATATCTATGTAATGAAATGTATACATTTTTAAGCACGACTTAAGCATTCAGATACATTTTACTGCCCAGCATTCCCATTCATTCAACAAGTCCAAACTAAAGACACTCTTTCTGTGTCTCTTTCAGCATTTATTTACAGTGTTTGCATTTCCGAGGGTTTTGATAGTTGACACTCAGTCGGGAAATGACCCAGCAAAAACAAACTTGCGTCGCATACTGTTTACTGTTGCCTTAACGCACAATGACTAAATAACAGCGTGTTATTTAGATATTCTCATGCGAGCAGAAATGGAAAGTGTTCAGGGCACTCAGGGGGCTTTGTGATCTCATTTGTAACGAGGAGGGACGCTCAGACAGACATGGCGACGGTGATTCCTGCGTTTGTCCGGCTAACTAAGTTAGGATCGCACGGACAACAATTTGTCTCATGTCCACCACTGGGGGAGGAAAGAAAAGGAGAGAAAGTGAGAGAGAGAGAGTGAAGACGTGCAGAGGACAGAGGTCTCAGCTGGCTGTGAGATGGGAGGTTAGCGCCGTCGAGTTCCCCCCTCACACAGACACGTCCACAGGGCCCTGGCCTTGTCAGATGGCATTATCTATCAGACCGGTGATGTGCACCACAGAGGCTGCACTACGGGAGAAAGTGATCTGATTGATTGGAAGCACTGTTACACCTGACTGGAACAATGACTTGATTGGCCACCAGGTCTGAGGACCCTGGATTCTCCTCTTCAATGACAGAATAGCAGTGGACTACTAGGTTAAATCAGATAAATGTTTGGGGGGAACTGTACACGTTGGATTTATAAAACAGATACTGTAGCTCTTAGCTGGTAAATCTGATTCTATAAGCCATGATGTAATAGCTAATTAACATATTAATGTACAACAGTAAACAACTTGCGATTAAGTTAAACTGTACCTACAAATAAACAATCAAAATGTTTATCTTGGTCAGAGTAAACCTGACACAGAACATGGTACATAAAACGTTTAAAAAACGTTTAAAAGCAGCTGTTGACAAGTGCCTGTGATGGAAACAGTGCCACTTTCCTCTCATTGGACGGCTGAGCGATACAAACCCTCTTATCATTGTTATTCAAAGATGAAGGGCCAAAACTTCACCCTTAGTATTCTTAACAAAAACTGCCAACTTAAAAAACAAACTGCTGCCGATTAAGCCGAAAAAACAAGCTGTGGAGCTAATTAAAGGCCTAATTTAGAGAAACATATTGCTTATAATCACTTACAAACACTTCCTGCATCATGCCGAAAGTTCAATTATAGGTTTAGCGTAGCAGAGCGCAGGACCGCCACGTTCTGATGTGGCAGTGTGAAGCAGAACCTCCTCGCAGTAATAACAGCTCTGATCTCCAGACTCCAGGGCCATGCAGGACAAGCACCACCCGTGCTGCCAAACAGCCAGCCTGCCGTCCCCAGGGTCCAGGCAGAGGTCACGGCCCACTTTGGCAGCAAAGAGAGTAGGCAGAAAGGATTTTCATTTGGACATGGTGCAATCTGTCACAATCCCATTTGATAATGAGAAATCACCGCCTAATGTGTCTTTAATCTGAGCGTTTTCGAGTTATTACGCAGACTATGCAGCCATAGTTATATTTCCTCTCCACTGTCATCTCTAAACCCTCCTAAGTGGAATCTTATCGGAGAGACTGAGGAGAGAAGTAAAGTCTCATCAGTCAGTGAGTTTGGGACTGTGGGTTACAGGCCACTGAAAAGCAGATGATTGTGGCCAAATCCAGCCGTCCACCTGGGACCATCCAGCACTCAAAGCTGCTTATCCTGGGCACATCACGCCGCTCCAACCGGACAAATAGGCCTTCACCAACTTGTGTCAAATCTCCTCATTTGGGAGTCCAGGTCTCCTATGGGTTTAAACTGGTAATCTGAAAAAACAACTATTATTAACAATGTAAAGAACTTTAGTGATGGAAACATATTTATGGTGCTAATAAAATCAGATCTGCTTGACTACTGTGGCTAAATAAAAAGATTTATGTGGTGCTTTAATGGTATGGACAGACCGTAATCTGTACTATAACTATTCATAATATACATACATAAAAGCGAACCTAGATAATATACAGTTAGAAAGTGATGAACTCGATTTAACTTTCTTATTTTAATGGCAGATTCCCCTCACAAACTAATTATGTGTCACATAAATACCGGAAATCAATAATGAATTAGACTAAAAACTCCTAAAAAAATTATATTTGAATACAATTTGGATAAATAATAACAACTGAGTTAGAAACGGCTAGTCAAATTTATCTAGAAATGACACAGCTGACTTTGAGTCTTTTAGCTACAAAATAAGATGCAAAGATGAAAGACAGAAATGTATTAAGAATCCATTACTAAATTAAAATAGTACATAACATAAAATGATGTATCTGAATCAGAAAATACTCGAACAATAGAGAAACTCACCCTGAGCTACGAAGGGTCAAGGACTAGCAACGGAATCAATGCTAAGCAACTTTAAATTCGATTTTAAAAATAACCTGAATGGTTAAATTCTGAGAGCAGCCAAGTGTGCACAGACATGTATGAATGCAAATAAAACGTCGGAAGCAAGGCAGCCTGAGAAGAAGAAAAAAGAAACGGCCTTTAGAAGGAGTAACGTAGAGCGGTAATGTGTGCAATGACATCTGGGACTGTAATCAGCCGGACGCTTTCAAGACCTGCCAAAGCAAACAAGGCAATAACAAATCCACTGTACAGATCATCGATCTGCCCTGGACCAGGCCAAGGCAAACACAGGAGGACAGGAGTCTGCAGAGCAGGATCAGTCACTTTCAGTGACCCTTACAGTCCACCGATCCCCCCCAACATAGTGTCACACCATCCCACCTAATGTCTTTACCCAAAAACACCTGCAAGCTGAAGCTTAATTTAACAAACAATGGTGGGATGTTCAGTTCAGATGAATGTTTCTCCTAAATCTTATCTATCGGCACTAATGTGTGACACTTAACATCTAAATTGGCATCAAAGTTGTGTGTGACACCCCGATACTCCCATACTCCATTTATCACCACATCTGGCAGCCTTTTCATCACAAAAGGTGCATAAACAAATAAACAAATATTGGTTTTGGAAGAACTGCATATTCACGAAAGCATACAATGTACCTATCAATGATAAAATAGTTCCAGATGGAGAAGAATAATAAATGAAAGACCTCATTGATTTTTTTTGAGAGGGTGACTGAGTGCAGAAACGAGGCTCTTGCACAGGAGTATTTGTGCTGGGTGGAAAATAGAGACGGGTTAATCTGATTTGAGAACAGCCCAAGCAGCGGTGGTGCTGAGGATGATGCAGGAGCCAAAAGAACCTAGCACGGCTGGGAATTCAGCAAAAATGAGACAAGATGGGAAAGCAAACTTTCACTTCGGGATTTGAGTGAGCTAATGAGGTTGAAAGATCAAACATTCAGGCAGCAGAAGTCTCTATAGAGACTGCCAACATCTGCTCCGAGAAGAGGCACAGAGAACCTACACTAGTGTCAAATAAATTTAGACATTCGTGACAAAAAAAAAAGTTAGTGGGAATCTCACTGTTCCCCAAAAGATCAAAATGTACAAAAAAATCAGCTCTACACCAGACTATTAAACCAGCTAACCAGTAAAAATAAAATACAGATTTAACTGCTAAAAAAACTTGTTTCTGCCTTGATATGATTGTTATTGAATGCCTGTTTATCATAGTTGCTGCTATATTCCACAAAATAATTTTATATCTTGCAATGCTACTTTATTTTTAAAGCTTTTGATCCAAAATTCCACTAATTAAAAAACAACAACAAAAAACTAAATATGAAAAAAACCCAATAAATAATAAAATGTAATACAATTAAATACAGAAATAAAGGTAATAGTACACTTATTTCTTAAAATTGCACCATTATTTGTCCCAGTCGAGATTATATCCCACAACATTATTTTATATATTGCAATGTGACTATATTTCTTATTTCTGTCTCACCATCAGAACGGTTTTATCTGATGCACTAAAAATTCTATTAAAATTAATAAAATAACTACACCATGTGACACATGTGTCTATATTTTTCTATCTGTCTATTACATCAAAATCAGCTAAATTAAAAAAGCAACGTTCCCAAAACTTAGTTTTGAAAACAGAGTAAAATGTGGTCTGCATTAGCACTAGGAACAATATGAAATGAATACAATGCAAATGGAACAGTATTTTTTGCTGAGGTAGAACATAAATCGCCTGGTCAGCTCACACCACACATGCCCTGGGATGAATGATGCTTCACCGGCAGGAACCACTGTCTCCACAGCTTGAAACGAGAGCAATGATTCACTCACCGAAGATCCAGCAAGAGCACAAAAGAGACACACACTCCTCTTCATACAAACATAGCCCCCGAAGCCCAGAAGTAGAACAGAGTGTCAGAATTAGATCTGATCCACCGCAAGGCAGCCCGCACCAGAGCAAGGCTTTTCCCTGATCAAAGCGGCGGTGGGATTTCCTCCACCCAGGCTGCAGGCAGCACCACTGCGCTCCATCAACCCAGGGGACAGATTTTCAACATTTTGGGGTGACGGTCATCTGTTTTGGGTGTGGAAAAGTGAAGCAATAGATAGACTGTTACATTCAGGGCAAAGAACGGGAACAGTTTGTCTTGTGTAAACTTTTTCCAAGGGAGAAGTACAAAGAAAGAGGTGAAAAACTGGAAGCCGCCGCATCTGCTCAGGCTTTGTGACGGACAATGAGCTCTGAGCTAATGTCTGAAGCAGCGTCCTCTTTGCAAAAACCACAACCACATCATCTGAGAGCGGAAGAGGGAGAAACAGAGAGGGAAGCTGGAACGGCCTCATTATATCAGCCTGATATCATCCTAACCACGGCCTCAACGCCACACCACTACAAACAGAGAGACATGGAGACTGATGAGTGTGTGGAGACGAGATGTTTAAGGGGATAGACTCTCAAAGACTGCAAAAGCTGACATCCCTTATGGGCTCTGCTGATTATTAGTAATGCTAATCACTAAGAAACTAAGTGAATTCAACGAAAACAGTCAAGGAAAGTCATACATTATTCACCATAAATGACAATGAAGTCTATTTTTGGACACTTAAACATTTTGACATTGTTTTATGAAAATTTCACAAATATTTTTATTAAATATATAGATATATATATATATATATATATATATATTATATAAATATGTGTAGTTAAATATACATCATAAACAATGTAATTTATGATAATATAAATAAAATTATGTCTGCACACAATTTCACCCCTATTATTTTGTTCAAAAATTTTAGGAAATAAAAATTATTGGAAAAATGACAATGACATTTCAGACATAAAATAAGATTTCAGTTTTTTTTTCTTTACTTTTTGCAAACATGACCCATCATTTCTTGACCTGGTAATTTCTTTGATAAACAATGACTTTCAATGAGTAAAAAAAAGAAAAAACATATATATATATATATATATATATACACATACACACACACAGTAAAAAAACAAAATGTACAGTATGTACTTTTTTCCGCTTCAAATATTGACTACTGTGTGTATATACATATACATATATATATAGACTAAGCTGCTCAGTTCTTTAACTTGAATAGATAATAAGAAATACAGCAAAGCACGAAGCTAAAAAGTTACATTTTCTCAGCAAAGTCCAGTTAAGACGACCTGATAAACAATAAACAATGACAAAGAAATAGAGAAAGAAGGCAAAATGGAGTCTGAGATCAAGAAATGTGACAGAAACTGACAGAAAACCCGTGAAAGAGAGACAAGGAACGAGCATGCCAATAATAGATTTAAAAAGAGAGAAAAAAGAAACAGAAAGAAGGATGAGGCAGAGTGCTGGAACAGTAATACGAAGTAACTAAATCCAGATGGGCCAGCGAGGCAATGCAAGGCGAGGAGGCGAGCGGCCTGTGTGAGAAAGAGCAGACGGATGCACAGCTGCCACAGCGGAGGGAGGCTGATATTCTGCGGCCTGTCTTCCCCTACAGCTTACACATCAAAGAGCCCAGGGCCCAGCCCCAAGCCAGCACTGCCGCCATGACAGAAAAACAACAACAACAACAAGTGAGCCGGAGAAAATCACTGTCAGATTTGGGCCGGGCCTCCCCACGCTCCTTCCCCTATCATTTTCTGTATTAGCTGTGGTCTGGGTGCAGAAATCTCCCATTATGTGGGTCAAGATGCATGGCTGCGTGGATTTGAGAGCATCTACATGTCGTTTTCACCAAGCCAGAGAGCTGGAGCCCAGCTGGTGTTGCGGTCGGTTCCGGCCCAAGATTTATACTTCCAGGGCGTTGATGAAACTGTTGCTTATGACCTGCACCCATACACACACATGAAGGGAGCGTGGCCAAGTCGTGATTAGAGCCGGAGCCTACAGCTTGCATCTTAATTCCAGAGGGCTGACTTCACACGTGCTCGACCGCTGCAATTACCACTCATTTCAACTTGGGCTCGGTTTCACAGCCTTCACAGAAAGCATTCTGCACTCCTATTTCTTCATTTGTGCCGTCGTCCGACCTTCCGCAAGCTGAGAAACTATTCATTAAATAATCATTCACAACTTCAAAGATGACAAGAAAAAGATCTTGGGTGAATAAAGGAACGTAAAACAGGACTTTGGTCTTGCTAAAAGGAAACAGAAGTAATGTGCGCCTTGAAGACAGCGGTGTAGTTCTGTGTTTGAGGTTGTAGAAAAAACAATTACGTCTAGACCTTCACACTCCAGGGCTGTCTGTGCTGTGATTTAAGAGTGTGCTTCTTCTATAAGCTTCTGGTCATTGCAAGTAATCACAGAGACCTTTATTGACTCTCTTAGAATCTCTTAGAATTATATTTAATTAAAAATGTAATTTCCATTAGCTTTAAAATGTAATTTATGGTGAACTAAAACTTTATCTGTGCATAATAATTTATTTATTTTATTTTTTTTAAATATATTATTATATTTTTTTAAATATTATTTTAATAATAATATAATTGTTAAGAATTATAAGTTTAAATGCAAAATCATATATAAATACATGCAAAATCAAAAACAACAATATTTGATGTCTGTAAATCTAAATGACGAACCCAAAGTCGAGAGCTGCATATATTAAAATCCAGTTTTGATGATTGATAAGTACTTTTTGTTTTCATCTCAACTGAATTTTGCTTTACTGACATTATGAACACAGCTCTTTCCACTTTGTGGTTTATCTATGGATGGAAGGTGGAGGAGTGAGTGTGTGTGTGTGTGTGTGTGTAACTGGCCAGCTTTGACTGTGCTTTGCAGCCCTGTGCCCATATATCAAGCCTCCCGCCGTTCTGTGCCTCCTTCCCCGCTGTGCAAATTTGTCCAATTAGCCACGGCCCCACAGGGTGGAATTCAGTGTGAAATGGGCCTGCCACTGTCCACAGATTAACCAACAATAAAAACCATTTCACAGACACGCCCATTTACAGCCCGGCAACAGCAGCACTTCTGAGGTGAGATGCAGCGGTAACCTCCCATTACCCTAACACGTCCAACCCGTGGCTATTTTATCACCTCTCACCAATGACCCGCGCACTGACATGCAACCCCGCGAGCAGCCGGGATTAGACACATAAGAGCTTTACGCATGTTGTAAGAAGCTCATGTCTCTGTTTTCCCATTTCAAGCAAGTTATGCATTTTTTAAAAACAGATTACAAATAATAACAAACTGTGTGAAAAGTTTTATGAATGTTACATTTATAATAAAAAATAATAATAAAGAAAATGTAAACATAGAAGAAATGATAAAATAACAATGCAAAAATAAATAAATAAATAAATGCAGAAATAAAATACATATAAAAAAAAAAACTACCATCCATACTAAGACTACGTTTTGGCCAAGTAACTAAGTATGTATCATAATATTCAATAGTGTTTATTGCCAAAAAAAAAGAATAATAATAACAATTAATTAATGAACTGAATAAATAATACTAAATACCATACTAAGAGTGCCGTTTTGACCCTGTGACTAAACATGGGTCATAATATTCAGGAGTGTTTATTGCTAAAAATAAATAAATTAATTAAATAAAATCCATATTTGACATCTATACTAAGAGTGAGATTAATTTTGGCCCTGTGAATAAACATGTTCTAATGTGTAGAGTGTTATAATGTAAATGAAAAAACAACAACTGAAACAGAAAACAGAAAAAGATAAAAACAGAAACAGAAAAAGTAATACGTTTAAAAAAAATAATAATAATAATGTGGTCTCTACAAATAAAATCAACTTAAATCCATACTAACATCTATATTAAGAATGCCATTCATTTTTGCCCTGTGAATAAACATGGGTCATAATTTTCAGGAGTGTAGTAATGTAAACAAAAAGCAAAACAGAACAGAAAAATTCAAAAAGTTTAAAAAATGTAAATCAAAAACAAAATTAAAATGTTGCACTAACATACTAAGAGTTACATTATTTTGACCCTGTGACTAACTATGGGTCATAATATTTTAGGAGTGTTATAATAAAAAATAAAAAATCTAATCAAAGAAAAAACTACATTAAAAAAATACATAAATAAATAAAACATTTATTGCACATTCATACGAAGAGTGCAATTAAATGTAAAGGGTAGTGTACATGAGCAATGACTCTGTGTAATACAGATGCTGTGTGCTCACACATAATAATTCTCAGGAGTGTTGTACAGTAGTTTGGCTTAACAATCCCAGACATGACTAATCAAATGAAGACAGAGCTGAGTTCCAGTAAGGTGCTCAGGAGTTTCTAATAAACAAAAGAGCATCCATTAGACTCGGCTGTAGAGCACATGGAACGGCACTGACATCATTCCTAACGATTGTATCAGTATTTCAAGCAGATACTGCAGGCATGTTTGGGTCAAAACAAATATGGGCCAATGTGTAAATTACCTGATGAAGTTGAAAAAAAAGACAGGATTACTAGGAAACTTGGAGTATTCTCCTTCCTGTAGACATAACATTAAGCGAGGTTAACAAAGAAACAAAAAGCCGGAGAGAGAGTGAGCTGATGGGTGTAGAGATTCGTTTCTGCGTCTGCCGCCCTTCCTAGTCTCAGCTGAGCTGTTTTGACAAATCTGGCCATGTTATCTGGTGAGGTAAATCCGGCTAAACCTGGTGGTAATGTCTTCGAAGTGAAAGAGATTAATAAGTAACCGTTCCAAGGGCTTTAGTGCGGTTAAGATTCTTAACCTATTTAACCTCCGCTGGAACACAATCAAATCAGGACATGAGAGACCAAAACAGCCCCTCGGCAGGGCTCCAGACATGATATGTTTTCCACGCTCGCTGTCTGTCGTGTTTTAGGTCAGCTCCAACAAACAAAAGTCGGGAAGCAAATGAGTTTCTGAAGCAAAGGAGCTAAACGTCGATGAGTGTAACGACACAGGTGCCGCCTGATTTAGTTGGAGCAGATCTGTTTCTCATCCAGCTGATGGCTTCTCTTGATTTACACTGGTGTAATTTTTCTGCTGTGGGCGCGTTGATGTTGTTTTGGCTTTCGTCTTTGGCAGAGCTGATTTTAGTAATCTAGTGCTAAGAGCGAAGGGGCGGGGGTAGAGGCCTCTCCTGACGCTTCGCCGGGACGGCCGTTTGATGTGGCCTGCATGTTTTTGTTCCTGGAGCGCCGTACATAATGAAACATCAAAGGCCCGCCGTGACCCTTATGGAGGCCGGGAGGAGAGAGGACACTTAAATCATCCGAGCTGCAGAGGTCCACAGCCATCAGGCCTCTCTAATGAAGATCAGCCTCCGTTCACTCTTGCTGCTCAAGAATGACCACTTCAGCTCCTCCTGAACGAGTCCCCTGATCTGCAAATGTACTTAATCGCATAAGTCAAACCTCACGAGGCAGAGTAAAAGCCGAGGGCCAACGCGCAACGCTATTTTATCTAGCTTTACAGCGAGCGCTAGAATATTAAAAGACCAAAATCATGTTTACGAGCTCAGAAGAGCTTAAAATACTGCTTGTGCGCCAAGGAGCGTCAGCGTGATGAAGGGTTTCATAGATGGAGTTAACGGAAAGATGGCTGCGTGAACGCAAATGAACACAAAAACAGTGATAATACAGCATAGAGTAATAAAGTAATACTTCCTGATTCAGTTCAGACTACATCCACATTAAACTGTATATTATATTTCCTAACAATAACACATTAATGGGGAAGAATTTAATTGTAACTAGTGCTGTCAAATGATTAATCGCATTAAAGTTTTTGTTTACATAATATGTGTGTATGTACCGTTTATATTTTGTATATACATAAATAAATCCACACACATGCATAAATATACACAGTATGCACGAATATATTATGTGAACAAAAACTTATTTTGAATGTGATTAATCATGGTTAATTGTTGACAGCACTAGTTGTAAGACATTTTAAACCTGCTTTTTTAGTCACGTATAATGAAAACAAGTGATTAAAAGAGCTAAATATTCAACCTTCAACCCACTCTCACGACAATTCGTACATATTTTACGAAGTGGCTAATTCATACAAATTCATTTCGACCAACTCGTCCGAATTCATATGATTTTTGCTAAATCGTACATGTTTTACGAGTTGCCAATTCGTATGAATTTGTACGAATGACCTAACCCCGCCCCTAAACCTACCCGTCACTGGGGTTTAAATAAGTCGTACAAATGAGATTGTACAAATTAGCACGATTTTGAGCCGGCATCGTGATCCTCCGCCCCGCCGCAGCAGCAGCAACCAGCTCGCAAAAAACACACTTAATCTATGGCGGCAAATCTATGCCATTAATAAGCGAGCGCACCACTGATGCTGGCGAGCGTGGTAAATCATTTCCGCGAGAGGAAAACAGATGTACTGTACATGCATAGAAACGGGGCCCGCGAGCTCATTTCAAACCCTCATCACTCCTGCACTCGATCCTCTCTCACCTGCTCGCACAAACACTGTTATTTTTGTCAGTCGTAGGGCGGGGCTTGGTGTTTTAGTTACAACTAAACACCTCCCCCCCAAAACCGCCGCCTATGACGACGATGCCATCGTCCATCACGATGTTGCACATTAGACATTGTATAATGCCAAATTGGTCGACATGGCCCAACCCTATTTTCCACTTTCCAATTTCATAAATTTCAAACTGCGACAAATATAGAAAAAGAAACATTTGATGCAAGTGATACGGTGCAATCAATACACGCTCTGGCCCATGTAAAGACGGCATCAGTATTGTGAAGCGCCTGCCAACATGCTGACAATGTTGGGAGGTAAACACATATTTTAATTCATGTCTGTTTCCTCTCGGAGCACAGACTCAGACATCCAGTCCTGTCCGCCATCTTGACGTGTGCATGCATCAGGCCAACGCTCCAGTCTAATATTTCCTTAATGTAATGGGGTTTGATCTGGGGTGTCGGATGTCCGATATTGTGCTGTTTTATTACTGTAAAGAGTGCTGAGGGACTCTCGGGTTGAGGCTGGCAGGACCCTCTCCCCTCTGCTCCAGCACTAGACACTGTTGTTAAAGCTTGTCTGTACGACCCAATAACCACAGACGAATCAGACACTGCCAGAGTCTTATGGAAACTGATACACTCCCATTCGAACACTGCCTCCGGACACTGGATACTTATGGAGAGTATTAACGCAAAACCCTGCTGGACCACCTTACCCGTGCTATGCCAGCGACACACGTGTACACACTAACACACACGACAGAGACCACATATAAAGTCTATGTGCCCACATAATCTAAAAACCCACAAATACAATCAAAACCACTCTACATGAGAGCATACACAAAATTATTTAGCTTACAGAGACGATGAGAGTCAGTGTAACACTGCTGTTTAGGAAGCTATGTGCATTTAATTTCAATATGTGCACAAAATAAAAACGCATGAATGCTGAACCACAAACTATCAGCAGAGTTTGAAATATATCAATTTTCAGGAATTTTCTGTCAACTTTTACAATTTTCAAAGTAAAAAAACAATATATAGACATGTAAATAATAAATAAGTATAAAAATAATAATAAAAAGGTATTTCTAAATGAGCAATTTTGTTTAGTAGGAACTTAATTTTCATTTTTACGTGTTTTAAATTTAAATGTAAATATAATTAAGAAATTTGAGTGCTGGTATTACAATCGTATTTTTTATGTTATGAATAATGTATGATATAAAATGCAAATCAAATTCCCATATATTGTTTTTACAGCATTTTTACTGAAATTGACAAATCCAAAGTCAACAAGTTTAAAAGATTAAATCATCAACAGTTAACAGATGCATGATTAAATACTCCTATATAACAAAACTAAAACAAACATATGTATGTATATATATATATATATATATATGATTCAACATCAAAAAAACATAACACAGCAGTTTAGTAATATTACAGCTTATAATACTGAAGATCTTTTAGGATCAGAGAACATTTCTGAAAATGACATTAGCAAATAAATCTCAAAATGCACATCCTTGGACGAATTCCTCTTCAGTCCGACACTGGACTTTTTCATAATTTTTTTCAATAATCAAATTGACTTCATAGGATGGGGAGCAGACGGTTAGACCCCAGTGATCTTTTATTCTACTGCTGCAATTTACAAAGCTTGTTATTGACTTTGATGTTAAAACTATCCGGAGAAACGTTAACCATCGCATTGATCGATCAGAGGGAGCACTCAGCATCTTCATCTTCATGTATGGTCCGTATTGATCGTTTTTAATATACTCTGCTCCACGGCTTAAACCGGGAGATCATTCTGCTCTACATTTGCGAAGTAACCACTGAATCTGGTTATCACATAACGTCCACGCTGATTTACAACAAGCTTCCTGCAGAATTCCAGATATGCAAAATATCCAAGACTCACAGCCTGTAAGTCATGATAAAGGCCGGGAAAATGACCTCTCCAGGTTTAAGCATCAGACACAACATCCTGCTTCTGTTCAGCAGACCTAGCGCTTCAGACAGACAAGCTCCTGCCATGATGGATGGTGCTGTGACAACTCGCTCTAACAGAGACGGACTGATTCATTCACCACCGGCAGGGGTGTCTGGGTGCACCCTGACCCACCTCCTGCCCTCTCCGTGGGCCCCGATCTACAGCGGCCCCGTAGCGTCAGAGGGATAATGGATGGGAACCCGGAGGGCCGCTGACAGCTCTGGAAACATGTGGCCTAGATTTTTCAGAGGGCCGGCCGTCAGCACAAAGCAGCCCCATGACAGCAGAACTCTGTCACTGCCACACGGATCTGCTGATCAGCATGCGCCAGAGCTACCTGAACCAGCCGCCACCTGCCCCGACACTTTACCCTGATTGGGACGACAACTGCAACAGCTGGCCGGGGATTAGGTGGGCAGCGCCAGCCTGCGCCGCCAAGCACGGAGGGTCACGGCAAGCCAAAGCCAGGCCTGGCACCTGTCACCAGCTCAGACCCGACTCCATCCCCCCATCCTCGCATATGCTTCCCCTGATCCTGCCTACTGGGCCACTCCCTCTCTACTACATATCATAGTGCTGATAGCCATTTCTACATGATGGAGCTTAGAGTTCCCACACGGCTTCTGAGCTGGCAGGGATCAGTGAAATATTAATGGGACTTATCAACACATGTGGGTGCAAAAGGGCCGGCAATTTTACGCCCTGATCCGCAGGGGTGAAGGCCAATCCCAGAGAGAATATATCCACAGTAGCGCAGGCAGCTCTCAGCACCCAGTCTGCTCATGCCTGATGACTCAATCAGAGCAAACGCAAGGACAGATGGCACCGTATCCTGTGCACGTAGCTACACGTAAACATATAGGTCATTGATATATGTGTGTCCATGATAAAAACCACATGGGTCAAATGCACAGGGTTTTCCATGATAAAGAAAAAACTGTTAATTACTCACGTCATCTATCTGTTAAAAACAAATATGTCTGCATATTATTTAATTATATAACAATATATCACTTTAATTCAGAAATTCACATGCTCATCATGTAAATGTACACTAAAATTATTCTATGCATTTTCTGTCACTGACTCATATCTATCTAGCAATCACTGTTTATATTTTTTTATATATTACGTATTAAATATATTTATGTATATATATATATATATATATATATATATATATTTAATGAATATACATTTATAAATGTAAATATTTTCAAAATATATGTTGTGTACGTATATAAATATACACAGTACACACACATCATGTGAACAACAACTTATTTTTAATAAATATCACTATTAACTAAACGCAAATTTGCATTTCTGCAAAAAAAATAACAAAAAAAAAACCACAGGACAAAAAAAAAAAAGCATTGCGTCACCGACTCATGTATTTAAATATAAATTGAAAGCTGTTTCTTCAAATGTCACTAGTAGATCTGTAGTATCTAGTATCTGTTTATGTGTGTGTTTACCTTGAGCACCATGTTGATTAGATGATCAGTGTTGTTTGGGCGAAATGTTAGAGGCAAACAGGTGGCCGAGGCTAATTGAACTTGTAGTGACCTCAAATACACAAGTGTTACATTAGATCTTGTCACAAGAGATGCTTCCAAGAAACATCTCAGTGGGCATGTGAGAATGAGAGAGTGAGCGAAAGTTGTTAGAAAATAGCAGCTAATCCCCTTGCTGCCCTGTTCATTGTGATGGGTGTCAGGAGGTCACAACCAGGCTTATTCAAATGGCCCATTAAAGTGGTTGGTGTGATGCCTCTCGGTTCCTATTCACACAAAGTGACACAAAACAGGGGTTTAAACAAGGGTTTAGCTGCTGGAATTAGCAAGGGTTACGTCTACAGAGATTCTGAGTCATCCAGGTCGTTCAAGCATGACCTGCAGAGGTTTATTAAGGAGCTTCTGGATGTGATCTAATGGACGATGAAGCTAGATTCTCCTTAAATAGGTTATCCCACTGTAGGCCTTTGAACGCAGTGTCAGTATGGTCGCTTGGCCGTGTTGGGTTGCAGTAGCACAGACTCCCTGGGCAGAGGCTGCCCTGAGTGACAAGAAGCAGACCCGGTTCTTTGCCTTTCCTCGCCCTTAACTCCCCTCGCTCCATCCCTGGCGACGCCACTTTTAACAGAGGAGCCTCTTACATATTACGGCTCCAGCCACTCCAGGCCTCTTCCCAAGGTTAGATTGCATTACACCTTGGAGAGAGAACGGAGAAGTAGAAAAAACTTCAAACTTCTTATGCAGTTGCTTGCAGCCTGTTCTGCCGCTCTGAGGCCATAATAGCCGTCATTAAGTGAAAAACGATAACTCGAGTAGATAAAACATTCTTGGGGCCATGAGATACACTCTCCTGGCATTTTTCAAAGTTGAAGTGCCACGCTATGGGATGAGGGGCACAAAGGAAAGAGGGTGGGCTGGTTCAGGGACATATTCATTAGGAGCATCAGCTCTCAGAGAAGCACATTTCGCATAGAAGTGTGCAAGTTTTCTGGCAAAAAGCAGCCGTTTAGATTCAGGAAGGCCTTTAAAAATCATACAAGAGGTCAAAAACTACACTTACATAAATCATCGATGAGCATTAGCCGAACACAGAACATCCATTTTGCTCAGAAAAATCACGTCCCATTACTTAATTCATCTGTTTATACACTTGAGCCGGGACATAATGACTGCGGAGAGAGGACGTTCCTTTCAGGCACAGACTCTGAAGAATACCAAAGATTCCTCACGTCAGACTTCAAAGGCGAATAGTTACTCGCAATTAGAGTGAGTGAAGCCTGTTGGATAGGCAATAGTTAGATGCTCCATTCAGATAGTAGGGACGGTAAATGGAGCCCTTTACCTGCAGCCGTCACTGATCTCAGGTTATTTAGCCCATCACGGCTGATCTCAGGAGGTTCAGCATACCTGGAGACTCTGCCAAACTGTGCTCTTGCTTCTTTGTGTATGGCTTTGACTTACAATGACAGCTTAAATTTATGGATAATAGTATAATATGTATAGTATTAGTTATGAAAATGTAGGTTGTTGTTTTTTAACAATGATAAACATTAAACCACTTTAGCATTATTCTGAGGAAGGTTTCTTTCCCCTTTAACCTTTAAAAAAATATATAATTTTTTTTTTTTCATTAAATAATATAAAATAAAACAATTACATTTAATTACAAAGGAACAGTTGACCCCCCAAAAAAAGATCTGGTCAGCATTTATTCACTCTCATGTAACTTCAAACCCTTTTGAGTGGACTAACCCTAAAATAAAATAAAAACACTTATGTAAACATAAATTAATTAATTTAAATGTAAAAATAAATAAATTATATACTTATCACATAAAAAACGAATCACTTACTTTTACTTATTCTAAGTATATCTAAGTATTCATTATCTAAATGAATTCATGTTAAACAGTTCCTTACTATAAATACATTAAAAATGTAAAGATCACTATAGTTCAATTACAATTTTAAAAAAGGAAAACGTTATTAATAAAATGGTGCATCAGAAGTTGCACAAATGTTGCTGTCAGATAAAAAAAATTGTAAATAAAAGATTTGTTGCGATTTAGTGACAATTTATGGTCAAAGGATTGTTTACTTAGCCACCACAGGCATGGGTAAACAGTCATAGCAGACGACATGTAAGATATACAAGCATTATTCTCCTGTGGGAGGAAGTCTGCCAGCCACCAAGAGAGTCTTGTCTGCAATGAGTAGCTTGTTTTGTACACTAACACATTAATATCGTCAGTATGCTGCTCCAAAAAACACCAGATGCATCTACAACTGATCCAAAGCCAGACTGAGATGAAACAATGGTTCACAGAGACCTCAATATCTGGAATAACAGAGCAACCCCCGGTGTCATTAAAACACAAAAACCAGCTAACATGCTAAAAAAACGCCACAATCCCCCGGAAGCCTTACAGTTTGACCCCTCTTTATACAATCACTCTTGCTAGCCAGCTGCTCAATCTGAAGAACGGGTCCACCGACGCCTACAGAGGGCTGAGTCACCAGCACCTTTCCCCAGCAGCAACGCATGGGTGGTCTGCAGCCTAAGGCCACCGTCTCACACAAATCACAAGCTAATTGTTGTAATTCTACACATGGTGACAGTTTTAGACCGTGAAGCGTGAGGACCAGTGCCGCTGAACCAGCTCGCAGGCGATGGGAGGCCTTCCAAGTGTCAAAGCTTTCTTAAGGGCCACACCACCCGAGACCGCCATACATCATCAAAGCCTTCTCTCTGCAGGAGCGAGAACAAACAGCTTTGAACAAGTCATTAGCACAGTTTGTTGATGAAAGAGAGGGGATAACGTACGTCGAGGAAGCATTTGGTTTATTTCAGCCTTGAGGAGAGTGAGAGCGGGGCAGGTGGGCCTGCTGCCGAGTGCTGTTGAGAGGTTCAGACACTCCTGCTAACCTTGAGCTCTGAGATCACTTCCCTCCTCACTAGGACTTTACTGGGTGCTCTTCCTTCCTCCAATCAAGTACATCTGTATTTGTTCTGACGAGTACCAAGGTATTAGGGATTTAATTTTCTTGAAAGTAGTCTCTTATGCTCACAAATCTGCATTCATTAGAATACAGTAAAAACTGTGGATTATTGTTACAATTTAAAATAACTGTCTTGTATTTTACTAGATTTTAAAATGTCATTTATTCTTGCGATGGCAAAGCTGAATTTTCAGCAGCCATTATTCCAGTCTTCATGTGATTCTTCAGAAATCATTTTAATAAACAGTTTAACAGCTTAATATTTTGTGGAAACTGTGAGATGTTCTTTTTCATGATTCTTTGAGGAAAGTTTGAAGAAAGTTAAAAAGATCAAAAATCGAAATCTGTCATTTTTGATTAATATAACGCATCCCTACTGAATAAAAATATTAATACAAAAATCTTAGTGACCACAAACTTCAAAAGTGTAAATGCTTTTAAAAACAACATAAAGACAATATCTAAGATGATATTACAATTAAAGATACAACATACAAAACATACAAACTATCATTTTATGGTAATTTTTTTTTTACTTTTGTATTACAAAGAAGAAAAAATATACCGTGCTAACCGTGGGGCTGTGCTAACAGATTTTTGAGTTTTCTCAACTTGCTTTTGTTGGAGTTTTCTCAACATTTATTATACAAACTTAAAAAAATAAGTTGAGAAAACTCAAAAATCAGCTGAAGCTGTTTTCCTTAAACTTTTAAGTTTGCTTCATGTGCTTTCAGATGGAGTGGCATTTAATAAGCAGCGCTGTAGTTCGCTGATAAGCTATATAAATAGCTAATATTATATACACCAATAAACATATATATATATATATGTTAACCAATAAACATATATACATACATATATATATATATATAATCTTTTTATTTTGGTACCATATTGACCAAAAGCTAATTTAGTACTGATATAATGTGCATCTCTTGTTTCTTTATACATAAGCTTTTCTTAAAGCCTAAACAGAACTTACACATTCTTCCAATCAAACTCACTGTCAGAGCTTCAGTATGAAAGCATCCTTAGTGCTAATTGCTGCTATTTGATTCAAACTCACGAAGCATCATTTTCAGCTGATGATCTGTGGAAAAAGCTTTAGTGTTTGTGAAAAAACCAAGTCAAGGTTATATGTGAAGAGGCGAGGAATTGCTTGCTTTGGTTTAAGACGTTCCTGCTTTGTGGTGAAAGAAGGAATGGGCCTGGCAACGCCAGTGCTGCCCTTAAATGCCCTAAATGAAGGCTAATACTTCTTTCCAACCAAGATGGTGACAGTGCCCCCCAAAGATTAGCAGGACCACCTTGAAGTGGGAAAAACTACTGCTCAACTCGTTTGATTATTATGTCTCTGCTGGCTGCCAGAGTTATATTTAAGCATTCCCATAAAGGCTGTCAGAAATAAGACTTGGGAATGGTCTGGCCTCAGATGGTCTGTGTGTGTGTGTGGACAGAGGAAGTAGCGTTTCTCCTCAAACAGCTCAGTGTGTGTTTAAGGGCAGCTCTGGTCAGAGCTGTCACACACAGAGGGATAATAATAGGATGTGTTACGTCCATAACACAAACAGTTTCCTTCCCACGTTACGTTGGCTGGTGTCACTTGGTTTATCACTTTTTTTTATACACATACATATTTATTTATTATTTTATTTTTACTAACAAAAAGAAAAAGAAAAAAAACATTCCCCTTGAGAACTTTCTTTAAGAATTCACAAGGAAAAAAAAAGGAAATAAGAAAAACAGAAAATAAAAACAACGCACCCCCATTGACTTGGCTCCCAGGCATATGGACATTCCTTGTTTATCTTCAATTATAAATAACTTTGGGAAGTTGTGGATCAATACTTTCCCTGTGACTTGCCGAAGAGGGGAGGGACGTCAGCATGACCATTTTAACAACTTTTTTTGACTAATATCTCTGTGACTTCACGCAATGCACAGTTCCCATGGCCCTTCACTGCAAGCAAACTGAGGAATACATCACGCTCACTGCAGCCCAACGCAATTCTGAGAGAAAGACACCGATTTACAGATTACAGACCAAACTTTGGCTGGGTTTAAATGACCGACACATAGACGGTGGAGAGAAAAGACAAGAGGTTAGAACTACTGGTGTTTTTACTGGCCTAGTTTCACTTTTGAAGGATTTCCTTTGGTTTCAGCCAAAGATACCATACACACTTTATTACATTCAAAAGCTATCATTAGGACAGGATTGGAAACTGTAATTGGATTGTGATGGGAAAAAAAAGAGTTGTCAAAATATAATTATTTTTAAAATATGGGGAGAAAATATCTGTGAGCCAACACAATGATACTGTTCAGTATTTATACCCCAAAATAGGAAAGAACAACAAGAAAGCCATTACTTTATGTCGACAGACTTTGCTGAAAAAAATGATGTGGATCTGTGAGCCACACTTTATAATACAAGACAGATTAAGAAGTAGAAATGTCGATTAAAAGAGCCAAATTTTGTTCTCAACACATCTTAGTCTTTCACAATGAACTTTGAAGTATAAAATCGAATGGAGACGAGGCCTGGCACAGTGGCGTTTTTTACAAAAAATATCATCATAAAGTCTAGTTTACGAGGGGAAGAACCATATTTATCTACAGTAATGAATCTACAAAGAACAAAACCAAACTGACAACGTGTGTCTATAAATGGTTTAAATCATCTGGATTCAGTCAGTTTGTAAAAAGTTTTATAGAATATTTTCAACATGTCAACAGTTGAAGTTGAAACAGCATGCTGAATAAAAAAAAAAACACAACTGTTGTTTACATCAAATGAAAATTACACATTTATATATATATATATATATATAAAAACATAAAAATAGAATAAAAAATATAATTTCATAAAAGAATAAAATCAAAGAGAACAGAAGTATAAACCTATATGTAAAATAAATTAAACAAAAATCAAATTAATAATTCAATATAATGTTATTATATTTACATAAAATGGTATGGTTAAATAAAGTGCCCAAAACTATATAAATATGACAAATTTATAGCTGGGTAATTATATTCTCTAACTTGGTATGATATTTTCAATGGAAAAAAGGAAAATAAATCAAACAGCAAAAATGTATATATATATATATATATATATATATATATACACACACACACACATTCACACATATATTTCCTATATACACACACACACACACACACACACACACACTATAGACAGATAGATCTATTTCTGTCTGCGACCATCATACACTACCAGATTTTCTGTAGAATCTTTAGCTTTAAATCTTTTTAGCTCTTCAGCTTTAATCTGCAGACTGGCTTTAACTTTCCTCAACTAGCGTCAACTTGTTCAGACTGTAAAATCAGGGCAAAAATCACAGTGTATTCCAGTTTCAAGATGAGACTTCACCATTGAGCAACATGAGGAAGCCCAAAAGTCCAAGACCACAGAAATACAGCTGACTGTTAGATTTTCTAAACAATGCAATGTCATCGGAAGTGAGCGCTGCCTGCCCAGGAGGGTTCCGACACCAGAGCTAATACCAAGGAAAACACGTGGTACCTGATTCAGGCGGCGGGAAATGACAGCGAGAGTTTGTGACAGAGAGCATTTGTCTGCAAGCGTGAGAAAAATAATGTGTGTGTGCATCAAGTCCGAGAGAATGTGTGTGAGAGAATGTGTTGTGTGACGCAGCATTTCCGTGCAGACACGGAGGGCCCTTTGTTCAGCCAATACGAGCGCGAGTCAGGACGTCTCTCTCTCTCCCCAGGCTCAGATTAGTCTCAGCTATCTAATGCAACAGATATTTTGTAAATCAGCCGTTACTGGAAAGCTCATCATTTGTGGCTCTCCGCATCTCATCCTTCCTCTTGCCTTCTCACCTTCGATTCTCAGTTCTCCCCCTTTGAGTTCGAGAGCAGATTTCATAAAAAGTGAGGAGAAAGACTGTTTAAGCCATCTCTGGTGCTCTGACATTAAGCAGTGCAGTCTGCGGAGCTCGGCCCAGCGGCCCCTCTAATCTGGGCTGATTTATGGAGGGCTCTTCCTGCGTCTGCGCTTGTGGGGAGGGCCTCAGATCCTGGAGACAGCCTGGCGTCCCCTGCTACGGACACTCCACATGCACACGCTATACCCTGCCCTCCAGCCAGTCCTACACCGGGACGTCTCTCACACACACATACACACTCTCGCTGTGTTTGTATCACATAATCACACACAGATGACGATTATGATGTAGTTGTAAACTCAAGGATGAAGCGGTATACACATTTGCACAATTTCTTAAAATACAACCACACTCATGCTTTGGACCAAACAACAAAGCCTGAGCCCAAGTCTTTGACTAGCTGTTAAATCGCCTACTTCTTCTAACACAGGATGAACTTTGCAGAAATAGAGAACATGATGTTAATATTTTACATAGACCCACATTCTCTGTCTGCTGATAATTGTTACTCCCACAAGTCAGAGGGGAGAGCAGACACAAATTGGCCGCTGATGGGCGGCTCTGGTCATTCGTTTTGAAGAGATTGGGAAATATAGCTTGATGAATGTGAGAAGGGTGTGCTATCTGCTTGCTTTCCTGCTGGCTGTGGCACTGCACGATATGGCAAATCCCATTCATCCCCATTCATCAGAATGAGCACAGACATCTTAATGCAACCCAGGGTCATTCATGAACTCTGGAGCCCTTCTCTCTAAGCCGTGTCTGCCATGAGAAAGCATCAACCAAATATGTATGAGAAAAAAAACAAGCACATGACTTTGGATGCATATTTTACATCTCACTTTTAAGTGTGTATGGGATGTAATCTTGGCCGGTGACTTTGAATTTGAGTAACAACACGCTACACACTTTTGGTCACTTACATCTGGCAGCACTGTGTAACGTAAAAAAAAAAGGCCAAAATAAATAAATAATTATATTATATATAATGCAGAAATATACAAAAATATCATATAAAAGATGTAATTTCAAAATAAATCACATTTAATATAAGTATAATATTAGTAATTCTTTTAGATTTTATTAATCTAATTTATTTATTAATTATTCATTATTTTTTATTAATAAAATGTAACGTAATTTTGCCGGTGACTATGATTTAGAGTAACACCATACTATACACTTTGGTCATTTTTTGGTATCCTCCTTCCCCCAAAAAACACGAGCAAAAAACAAAAAACAAAACAAAAAATGAATAATTGTAAAAAAAAATTATAAATATATTTATATATAAGCTATTATATATTTTGCAAAAAAATTAAATAATTATAAATAATAATATAAATAATATATTATATAAAATATATAAAAATAAATCACATTTATAATACACATATTTGTAATTTTATTTATTTAATAATTTATTTTATTTAATAATTATTTTATAACTGTTTAAAGAAATAAAGTAAAAAGGAAATAAATATGAAATAAATATATTACATTTAGTAAATTAATGTAATGTAAAGCTACATAAAGTAATACAATCAGCAATATAAAATATAACAGAAAACAATTTTACATTGAATAACTATTTAGAACTACTGAAAAAAAGAAACGACAATTTAGCTTAATCTTAACAACCTAAACTGTGTCGCTATTATAAAAAAAATCTAATTAAAGTGAATTGAATGGCCAGAAATGTTGCATTAGATGCCGGAACTATTAAACCAGAATTGTCATTGTTCAGCTAGGCAGGTAACTATAACCCTGCTGTATATAAACCAAACTTCACTAGCTTTGAGTTTTTATAATCATTTTCAACGGCATCCTTTTAAGCTGCAAACTTGCTGACTCAAAATGTCTCTGGGTTAGAAAAACCACCACTACACTAACCAGGTGTGAAAACACTCTTATCTTGTTTTGACTCTGAGAGCCAGCACACACCTTAACAATGAAAGCAGTACATTAACACCGAAACTCTAGTCCACCGGCTTTGCTTTTAATGAGGATTGGAGCCATTCGTCTCCATTAGGTCGGTGTGTCCGAGCGGCAACAGCCATTATCCCCTCAAACTTGTCTAAACACACGTGCTGACTGGCCTCACATGCATCGATCCTCTACACACACCCTTTTACTGGAAGGCCTGCAGAAGACCGGCCAGGATTGGACTGGTCAATATCACTTACACCAGGAACCTCAGAAAGGAGCTTCCACTTCTGTGGGCAAACACTCGTTTTATTTGGGAGCATTTGCACACATTAGCGCCGACGTTTGTTTGAATTAACAACTGGGAGCTGTTATAGGAGCACCTTTCAAAAGACGGGAAAGCTTGACGTGCACTTTAAACACCACAAACTGCAGCAAAAAGTTGGGTCGAAGTTATAAAATGTACTTCGACGACAACAGTTAATGTTAAAAATGAGAATCCATGTGGTATATACTGTCTTTGAAGAAGCGCCAGACTACCTGTGAGTGATTTGCAGTGACTAACGTGGGATAGCGTGAGCAAGGGAGGACAACAAAAGGAAGAAAAACATTGTTATAACCAACAGGTTGCCTCTGCACGCATCTGGCCGCCTTCAATAGACAGCAGAGGATATCCTACAGGTTGCCCCTGCTGTGTTTTAATTGCTTCTGAGGGGAACTGCGGCCTGATTCAGCTTTTAAAATGAAATTGGCGTCATAATAAAGCAGAAATCATGGAGCGGGAGTTCAGACAGAGTTCAGAGCTGAGCTTCGACTCCCAAGTACGGAGCGCGCAAAAGCCCCATCATCCTCCGCCTCTCAGCGTGGGGGCCGAAAGAAAATGGATAGTATCTGTCTCTCTGACAGAGAAGAGTTACTGTGTGAAAACTGCAAGTTTTATCAGACTCTCTGGTTCTCAGAGCCGGGCGAGCGGCTTGAGAGAGGGAGGACTCGGGTTCAGCCAGTGAGACTAATTTTAACCTGCCGCAGTGAGCCGGGCCACGACGGGTCGGTGGGAAGTTGTGGAGGGAGCCTGACCCCGCGGCAGGAAAAGAGCCTATCGACTTTGAGTGTCTCTCTGTCCGAGTCTCCCGCGGGAAGAGTAGCCTGGCAGGACACTGCGCCTCTCGTTCCCACCCCTCCACACGGCCCTGCCTGGCCTTTGCTGCTCGGCAGAACCATTGGTTCCCAGGCCTGTACCCTATATTCCAGCTCACCCTTTCTCCCATCAACCAGGCTTGGTTTTTCCCAGAGCTGTTGCCCTCGCCACTGAAAGTCAACGACAAAGCCATTAGGGCTAGATATCGATACAAAATTCAATTTCAAATTCACAAGACCTCAGTTGAATTCCATTTAGCTATTGTTGTGAATCAAGCAGGGAAACTTCCAACTTGGTAAGTTGTGACATTTTAAATAAATCTTAAATATTATTCATTTGAGTGAATGAACTATACAGGTTGCGCTGTACTGCAGATTTTAATTAGCTGAAAGCATTTGTTTATGAATCGGACTACACCAGTTGGGCTTGCAGGTTGAATCTTTAAAAAGAACCAGTTCATAAAAGCCACATATGCATGAATCCTTTCCTAAAAGGAACCAGTTTATCAGACATATTTATTCATGAATCTGATTAAACTGTAAGTTGATTCACTAAAAACAACTGGTTCATACGAGTAATTTATGCATGAATCAGATTATAATCGGTGAACTGAAGGTTGATTCAATGAAACGAGTCTATATGAACTGTTTGTATGAATCAAGCCTGTTTCACACATATTTGCATTTGAAATCAAAACATTGCATAAATTTGTTTTGTGGTAAACAGGCACAGATCCGGAGCGGACCGCGAATGCATCTTGTGTGGAAGCCAAATGAGTCTGCGTTGTACTACAGTATTTAATTTTACTAAAAAGAACCAGGGCTGCGTTTCCCAAAAGCATCATAAATTGATCCATAGCTCCATCGGTCTCAATGGATCCATGATGTACTTGAGCTAAAGATGTTCCTGAGAAACACAGTCCAGTTCATTAGAACTATTTGTTTACACAAAGGTTAAACTGTAGGTTGATTCACTAAGAATAATCAGTTCATAGAGTCATTAGAATCAATCGGAACACTGAGCTGAAGATGGATTTAAAAAACTTTACAGGAATCATGTGTGTTAATGCAAGATTTAGCTGTGCAAGAAACAGGCATAAAACAAAAGATCAATAGTCAGATTTGAAAAATCCTCACTGAGATCACTCAAATGAAGAATGAGATGATCAGACAATCAATATTATTACCTAGTCCTGAAAGCAAAGATGATTGTAGGTCTCAGTCCAGGCATATCAGGACATCAGCATTGGATGTCTCAGCCACAGGCTTCGCCCCACTACACAGTCTGCGGCATCATCCCTCCGATCGAATCACTTTAATGAGCCTTCTACAGGAGACGCCCAGCCGGCCCAGTCTGAGTACAGGTGTGCTGACAGGCAGAGTCCAAGGCTCGTGTGTGTGCGCTAATTATAAAGCGTGACACCTTGAGTGAGGAAACGGTGTTGATTGAACCTTGTGATATACTGAGTGTGTTCATGTGTGAGGATTGGAGGAGACAACTCAACCGCAGTGCAACACCGGTGGGCCGAGGTGTCACAAATACTTTCTTTCCTTTAATAAGGGTTACATTCATGCCGGCGGCAGCGGCAAATGTGCACACAAGGAAGGGTGAAGACAGATTACACTGAGGAAAAAATGAAGGCAGAGTGCAAAGAGTCAAGACAGTAAAAGCGATTGTGTTGAGTATCTGGAGGAAATTCTGAGAAAAAAAAAAAAGGTTGAGCATCCCGGCCCTGGAGAGGATTCTGGGGAAAAAAAGGTCACATAAAGCCTCATGCTCCTGTTAATCAGATGAGGCGGCAGCACTGACACACTCTGGGGAGTGTATGTGTGAGTATATGTATGTGTGAGTGTGTGTGGTCGAGGGTGTCACTCTGTGCCTCTCATCACAAGTCTACTCTATGATGGTTTCTGATGGCCTGCCAGGCCAAGACACAGGCCCTTCTGGTGGAGGCAACAGCGGTGTGTGTGTCAGGGGTGGCCTTAATTCCATTCATAGCTGAACTGATGGAACATGAAAAGTGTAAACTCTATCCCATACCTCCGATCAACAACATACAGACGCACTCAAGCAAAGACTCACTAACTGGAAGTGCATTATTCACAGCACAGGCCACAGAGCAGCTGTTGGAGTTTGTCCTAAGTGCAGAGACCCACTCGAGCCCTGAAGTTACACATTAAAAAAAACCCTTCAAAGCTCACCACCAGGCCTGTGCTAGAGCCATATGGAGACTACATAAACACAGAAAGCTCCAATACATGAAAGAAGCATTTGAGGATGAAGATAAACCCGCAATGATACAATGCAGACTTGCTTTATTTATGAAACGACAGCGCATAAAGACGTTTCTTTCTTTCGTCCTACCTACCCATGTCTTCCAGATCTTCTATAATACTAAAGATTTTACAATTCAAGAGAGACAGGGTTTTTCGTCAACTATGGACACTTTTGGCCCTGTCAACGCAAAATGCTCACTCTTTTGCTTGTATTTCAGGAAAGTAAGGGAAATTCACAACATTGTCATTTCCACAAAAGTGTGCTGTTGATATAATGTTTCAATTCAATGGAAATAACATTTAAATGTTTCAGTATAAAATGACCTTTGACATTCTAAGTCGAATTACATCAACAGCATTTTAGGTATTCTAAATACAATTAGAGAATATTATTTTACAATAATATTTTCACTCTTTTTGTAGAATCTGGCCTCAATTACCTCTTTTGAAAATTAAAAAGCGTATTTTATAAAACATTTACATTAACCTTGACTTCTCTTTGCTTTCTTTACACATCCCAACATATTTACTCTCAAAAATGCTGAAATAATATCCCTGACACTGTTGTCTTTTTGGTAAACAAGTACACTAACCTTCAAATACTGTATGAATTACAGAAATAAACAAAAACATTATAAGGGACAACATAAACAAATAATTAAACTAATAAATAATTATTAAATAATTATAAGTAAATTATTATTAGAGACAAAATTGTTCAGTGTGGTGGAAATTTCTACAAGATATAAATTATCTCCAAACTGAAAAATGTTTAAATTGTTTGGATTATTATAGTTTGAAAAGCAGATTTGGAGTTATTTGAATAGGCATCTTTTAGGGTACATAAGTGTACTGCCCTAGGTAAAGCTTTTACACCTTTTTTTCTGAGAGTGTAAGAAATGCAGCCAAAGTTGAAGAAACAACTTTTAATGTATGTGTTGGTGTACCTACTGTGCCAGCGTTGACAGCTGGGGTTTACTTAGTGGAGTTTGTACCTCAGAAACCATCGTATGAAGCATGGTGGTCCCTCTGTCATCATTTGCCCATGACCAGCTGATTAAAGCAAAGGAGGCCCCAGTGGGCAACATAACCATTAGTGTACCCCCAATGCTCGGGGAGGTGATGTTTGAGCTTGGTGTGATTTATTCACGGTGCCACTCATGTCTAGATGTGAGCTATGGAGAGTCCTGACCCCTGCAGAACAGGCCTAAATGTGGCAGAGAAAGAGGCCCAAGCCAATGTTTGGTTCCCATGCGATCTTATTTACCCAGTGCTATTTTGGAAGCGCTTCATGCCCCTTGAGCATAGCGCAGCCTGCCTCCTCTCTTCCCCTCCAGAGCCTCGGGTTATGTGAAAAGCCGGGGAGGAAAGAGGAGTGCCAAGCCAACCGATGTAGCCCTCCAGGACTTTCCTACGTCAGAGTTACTCTCCGCAGGCTGTGTGGCCGAGAAGTAGAGGTGAGGGGTATTCTGAAACTGAGGTAGAAGGACTAAGGCAGGGCCAAAGCTTGCACTTCTATTTCCTGACCTGGCAGTCATTCACAGGGACCCTTCTAAGATCCATTTCCTATATACACCGGCTTTATATAACAATCTTACCACATTGCCTTCCTCAGCACACTGGCAGTCCAAATGTGTGACGTATAAATGCATTGCGAGTAGGGTTGGAAAAAGAGCTTGATTTTTTAAAACTGAAAGACCTTTGGACCTGTTAACAGTTCATGTTCATTATTCCCCTATTTGTTGACTCGCTAGTATGTCTATAGTGGAAAGCATACAGCACAACTAGTGTAGTCCAATTCAAATGACTCTTATGAACTGGTTTATTTTAGTAAACCGAAAACATACAGCAAAACCAATGTATTCTGATTCAGATGATTCTCATGAGCTGGTTCTTTTCAGTATTTCAAAAATAAAAAAATACAATGCATTCAGACTTATTCTAATGACTCTTATAAGAGAGTTCTTTTAGTGATTTAAACACATAGGGCCAGTTTCCCGGATAGGGATTAGATTAAGCCAGGACTAGACCTTTGCTAATTTAGGACATTTAAAAAAAACATGTCTTACAAAAATGCATTATCTGTGAGCATTTTAAGACCAAACAATGACAATAACGTATTTTAAGATATCTCAGTGCAAGCTTTTTCCAGTTTAGACAGCTTTTAGCATTTATTTTAATCTAGGACTAGTCTTAAACCCTATTCGGGAAACTGCCCCATACAGTACAACCATTGTAGTCTGATTCAAATGATTCTTATGAGCTGGTTCTTTCAGTGATTCAAATGCATACAGTACAACCACTTTAGTCTGAATCAAATGACTCTTATGAGCTGGTTCATAATTGGGAATAAAACTGATTTGGTGATGGGGACAACCAGCAACCTATTCTCACCTCTTAGTCAAATCTGATCTAAAACTTGTTCTCTCTCTCCTTCTCGTTCACTTGAGCCTGTCTCACTCTCATCTTCTCCTTTACTCTGTAGTCTTAGTTTGGCGTCTGGTAACTCAAACTGAAACAATGCATTAAAAACAAGTGCTAATCCACACCCGGGACAGTCGATGAAAGGGCTAAAGTTTTATTGTGTGAGCGTTTAGCAAACTGGAGCCCTTATACTGTACCTCCATCTAGTCCTAAAAAAGTCCACTACACTGCTTTTTCTCCCTCCCCACTCTCAGTGCATCTTTTCTGGTGACTCCGATATCTTGAGGAGTTGCATGTTGCTTCCTGATCAAAGCACTCCACAATCTTCTTTGCTAATTGCACAATTATCTCCAGAGTGCCTTGAACGGCAAAGCCCCTTTACAGGACTGAGTCTAATGGCAGCGGCTATCAAAGCGCAGCTCTTGTTTTCTGATGTATGGCCACAGGCTTGGCTTTTAAGGGAAGCGCAGCCTTTAAAGGATGTCTCTGTTTTACAGAGGCTGCAAGGTTAAACCCCTCTAAATAATCTGGACAAATGGAGCTAGTTAGGTGGTCCTACATGTCCACACATATAGAAAAAGAGGGGGAAACATATCGGGAAGTGGGAAATGGATGGGACATGCGAGACGGACAGTATTGACTCGTTATCTGTATGTCAACGAGTAGTCTGTATGCTTTACTACACAAAGCACTTCAATATAATAAAGTAATGAAACTGTAGCAAACCGGCATATAATATTAAAAAGCCATTAATTAAAGGGTCAAAAAAACAAGAATATTTGAGCAGAATATTTGCCAAACAAACAAAAGCATAAAACCAACACTGAACTAAACTGATCAACACTAACTCCAGATCTGAAATCTACTGAATGAAACTCTTTCCACTGAACTTAGAAGCTAGATGAAATACAATTCTAGGAATACGAAACCTTTCCAAACAGCATGAGACCAGTTGTGTATGCGAGTGCAGATGACACTGAAGAGGCAGGCAGACTTCCTCCTCTTCACAGCCTCAAGGACAAGAGCGGCTGTCTGATGTACCACACGCCAAAGAGTTCATCAGCATCCAGAACATCTGTCTTGTCAAAACACTCGCAGAGCTCATGTGCAGCCTCTAAAATACAAGTGCAGCCATTCCTACTTTAACAACATGCTGTCTACAGTGGCTAAGTAGTGCACATAGAGGTCTTGCATCTCACATCAAACGGTAAAACCGGGCTAAGTAAATGAATATGAGACAGTTTGTTATGTCGGCGACAAAGGGCCTGCGAATCCATAGCTAATTATCTCAAGGTCCAAAGAAAGCTAAAGCCAGGCACTGGAGCCAGCAAGAAGGTCCCACACACATGCACTGTGACCCTTGGATTTGTCACACTAATTTAGACCTTCTGTAGGGGATTTAATAGGTGACTCTTAATTGTGAGGCAAGGTAACAGCCAGCTGGCCTCTGGCTGGGAGGAAAAGAACGAAGGCGCCTGATTCAGAGCCGCATACCCCCTTCTGTCCATCTAATACCTTTCTAATAAGCTTTCATTGAAACAATGACAATTTTTAATCTCCATGCACTTCTTTTGTCTTCTTAAATGGCCTCTGTTATAAACATTAAGGATAGAAACGGAGCAGAAAGAGCGTAATCCTTTTCATTCTTGTGCTGTTGGCAAAATAAGAATGTTTTACTAGCCAAGGTAAATGTTGCTAAAAAAAACTAATTTTCAATTAGATTCATTACTTTTTTCATTCTATTGATTCAAAATCATCACCTTGCCACCTGCCAATCAGCTTTGCCAAATTCATCCAGAAAACATGCAAGATGTGGTGTTTTTCTGGCTTGCTGAAAATAACTTTGTTGACCAAAACAGGCTGTTGAATGTGGCGCTTCTTTGTTTTAGAGCTAAACATCATGGCGAAAATAACAGCGCTGACCAAAACAAGCTGTCAGAAAGTTCTTAGTTTGACTGAAACAGGCTCTAACCATCAGAGGAATTCTTTCCAACATACATGTCTTCAGCACTGGTCAGATTGTACTGGGCTGCAATTAGGTGTAATCCATCCCGCACATTAACAAAGCCCACGTGTACTTTATGAAAACCATCGTGGACAGAGCCAAAGCCAGGCAAGGACACTGCCACTTAGCTTATACCAACTCATCAATATGTGCTGAAGTTATGACTACTAGTCACACAAGCTTCACCATTTTTTGCGTTTTTATGGATAGACAGGGTGGTATTATTTCAACTGAAGTCAAACTGATCTACTTTAAATATATAAATAAATAAATAATGTTTTCCATTTTAATATATATCGACACGTTATGGTCAAATTATGTTTCAGAAGTAATCCTAATTATTATATAATTATATACAGCACTAATATTTTCACATTATCAATGCTGAAAACAGTTTTAGTGTTTGTGTGTTTCAGGATTATTTGATGAATAGAAAGTTCAAAGAATGTCATTTATTTGAAATAGAAAACCAAACCAAAACCAAAAAAAAAAAGGTTGTGTCATGGTGAATTGAAAGTTCAAAGACTGGCATTACACAATCCAAACCAAACCAAATCAAACCAAAACACAAAACAACACAACACAGCACAAAAGGAAGGTTGTGTCATGAGGACAAGAAAGAGGCAAAGCCAATGCAATTTCTATATTTCCACAGTTGCAAGGTGCAAAATGCCAGACTCATCATGTGAATACAAAGGCTTAATGGCTGCAAATGGTGGTACAAAAGCAAAGCAGATCAACAAATTCAAGAGGTTCCTGTGAGTGGTTTGTGTGTTGCTCCATGTTGTAATTAAGATGGCAGTGAGTGTTTTAAAAGCACAGAAACAGGCCGAGGCACAGATGGCAGATGGATAAGAAGCGAGAAGAGGCAGAACTTTCCGGATGAGTATGAACGGGTGAGAGGACTCAAAGGCAGCAAAAGCACGAAAGCGAGAGAAACGCACTCTCTGCATCTCTCTCTGCGTCCTCAGGCCGTGGTAATGCTTTGCACAGGCCGGCTTTTTGAAGGTCACCCGATAGCTGCTCACCCAGCTGTTTTAATATTTAGTTTCTGCGTCTCTCTTTTTTCCTCCTTCCTAATCTGTCACACTCCTGCAGATTATCACCAGAGGCAAAGATTACCAAAAAACATGAAAAAAAAAAAGAATTAAATGAAGAGGAATCTGCCAAGCTCTTAATCCTGATCTGTAAGAAGAGGAGGACGAATGGAGTGCCATCTCCACACAGAGGACCGCCTACGGTTACGAGCATCAGCCACTGTGGCTAACGCACGGGAGGAGGCCGATAGCGGGATGCGGGCAGATTACAGCTGAGCTCAGGGGTGTGAGAGCAGCGCTGGGGGCCACGGACCCGGCTGCTTTGGCTCTGATTTACGACAGGCCTGAGGGGAGAGCTGGACCGGGGCATGAGCAGAGGGGGTATAGGGTTACCGGTCACCATGTGCCAATGAGCAGGTCAGCGCTCCCCTCGTGTTTCTGAAGAGTTAGCATGGGCTAACATTTTAGGAAACACTAGGGGTGAGATCACAATCTGATGCGATTAATTCATGAAATACTTTGCTATTTTTTTATTAAATTACTTTTCAAATCAATTGAATGAATAATACATTAAAGTAAACAGTAGGTTAGAAAAGAATCAAACATTGGTTACACTTTATTTTAAGGTCCAATTCTCACTATTTAATAAACTTTTGCCTCAATAAACATAATTTGCTGCTTATTAATAGTTAAAAGGTAGTAGATTAGGGATGTAGAATACGCTCATGCAGAACATGTGTTTTGTAAGTACTAATAAACAGCCAGTATGTAATAATCATTTGTATATATATACTGCATATATACACACACACAAACTGTATATTTGTAGCAGTAATAATTAGATTTTTTTTTTACGTTGAAGTAAAGATCACGTTCCATGAAGATATTTTGTAGATTTCATACTGTAAATACATCAAAACTTAATTTTTATTAGTAATATGCTAATATGACCATATCCTAACAAACCATTCAGTTTCAATTGACCTTTTTGACTAGTTTTGTAGTACAGGGTCACATACATACCATATATATATATATATATATATATACATTAGGGGTGTAACAATTCACAAAAAAAAATCACGGTTCGGTTCGATTCGATAAGATACAGTAGTGTCATGGTTCAGTATGTTTTCGATACGGCAAAAATACAATAAAAAAAGAGAATTTCTTTGATCTTTTCATTATTTTTTTCACATTTTTATTTATTAGAAGTGTTTTGGAAAAGTCAGCCTTGGGTGGTATTTATTGATTAATTAAAACTTAAAAAGTAGATTTGAGCTGTTTTAAATGGTAAAAGCTGAGCGTCCCGTGTTCATCGACCTTGCGCGTCATCCACTGACATCCAGGGCGCCGTTTCTTCCTGCGGGACAATCCGCGTGAGGGGAGACGACACTATTTAATTTCATGGTGTATGTGTCACCAAAGGCTTAGGGGTCGTTCACATACAGCGCATTTTGCACGCAAGCTCTTTATATTTAAAATCCAAAGCAGTAATGATTTTGTAACTGACAGCACTTTAATGGTTGCCTAGTAACAGCAGACGCAACAGATGTGCGAGCGCCGAAGCGCTTTGAAATTGGTGGAGGAAGTGACGCGCCTCGCGTTTTCCACTCATTCTTAGACGCTTCGTGAACGTACACTTATGTTACATTTAATGCTAAAGTATCGTTAACGCCAATACAAACATTATTTTA
>JAUMHI010000057.1:10490791-10563789 GCA_032359435.1 Enteromius unitaeniatus | reverse complement strand
GAAAGATGCAGCTCTGGTTAAACAGCTGGATGCTGGGTTGAAATGGCAAAGGGAAATGCCTAACGTCACCTGAACGCATTGTTTGGGGGTGGGAGGAGCAGACAGCGGCTTCCCTGTCCCGTCGTTTGTGCTGCCTTGTTGAGAGTAGCACTGAAAACATTATATTTTACAGTTTATTCTGTAATTTCTTTTTCTGAATCGTTCGGTTCGTATGCGTACCGAGAGAGAGAGAAATTATATCAGCTTTAATGCATTTATCAAAATAACAAAAGTTGGTGGACAAAAGGCAAAGTTTTAATGTAAAAAAAAAAAAAGGAGTATTCAAAAATATGCAGAATTACTTTAATTAATGAATTTAACCCCCTCTTACAATCTGTAATTTTCTACCACTATGGATGTAGAAAAACGCCCACAGATGTCAGCTGATATCAGCTAGAACTGAAGTAGTTGTAACCTGAGAAAAGAGAGAGTGTTTGAGGCAGTTTTCTGCCAATTTAGTTTTTTCACTTTACAAATGGTCTTCAAAAGCAAAAATAGTATGAAGTGCACATATTTTAGTACAAACAGGTACTATTTTTGGAATTAGCACTCCAAAATGAGTAAGAAACAATTATTGGATTTCATTCAACAAATATGTATAATGTGTATAGCGGTGTTATTACATCATAGACAGCAGCAGGGCTGCCTTTACAGTAATGCACAGATCTATATGTAACATATTTTGTCCCATCTCTAAGACAGGCGTTTACATTGAAACTGAACAAAGCACAGGCAAATCTTTAAATTTAGGGTACAAATGATGCCTTCATAGATCATTGGAATATAAATCCCTCATACACCAACAAGTAAAACTGCCCATTGTCATTTTCGGCTTTCAGAATCCGAAAAAATCCACATTTTCTCACACCTCTGAGACTCACGCAGCTTTACAGGTGGGCTCCTCGTCTCCCCTAAATCTTTCTCACAAATGGCTGCCTTCAGAAGCACATGCCAAAGCAAGAGCCGCCCACCTTTCAGCACCATCCTGACTACCCCTGCTGACGTCTTCCTCTCATCCGTTCCTCCTTCCCACTCCATAAACAGGCCAGAGCTGGCTGCGTTGGAGAAGGGAACAGTAAACACACGGACAGGGTTCGAGACAGGGTGAGCGCAGCGTGCAAGCTGCAGTCAGAGTCCTGATGAGACCGAAGCATTCACACCAGCCCCTGACCGCCGGCTGACCCACGCGGATCAACAGCTGCCGTGTGTTTGAAGTCCCCCCTCGCGAGCTCACGTTTCATTCGGGGACTTTTCCTGACAATATTATTCTGCCGTATAATCTGCCCCGTTAGATGCTTCAGTAACACCCAATCTAATTTGAACGCCGCTGAGCAGTCGGCGCTAGCTACCGATCCGGCTGGATCCAGAGGCCTTCTCTAAACCCGAGCAGTCTGATTACTAGGAAAGACTTTGCTACTTCTGCGTAGATACTGAAATAGGCCTATCGGATGCATGGAAACAGGCCCACGCACGGGCAGATGGAAAGAGATGTGCTAAAAGGAGCGTGATGAAGATGAGGTGTGCTCAGATCTCTTAAGGGTTTTCTTCGATGTACACACCCCTCTTTCTCTCTTCCATGCGTGTGCAGTCAGTGGAGAGTGATAAGAGCAGATTCTCCCAGCAGCGTCGCCTTAGGCTAGAGAGCAGCTTTAGTCATTTAGCAGAGCAAGAGAGATTGAAGAGGAATAATGCACGAGCCAATCCACTATACAGCACGTTTGACCTCTCTGCAATACAAACACACAAGCACTGTTAACATTAAAAAAAAACTTGGAATCCTGTTTAATAATGCATCTAAATGCGATGCTTAATAACAGAGACCAAACTCTCTGACTGAACTTTAATTCATTTAACAGTCCTTTGTAATCTGTTAGGGTGACTGCTGACAGATTTAGTGTAGTGACAAATACATGCTTGAAAACACACGGTAACAAGTCTATTCACACCAGAGGTGATGCAACTAAGCAACTCAATGCAAAAGAATTCAAACTGAGATCAAACTTATTTACTGGTTCTGTTGCAGGAAATCTGGAACAACGTTTCAAGAAGAAAATGTACTGTATATCTTATATTTACAAAAATGTGTGTGTGTATATATATATATATATATATATATATATATATATATACATATACATATATATAAGTAATATTGTGAAATATTTTGAACATTTAAAATAATGGGTTTCTATTTTAGCATATCATTACTCCAGTCTAAAGTGTCACATGATCCTTGAGAAATCATTCTAATATGCTCATTTATTATTAGAATGATCAATGATGGCAAAGTTGTGATGGCAAATATTTTTTTTGGAAACTTTTTTCCAGGATTCATTGATAAATAAAAATATATAAAAAACATCATTACTATTATTATAAAATATAAATCTTTTCTAACAATATACATCTTTGCCATCACTTCTTGGCAATATAACAGAGCCTAGCCGAATAAAAGTTTTAATTTCTTTCAAATAAAAAAAGAAAAAAAAAAAACACTGACCCCAAGCGTTTGAACGGTAGTGTATTTTGTTAAAAACAGATTTCTATTTAAAAATGAATGCTGTTCTTTTTAATGTTTTATTCATTCAAGAATCCTAAAATAAATATCATAGGTTCCAAAAACAATATTACGCAGCACACCAGTTAATAAATCAGCATATTATCAATACTATCAATATAAGAAAAAACAAAAAAAAAAAAAAACATAAATCATCGGTCAAAAAGGTTTTTGTAAAGGGCACTAAGAAGAAAAAAGCAAAGAAAGATGTTAATTAATGTGCATAACCAAGTTTATATATTATTCAAAAAGCACAATAAAAATATTAATACTGTAAAAATGATTTACAACTGATGTGTAAAAGCATTTATCACAAATGTAAGCATTTATCTAAATACTACAAAAACTAAACAAAAGCAAACAAAAACAAAGATGCATTCTCAATTGCTTAAATTCTGTATTTTGTCATTCTATACTATAGATCTTAAATGTTTTAATAGTTCAAAAATCAGGAAAATGCAACTAAGCACACAACTATGCAAACAATTCACATCTTCACATGCTACAGTGGACAAAGGGAAACACACACAGTTGCCACAATACTAAAAGCCACACTCCTCACAACTAACACACCAACTTTTACCAAGAGCACTTTTCACCTCTTTATTAGCCATACAGATGCATTCCATCTCTGCGAGTGTATAATCGGCCTTTGTTTGAGCACAGGGAACAACATTAACCCTTGGTCTTGTCATGTAAGCTTATTACCCCAAAAGCATGCAGGGGCCAAGAGCCCAAAAACACAGCGGCAGGATTAGCTAATCTACCACTCCTCCAAACTAAGACAAGAGCCACCCTATTCCACAACAAAACCCCAGACTTCAGGTTAAAGGTCTGTGCCTCTTAAATTCAGCGTTCATGAGTACACAACATTGTTGTTGCATTATAAACGATGTTCGTCTAATAAAACTGTGCGTGCGGTTTACATATCGTAGCTCGGAGGCTAATGGCCTCGTTTGTCTCATTCTGCCATTGTTCTAGCTCACAACGATCCAGAAGTTCAAGTAAAGTTGAGAGGTGAGGAGGTCAAGGCGGTTGTGGAAAGCCAGGCTATCGGAAAGGGGGCAAAAACAAAACTGCAGTCTGGAGGCTGTAGTGTGTGACCCCCCGTTTTTCTCCTTTTATCTCTCAAACACCACTGGAGTGTGTCTGAATCCTAAAAACACACACACAACCACAAACACACACACACATACATCCTCTCATACTCTTTCTCACCCTCATAATAGACTCACATGTGACTGAACATGGCCAGACTTCAAAAAAAAAAGCCCACAAATCATGTAGTATTTGAAACGACAGCCTACGGTTTACATTCTTTCTGCGGAGGAAGAAACAAATATGAACTTGTGGATTGATGCTCCATTTTTCCGTTTTCTGCAAACGCCGGGTGCTGCTGATTTGTCTGAAAACCCGAGTGGAGTAAAATCAGCCCACGGAGTTACATGTGGTGTTAAGCTCCAGAGGGAGGGCCGCAAACCCCCCCTCAACTCCCCCGTCTCTGGTCTTCTTTAATCTGGGGTCCTGCACTGCTGGCCCTGGCTTATTCCTCTCAACACTCTCATAAAGATGACAAAGCTCTGATCAAAGCCAACGACTGGCCTCTGGGTTTATTTGAGCACAGAGTCATTCACAGTGCAGGAAAGAACATACACACGGGCCATACGGGACGAGTCGGCGCTGAGTCACAGAGCGTCGGAAAGCAAGACGAATCATTTAAAAGCCACTCGCAGACCTGCCGGAGTGAAAGTGACACCGAAGTGAGAGAAAGAGCAAAAGAGAGGAGAAAACAACACGGCTTTAGCACATCGGAACAAAATTCGCTAATGGAGAAGACATGCTAGTTGAGGGCGATAGCTCTGCGAAAGCCATTAAGTGGCCAGGCCCCTGACAGCCGCTGTTTTTCCCCTTCTCCTCCTCTCATCGGTCCTGCGGCCGAAGGAGGCTCGTGTTTCTCAGGGGGGAGAGGAGGTGTGAGCGGCGGACATCTCCGACACCGAACTTGAACGTTTGAACCCACAGCTCTCACAGAGCTCAGTGGGGAAGAGGGCAAGATAAAGAAGTAGAGCAGAACGTGTGAGTGAGATAGTTCAGAGAGCCTTTGATCCCCAAACACTGCTCTATAGATACACTTTTTACAATGACCTGACGGGGATGAAAGCAAAACACGGGATCGCGGGGAGTTTCATCTGTACACCCCGGGTTGAGAATGACAATGGCCACATGGCGAGAGCGAATCATTAGATTTGTTCGGGAAATATCAACAATAAAGACCAATTAGAATTGCCTCTAAAGAGACAGAATAGATATAACAGTAAAGCCATGGGGGAATTTACAGAGTCCTGCATATAACTTAAGAAAAAGAAAAAAAAAGAAATATTATAGCCACAAATTAAAAATTGGTTCTCACAACTGATTAATGTCCTCTTTTTAGTTAATGCTTTACTAAACTATAATGAGGGAATTAATTACTGTAATATGTCATTAAATAATAAAATGTAGCTTCAAATTAATATGCTATGGCAACAAAAAATAAACATAATAATAATAATAATAATAATAATAATAATAGTAATAGAATCTACGATTGAGAATAATGTCAAATTTAATATAATTTTAAAATAATATAATTTTAGACCTTTTTAATGACAATATAACAGTGTTGAATATTTTGAGAATTAAGTCAATATTTTGAGAATGCAGCAACATTATAAGATTTAAGTCAAAACATTACAAGAATAAATTAGCAGCATTATGAATAGTGATATTTTTTTAATGTAATTTAGTTGAATAGTTAGAATCATAATATTGAAGTTCAATTATAATTAAGTAGGTACAAAAATTCCAAGAAAAAAGCCATTCCATTATAAAACTGAACTACTGATATTTTTTTAAATATTAATTAAAAATAAAATTACATATCAGAATTGAAGATTTTCTGATATTTATCTCATAATGCTGCAAATGTATTTTTGTAATTTTACCTATAAAGTCATTCCACTTTAACTAATACAAACCTGCAACTATATTTTTTTTAGTTGAAAATATTTTAAATCCATTAATAAAAAACTACAAATGAATTCTTGAAAATCTGAATTTATTCTCATACAATATTATGAAACAGAGCTTAAAAAATATATTTTGATTTTGATTTTAAAGTGGGCCAAAAAAAAGATATCAAATTACAAGGGTAAGCTAAGGTAGGACACCAGTGTGTGGACACTATGGTCTTAGATGAGGAGAATCTGAGTTGAAATCTGCTTCAGCATGGGACACACACACACACAGCTTCCTTGACGGGCTGCAGACAAACCCAACGACACTTATCCGAGCCGCACAGGAGAGCCTGTTATGGAGCTACGCTCTCAGGTGTTAGCTCACTGCCCAAGGACAACAGCACCTGCCTAGTGTTCATGTGTGCATCTGCGTCTCCGCGAGGAGGTGCCCAACTCCATGTGGCTCTTAACTCACACACATAGCTGCTTGAGCATTAAAGATGGCCTGCTGTAAATGAAAGGGGCTCTTGATGAGCGAAAAGCAATTATCAGTCTGGATATCATAAGAGCATCACAAGATGTTGTAAAACAGCTGTGGCCATTAGCCATACTTAGCTAATGCAGTAATGTCACTAAATGACATGATTACACTTTGCTGATCTGACCGAGGCTAAAAGTGTGTGTTGTTTTGTTTCTATACAGGTCAGCTGGGTTGTGTTTGGTGTCTGAGAGCATGTATAATATTCAATCTTACATACACAAGTGAAGCTATATCCCTTATACAACACACACACACACACACACACAATGTCCAACTTGGTCTGTCTTGTAGCTCATTGATGGGCCCTTAAATGTCAATTGCTTAATTTACTAAAAACATGTACAAACTTGCCATAGCCTCATAAATTCAAGCAGCAGGGCTTGGAGAGTTAACGAACAGCTTGTAAAACATGAATGAAGGGGTCAGGGCATTACAACGCGTGATATTGTGAATGAAAAGCATGTGAGGAGTTGGAGGATTGTTGGCTTTCTCCCAGCCCATCTGACCAGCAGACCAAGAGCAAGGTACAAAGGGGAGGGAAGTTGAAGAAAGAGAAAATGAAATGAGAAAAAGTCAGTTGTATGTGAATTGAAATGCTGCTTGGGATGAATTCAAAGAAATATATATAAAATAAACATCGAAAAGTATTTCAACATAGCAAATGATGCTTTTTTTAAATATATGAATCTCACTAAGTGACAAAGTATTTTTATGTATCATTATTATTGACAAAAATGTTTTTTGTCAATACTGTGAATATTTGTGTCGTTTACTTTAAGGACATGCAGCCACACAAAGGTCAGCCAATCAGTGTTAGGGACATAAGGGCAGAGTGAAGAATGTATAATTAACTCAATCAGTTTAATTGGTGGGGGAACGAGCTGTGTGCTGAGAGGAGAGGAGCAGAGCTTCTGAGCACACACACATAAGGAAAAATGCACACATGCAAACAGATAAATGTTGCTCGGCACGTACACACACTCTCCACCCGCCACTCACAGTACGAGCAATCATTTCAGTCCTGCTCCCTGAGTGTTCAGGAGGACAGACACTTCCCTGTATCTGACCCAGCTATCACCTATTCTCCTCTCTGTTCGGGTCTTATCAACATAGCCCAGTACTCAGCCAACGGCTCCGGTTACACGATTTGGTGCAATTGCTTTTAAACTGACCCACACTCATACAATGAAGCTCAGTTAAGAGGAGATGGGAAACATGAAAGCCCCCTGTTGATGTCCCACACTCTCCCCCCTGCCAGGTCCCCCTGGCCTGACCGCATCTACCCTTCACCGTGATCAAAAGCAGGAATTTGATTAAGGCAGATAATGGAAGACGATGGGGTGAAAACAAACTTTCGCAGCTGTGCCACTTCGGAGGGGATGAGACAACAACTGAAACGCGGTACACCTCGAGCTGACCACCCAAACAGATGACAGCAAATGGAGGCTTGAACTTTTTATGCTGATTGCTTTCATTCCAGATTATGAAGTTTTGAGCCGAGGAGTGGAAAATCGGATCTGATGTGTTCCATCCGGTGAATTTGAAACAGTTGGGAATAAGCATGGCACTTTTAAAGGAATATTCTGGGTTCAAGTTCAATCGACAACATTTGTGGCATAATGTTGGTTACTAAAAATGATTTTGACTTGTACTTCTTTTTCTCTCTATATAAGGCAAAAATGTAGGTTACAAGTGAAGAGCAAATGTGAAATTAAAACATTAAAATACTCACATATTAAATAGTATATCCACATAATATTTATATAACACTAATTATAAAGGATGTTCTGACAGCCTTAGAAGATCCACTTTAGATTTCCAAAAGAACCTTTAAAATAACAGTTCTTACAAGGACTATTTTCTAAGACTAAAGTCTAAATTAAATTCCCTCTTTTATGGGCTATGAAAGGTTCATATTTTGGTTTTGGGAATCCCCAACAACAGGTTGGCATATATGCAAGGTCAAAAAAAAATGTCATTGTGATATATTGTCTTATAATTTTATCTTATTTGTTCAACGACTCCCAAAACCCCTCCTTTGCTATGCTACTCTGCAGTGATTGGTTGATTTACTTTCCATTTCATAATAAAAGGAGTGGTTTGTGAGTGCTGCTTTGTTTACAGTCATTTTACATCTACAAAAGCGGCACCTAGCGGCAAAGAATAAATTTGCATTTTCATTCAGACCAACTCTAAAAGTGGACGGGCAATACTGTTTTGTGTTGATGTCAACATGGAATGTTTGGGATTCGTTTGACAAATTACTTGTTTCAATTATTTGGAGTATTTTTTTTTTTCAAAAACAAGTCAATAACTTTATACAAGGTACAATTTCAGATTTAAAACTTTGCAGGATGTTTTTTTTTATTCAATTAGAGCTGGGTTACACAATGCATGAAAGGTTATTTTCACAAATTCTTAATAGCAACAATAACTGAAAGAATCCACAGATATTAGTTAGTTCATGGAACCATTAACTCCAATAAAGAACCTGCATAAACCTTAAACAACAATGAAAATACATGTTTTAACATAAGAATTAATAAAAGTACTTTAATCACATTAAGAAGCTTGACACTTTATATATTTATTTATTTATTTATTTTAAAATATTTTTTTAAATATTAACAGGCCCAATTCATGTCTACTGTAAATGCCTTGCTGTAATTTATTTATTTATTTTTAAGAAAAACAAAGCATGAGTCATTTTTCATGTGGTCCTCAACATTATGTCACTTATATTTGGACCTAAAATATTCCTTTAAAGACTGAAAAGAGCAATGTGGCTATATGTTAATATATGCTGCACAGGGTCACCGGGGTGTGTGCTGAAAAGTGTGGTGAGCAGGAAGCTGAATGACCTATATGACATCATAGGATGAGCTACATCAATTAAGCAAATCTTTCAGTATTTTCCCACATCCGTGTCAGTTCCTTCACAGAACAGACCAGCTGAGAGGAGGGCCGTGGCTGTAGGGCACTGGCCGAGAGCTGAGCAGTGGCTATGAGAGCGCTGTGGCTGCTCAGAGGTGTCAGCGTGGAGCCAGACTCTGAGCCTACATTCAGGGCTTATCTATTGTGTGGCAACAAGCAGACTCATTCAGGGGGACTGTGTGTTGCCAAACTCTGCTAATGAGCGTAGCCAGCAGGGCCACAACGCTACACAGGGCCCCCATTCAGGAGCACAATGCAGGGGCCAGGTTTCCACAGTGGGCAGTTGGAGTGGGGGGCTGACAGGGGCGGCCAGGGCACTCAGCCCCTATCAAAAGGGCAAAGCCCAATCTCAGTCAGCACACACTTTAATGACCAGCCAATCAAACAAGGACAGTGAAAGGGAGGAACATGTGGACAGAAAGGAGAAAATGGACAGAAGCCATAAAAAACATCCCCCTTTTTTCAAGCTCTGCTCAGTAGACAAACATAAAATGTACAGTGTAGTTTCATACTGTTTATTATATTTACATATAATGAGTCAACAAAGAGGGACAAGGATGATACAATATTAGCTATTGAATATATATACATATATACACATACACACATACAAACACATACAGGATTAAAAAGTTATCAAAAGAGATTTACATTGATACAAAACTTTCTATTTCAAATAAATGCTGCTCTTTTGAACATTCTTTTAATAAAATATTTGTACTATATTATAGTTAAATGATATATTATAGTCAAATTATATATACTGTATATATAGTCAAATTACTAATTCATTGTCATCACAATATTAAATTACATTTTAAAATATATACAATAAATCAATTTTACAATATTATTGTTTTTGTATTGTTTTTTTTTAATCAAATAAAAGCACTTAGCATATGAGATATCCTTGTCTTAAAGTAATATATATTTATTTACATACATACATACACACACACACACACATATATATAAGAAAATTCAATGATAATTCAGTTGAGCTGCGTGTTGGTCCAGTGACCCTTTCTCCAAGAGAAATGGACAGAGAAGGAATTAGAAAAAAGTGGGAAAAAAGACCTCTCGATGTTCCCAGCAGCTCGGATGCAAAAGTCACATGAGCATGGCGACTGAAAAAGCAGGCCATGTCAGCTCCCATCAGCCAAAGTGCGTTTTTTTTCCTTCTTTTCACAGCAGCTATTTTCAATGCTCCCAGGAGCAGAAGTGGCCGGCCATTAAAACCCTGTTAAAACACTTCTGCTGTTGTCAGCGGCCGCGAGGCGGAGTACCCAGTCTAAACGCTGAGATGCTATCTCCCCACAGCAGTTCACCGCCGCTGTCAATACTGTGAGCAGGAAGGTGCAAGATGAGTAACAACCTAATTTGGGCATCAAAGTTTTATAGTGCTTTCTCCAGGCAAGAGCGGGGAGGGGTGGCTTGTGCCTCAGCACCATCATATGACCTTCAGTCCTGAACCTTTTAAAACCTTTTAAAACGGCCAGCTTACACTCAGAAGTATTAAAAAGGAAAAAAGTAAAAGGGGAGAAAAAACATGTCGGTCTCACTTTTACAGTTCCAACCTCAGGCTGAATTACATTTGCAGCATTTACGTGGATAATAGTAACTCTCTGCATGCTTGGTCTAACCCTTCAGAAGCTTTCTACTGGAGAAGAACTTTATTTATTCACTACATCTGCCACTTCGATATACTGAAGCCATAAACGCAACTCCAGAAAACATTTGGCCAGACTTTACTCTGCTTCTTTGACCTCTTTTGAACACTTTTTGCGACAAGGGATGAAACACCTCGGGAGGGAAGAGCCTGAGGAGATGTCAGCAAGAGCTTTTTGCTGAGATCTCTGAGGGAGGTGGCTGAACTCTGTCTCTCAGACTCTTGACTCTCTGTGGATGTGCAGGTTTAAGTGAGGTGGTTTTTATTATGTTAAATGCACAGGCCTTCATCATGTCTCTTATGATGCTCTGAAAGTGCTGGACGCTTAACCTGCAGGAATCAATATGTGGTCTAGGCTTTCGGGTAGCACTCAAAAAGAAAGAAAGAGCCAGGGCCAAGCTTGTACAAACAGACCTCTACATCTGACTAGACTGCTGACCACTCAACAGAGCAGACAACATTGACTCCATGGTATTAAAGCTAATAATTATTCAAAAGAATTTTATTTATGCATCATCAGAGTTATTGTTGTTCAGTAAAATATACTGTTATTACGCTAAAATGACTAAAACTGAAATAGACCATTTCAAGCGAAACAGAAATATTAAATAAAAATGTTTAAAAATAAAAACAATAACTACTAAAAATAAAAAAGCACATAAAATCACTAAAACCTAAACTAGAATTACAATAAAAACTGAAGCTCGAAAAACTTCTTCGAAATATCAATGCATTCCAATATAGCACATAAAAAATACAGAAAATAACATTCCAAAATGTGCAAATATTTGGTAAAAAATAAATGTTAAAATGTTATAATATAAACTATTAAACAGACTGTCAATTTACAGTTTTTCCCTGTAAATTTTACAGGAATTTACCTTTAACCATTTAACAGGTTTGTATTGTAGCATTTTAAGTAGGTTTTTTTTCTGTTAAAATCACGTTCATTTTTTACAGTGCATGATATTTGGTAAAACTAAGAAATGTACATTTTAAAAAGTGTCCAAATACTTTTTAGGGGAACTGTATATTAACTGCCTATAAGACTTAAACACAAATATACACAAATCAAACCTGGTTCAGTTTTTCCTGACACTATCTCTCTCTTCACCATCCTTTTCCTTTTTGGTAAAAAAAAAAAAAAAAAAAAAAAAAAAAAAGGAGGAAATAAAGAAATAACCCATGCTCTCTCTCTCTCTCTCTATATATATATATATATATATATACACACACACACACACACACACACATATTTCATTTAATTTTAAGAATGTTAGGCCTTTGTGATGACAGACTTGAAAGTGGGGAAGACAGAAGGGAATGAATGATGACTGAGGCCAAATTTGGACCTGGGACACTTTGAGGCAACAGCTCTTATATGTCATAAGCAAGAGCAGTATTTTCTGCACCGCAGCTTTTCATGTATTCTCCCATTATTCCTCACACTTCAGGGTTGGACAGTCACATTAGACCAGAGGAGAACAACATGACGCCATATAAAGACCACAAACACCACTGTGTTTAAACACCACTGCAGATATGACATGGGCTTTAGTCAGCATCGTAACCAATGTTTTGTAGTCTGAGTCCCTCAATGACGTTATGAACTCGAGCCAAAGCCCATAAAAGCTTCAACACAAAGACATGCATTGAGCAGGGTGCCGGATGGCTGAGTGTCTCTCCACAACTCTGAGGACAGATGGGGACACTTTGACATAACTCAGACGAGCAAGGGATGCAAAATAAGAGTGTGGCGAAACCATATGAACTTTAAAGATATGATATTGGTGGCTCATGGTTGACATTTCTGGAAAACATCACGCAAAACAAACAAACAAGTCAAACAGGGCTGGAGAAATGACTCCTGTAAAACGACCACTGTGACAGGAGACCGGCGACTGACATTCTAGTCTGGGGTTGGAAGTGTGTAAGTGCTGTGTTGTTTCGTTTAAAGAACAGTGTGGGCAATGTGAAGGGGAACTGGAGGCTGATATATGACTCAGAGACAGAAAGGTGTTTATAGATAAAAAAACAACCTCTGAGAAACTTGTATTCTACATAATGTCTTCGTAATTGTGCCCTAATGTGAGACAAACGAATTACATTTGTGGCTGGCCCCTCTGCTAAAGTGATTTTAGCACAGCCAAAGAATGTTAATAAATTGATTAAAACTTTAACTCCGTAACTTTTTTTTTTATGTTTCTCAAAAAGGACACAGTAAAAACAATTTCAATATTGTGAAATTATCTTACAATTTTAATAATAACATCTATTTTTATTTTAATAGGCTATATTTTAAAATGTACTTTATTCCTGTGATGGCTAAGCTGAATTCAGCAGTCATTACCCCAGTCTTCAAATGTCACATGATCCATCAGAAATTATTTCAATATGCTGATCTGGTGCTCAGGAAACATTTATTATTATTATTATCGATGCTAAAAACAGCTGTGCTGCTTATTACTGTATGTTGTGGAAACAGATCACAAAATTCCAAAGAAAAGCATTTCTATAAATAAAATGTCTAACTAATGAAATATGAATCATGGGCGCGTAAAAGTACACATATTTATACTGAAAATGTTCCGTATGGGTCTTTTTTTGGTATGCATATGTACTAAACAATATCATTCCCTTTTTTTCAGGTAACTCAGACACTCTTTGACATGGCATGATAGACCACTGTAGACCCCTTCCTATTTATGACTTGTTTTAATGCAAAATAAACATGAATGAACATCTTTTCAGCTCAATCAGTGTTTCAACAGTGGAAAGACGCATTAAAACGGCTTGTAAACAAAATGTCACTGAGCATTTTACAAGTCATCAATGTCTAGAGCTTGTTATTTGCTAGAGAAATGAAGTCTAGTGAAGAACATTTGGCGAAATACAGTATTAGATTATAGGCAATACTTCATTATATTTTACTTCACCTGCTAGTGATGTCTCAATTATTTAATGTATGTTTAAATAGATCTTTTTATGAAACAAACTATGACTACCACTCTGTAAATTATTTCCAAAAGAAAACTGTATATAGAAACTGTATAATTTAGAAGTTAATTTGAAAACATATTTCGGTGTTAATTACTATGGTTCAAAATAAATAGCAACTGAAATTATACTTGGGCTCTGTAGTTGATTGTAACGTCACAGTAATGAAAAAGGGCTCCCTATAGTTGTAGTTTGAATTGTAATTAAATTTATTGAAAGAAAAGAGCAATTTGTTAAGTAAACCATATATATATATATATATATATTTTTGGTTTTGTTTTGTTTTGTTTTCTCCTGCTGTACAAAAAACATGGAAATGTGGGGTCAAAACCAAGGCATGTACCAAACTGTCATGTTTGTGCAATTTTACACCCCTAACGAATCATGGAAGCAAAATGGTTGAAAGATGCATTCATTTTAAGATTTAAGATGTGTTTATCCAACATGACAGGGCAACAAACGCATGTTAAATAAAATCACATCAAGTGGAAACAGTGCAACTTTAACACTCTTTAACATAAGTACATGCATAAAAGTATGGTTTTATGCAAAAGTGACACCCACACATTTGCTTGAGATAAAGAATGTGGCACATAAGGTCCAACAGGAAGTGCAGGAGGTGGTTGACTGTATTTGGGCATAGGGAGCCGCGCTGTGACCTGGACAGAGTGTTCCATAAGATGAGCCGCTCCAAGTGATAAAAGGAGGTTTAAGGAGGCTTGGACTCACTGAGCCCTTCCACAGATTTTATAAGGCCGTTCTCAGGGGGAAGGAGGGACTATCAGGGGAGGGGGGCTGGTGTGTACTCTGTGTGTGTGTGCGCCCTGCTCACCTCTGCTCTGTGTTCCCCCCTGCTGTGCAGGAGTTTATTCACAGGAAATGTGCGGGGAGCATCATGCCTGGCTGCCTGATACAGAGTGACACAGAGTCTCTTTTGAGAGGAGAAGTTAGCGTGTCAGGCAGGTCATCTCAAAGCATGCAGACAGTCGATAAAATATTCAATATGCCACTCTTATATCATAGATCTAATAACACAGAAAGCTGGAGTTTGAAGAAAAAAGCTGTACGTCTTCAGAGAAGGTTCATTGGTTTGAGAGATTTGTTCAAATATGATCTAATTGACTCGTCCGCCCCATGTGTTCGCTTCATGGGAAACGGCATAGATTTTCTCCCGGGGAAACACGAGGCCAATGTTCATAAAGAGTGAAAGTTCAAAAGTGCACTGTGACCTCTTGGAAAGAGACTTTGGCAGTATAAGCTTTACAATGGAGGAGAAAGGGAAGACGTCTTCCTCAACCACTATCCATTCAGTATCACTTCTATTTTTTCTCTTTCCTCTGGCTATTTCTCTTCTGTCTTTTTTTTTTGCTTGTATCCTTCCTGCCTCCAGGCAGGGACCGTGCACACGGTTGACCTCATGCGCTTGGGTCTCGCTATTGTTTCAGTATCACTGTGGCATACGGCCCACTGCTTCCCATCACTACAACACAGAGTCAAATATCCGTCGTCAATTCACCGCAACCATATGGCCGGAGCACATTACCTCAACACTCCTTACTGAAGAAAATGGCTTCAGATGCAATTAGCATCACAGTTCCAAGCATTACTACTCGAAAATTACACAAAAGTGCTAAACAATCAATCATTGCTCAGTAAACACTTCACTTTTTGACTTTTATTCAATTTGCACAGCAAAAGGAAACTCGAATCTGGACATTATGCATTATTAAGCTGGACCGCAAGTTTGTGTGGGAAAGCAGGAAGGGGAGGGCCTTCGTGTAAATGAGGCATATATATTTTCACACCACACCTGCCTTTCATTGCCGTTTCAAACACTTTTAGATTTCCGACAAAAACAAGGATGTGCAATGCAAAGAAATGCCGATGTGTGGCTTTCAAATTGGAGGTAAGCGCTAAAAATAGCTGCATCTGTTCTTAAAGTAGTTTTTCATTTGCCAACAGCACACATTAGAGAAGTCTACACGGCTTTCAGATAGCTATAAATAAATGTTTTTCACCGCCAGCTCAGGCCTGCTCTTCTGCATGGCAGCGAGACAAATAAATAGCCTTGATGAAAAACAATCCAATGTATTTGTTTGAAAATAATCTCTGTATCTTATTTTATCACTATATTATATTTTAACAAAACATGCAGCAGAACCTTCCATGAATAAAAATTCATCATATTTTATTATTGCCATTTTGCCCATTTGTAAATTTAGATTACCTTTGCCATCATTTAACGCTTCAAAGGATATCTTTGAAAACACTAATGATTACACTTTTATTCAAAAATATGGGTCTTCAATTTGTTTTAAAAAAGTCACATGCTCACCGAGGCTGCATTTATTTGATGAAAAAAATACAATAAAAACAGTAATATTCTAAAATATTAATTTTATATTTATAAAATATAAAAAATATCAATAGTAATTTATTCCACTGATGGCAAACTTGAATTTTAAGCCGTCTTTTTTAATATCACACAATTCTTCTGAAATCATAATAATATGATTTAGTGCTCAAACTCATTTCTTATAATCACCCATGTTAAAAATAATTGTGCTGCCTAATATTTTTCTGGAAACGTTACATTTCGTCGGAAACGTCACTTTTGAATGCATCCTTGATGAACATAAATATTTTTTAATAAATTAGGAGTCTAAAAAAAGTTGTAACACTCTTAATAACCCACCCCAAACTTCATATTCAAACCCAAAAATCAATAAGCATTTTACAATGGTGTGAAGCTTAAAATGCTACAAACACTCCACAGGGCACAACACCAGTCAGGAGAACATGGAGATGGGGTTATGGTTAATCCAATGAAGGAGGGGTGGACAGAATGTGAGTCCACAAAGGCACATACTCGAAGAATGCTGTCGGTCTGGAGATCTACAGAGTTGACATTCAAGACAATGAGGCGTATTTTACTAGATGCAAAAAGCCGACAGAGCACATGCGCCGGCGTGACAAAGGGGCGCCTCTCTTTGCCCGCTGCGGTGCCGTGAGAAAGGCAAGCTTGTTGCGTATATCAGCACAGGAGCCCGTTTCATTGACGTCCATTCATTACCATCTTAAACGTGGCGGCTGGTGAATGAAGCCAGGGCCGTGGCATAGCTCGGCCTCCCACTCGCCGCTTTGACTCTCACACACTGTCCCCCATCCTGTCCGCTACAGAGGACGATGACTTGGAAAAGTGGCAACATTTGTTTCCACTTAGGTTATATGATCTCTAGAGGTCTAATTTGAACAAATCTCCCAGTACAGCCACAAACGCTACTCCTCATGTGAGATCTGTAATACAGAGACCGAAGCTAATGTTGCGCTAAAGTAAACAAAGCGCAGGGTCCAGAAAGTAGCGTGGCAGGGCTGGCATGGTCAAGGCCCTAACACTTCCTTCTAATTACTGCCAAAGAAAGATACTTGGGTAAACATTTCTCCCCCAAACCCTGTCATTTATCTGCAAAGCAGCTCCCTCGACACAACCTATAAACAGCTTTCGCTCCAGAAAGCGTGCTTTAGTAAGAAAAAGTGAGAACAGGAAGCAGTAGGAAGTGTTGTAAACTACCTCAAGGCTCTCTGCCGTGACACCCTGAACGCTGCTCTGTCCCGTAGTGCGACGCGGAAGTTGGGAAGCCCTGGGAGAGGCGGGCTGGTGAAATCTTAATGGCTAGTCCTGTTCAATCTCTATATCTTTGGCCAAGAAGATGAGAACTTCTCTCTTGATGCATCGTGCACACAGCTCTGGTGAGCTCATCAGCAGCCTTCTTGGCCCAAACCATTAAGTTTTCATGTTAAATAAGGATACGCACAAGGAGGACACGCTCATGTTGGTGTTGTTTGGAAGCAGCATCCATTTCATTTTGTGAAATATTACAATTTAGAAATAACAGTGTTCTATTTTAATATTTAATATTTAATTTAAAATGTAATTCAAATCTGAATTTTCAGCAGCCATTACTTCAGTCTTCAGTGTCACAAGATGCTTCAGAATTGGCCTAATGTGCTGATTTGGTGCTCAAGAATCATTTCTGATTATGATTCAATTATGTTGAAAACAGCTGGATTATGTATTTGGGGAAAATTTTTTGTGGAATATACAACACATAGGTGGAAAATTCATGATAATTCGTACAAATTTGTTAGGTCTAGGTCTGTACAAATTCCTACGAATTGGTAACTCATAAAATCAAACGATTTATCAAAAACGTATGAATATGTACGAGTGAGGTTATATGAATTTGTACGAATTAGCCACCTCATAAAATATGTACGAATTGTTGTGAGGCTGGGCTGGAATATAATAGATCTGTCAAAAGAATTTTGAAGAAAATCTATTTTTTTATAATGTTCCTTGTCTGTTCGATTACGTTATTAATTGATCTTTATCTCACATCTATGCCATATCTACATGTACAAGCTACTACTACATATACTGTAAAACATTACTTTGGTGTAAAGCTGCTTTGCAATGATTTGTCTCATGAAAAGCGCTATACAAAGAAATCTGAATTTAATTGAATATTTAAAATAGAAAGCTTTTCTAAAATTTGATTGATTTAATGCAGCACCACTCTATAAAACTATTATTTTCTTACCATACGTATACTGACCACAAACGTTTGAACAGTAGTGTATATTCTAATTTTTGACATGTATAAATAGTGGTTGATGCCAATATCCTAATTAGTACCGTGTAGCCAATATCCATGATGGGAGCGTTTTTTTTTTTTTTACCTGATATTATGGATATTGGTATATTAAAATTTGAAATTTAAAGATTTTTTTAAGATTGAGATTTAAAATCTTCAAAATTTTTGTTCACATAATATAGGTGTGCACTGTGTATATTTATTCTTATACACACACACACACAGTATATATTTTAAAAACATTTACATGTATATATTTATACTCTTATATTTTATATAAATATATTAAATATATAAACATATTTTTCTTAAATGTATACATACATGCATTTGTTTGTATTTAGTGCTATTATCATTGTTATTTCATAAATGATATAACATACTATACAAATATACACTGAGGTCTTTGCTCACTAGTAGGTTCACTTGGACCAATATCATATTTCCTGCCAATGGAGGGATTGATATACCTGTACAGAGTTTAGATTTGATTGCCAAAGCTGGATGACCAAGATGCCGCAGAGGCCTCTTGGTCAATCCGAAAAAAAAAGAGGAGGAATCTGGTTGGGGAGATTTGGGGAGTGAGATGGGGAGTCTAATATCTGGCAGATGACAGATCCCTAAATTCCTTTCTTGCGCCTACAGGACAGAAGTGACTCCGGGTGAACAGTGTGGCTTTATGTTAATGCTTCAACTCAAGGGCCCGGTGCTGATTAGAATGCTGGCAGAAAATAAAAACTGCCCATTGAAAGAATGGGCCTGGGGTCCTCGTCTCAAATCATATTTTGCAATGCAGCAAAGGAACAAAGCCTGCCCAGTTCAGTTTTCTTTTTGTCACATTGCACAAAGGCCCCTTAAACGCACCCCCGCGAAGACTCGCAAACCATGCGACTGAGAGCAGAAAACAAACATTTAACACTAGCTCTTACATACTTTGTGCCCCTCTTTTAAAAATGTGCTTATAATGAAATTCAAAAGAGGTGGCAACCCCCCATAATAAGACACACAGGGTGTTTTCAGACAAGGCCTCCTTTGGCCACACTGTGACCTGACATTTGTGTCTGCTGACCGTGATCTCGCTTGTTTTTTGTTGTTCTCTGATAGATGGTCTTCTAACAAGCTAATCGCCTCAATAATCGTGGTAATGACACTTTATTAAAATAATGACGGGGAGGAAGCGGGGGCGGTCACAGCTGAAGCTGAAAACAGTCGTGCACTTTTGGCAAACTTTCCAATACTAATAAGAATACATAAATAGATGTATAAATAGAAATATTTTAATTGTATTGTTATAAGAGGAAAAAAAGACCTCACAAGTATACTACAAAGTGTATTAATGGAATGGTGATGCTTCTTTGGGTTGGGTTATGGCAGTGAAATGAAAACTAAAGCCGGGCTCAGACACTCATCTCCTTCGTTGCCTCACGTTCACCCCATTCCCAGCAATTTTTTATCCTTTACACCTCTAAAGGAAGTTCAGCTCAGCCCTGAAGCACAACAACATCTCCAGCCCTCCCTGCCCCTTTACCCTCATTCACAATCACCAGCATTCCCCAATACAACACTGACTTTGTCCAGTTGCTCGCCCGCCATAGACGTCAGACTGAGGAGTGACTGAGGACTCCGAGTGTCTGGCTTCAGAGGTCAAAGACGGAACACAGAGCGAATCAGCAGACGGAGTGGTACATCCCTCTCGCCACCAGGCATGAGAGACGAATAGTTCAAGGGCCTTCTGACTGTAACAGTGACTGCTCTGACACTCAACACTCCAAATATTTACACTCGACGGAGCCTTGGTCTGAGAGGCCTGGTATACATATCGTTTTACAGTGTGCTGGGCTTTCGTAATATATAATGGACACAGAGAATGTACACTGAGGCTAGAGGTCCAACATTATTCTTTTGCTGCCTTGCACGTACTTGCATTGGCATCTGAAATGCACCATTTGCGGTTAAAACATTTAGTTTCGATGAAAAACTCATGATAATAAAAAAACAAAAAAAATAATCCATTCGATTAAAGCATAACAATGGCATGTACAAATTAAATAATATAAAATTAAATACAATAAAATGTATTATTTAAAATGCGAATAAGAAACAAATACTTTTAATCTAGTACATTTTATATAAATAATTTGTGTGTATATATATATATATATGTATATACACACAATATGTTATAATCTCGCAAACTTTTCTATAAGTTAGTTATATAAATGAACAAGGAAACTATGTCGTCTTGGTCACACTTCATTATAAAGATCCAGACAGTTTTCTCAAGCGTGCTACCAGTGCTTGATCATTTACTTTCATCAGATACATTAAAGTTCCATAAGACAAGTTTTAAATCTTTGCTTACATGCCCTTAGAATGACATCCATCAAAAGTTAATCAACTGAAACAGAACGGACCACATGTTAGCATGATTAAATCAGTCATGTGCTAAACTCTCACATTAAAAGCCCTTCAGTAGGCCAAAGCGAAAAAAAAAACAATTTAGTCATTGTGCCACTTTGCCAGGCCTGCTCATCAAACTTTACCTCCTCTGTAAACTTCCTCACTTTAATCAAATTCAGCTCTGCCCGCATTACACATTTTTCACATACTTGGTGATAAGAGACAACCACTTATGCCCTCAGTGAGCCTGAGTGTGTGTGTGTGAGAGATAAACACAGACAGAGATCGCCTCAATGTGCGTGACATTTAACACAAGTAGCTGAAGTAAACATGTGTCTCCCTCTGGTCAGACAGGGTGGACAGTTGGAGGAGACAGAGAGGCGTTTTAGGTTAAGTGGATGTTAGGGTATTAGAGGGGGTTGCAGTATGAAGGAACGCAACCTTGGAAGAGAGCTGGCCATGCGGATTTAATAATTGTCCTCTCCTCCTCCAAAGCCGCGCAGAGATCCTGATGTTCCGCTGAAGATTCAATACTCATTTTAACACTAAACCTACACCAAAATCCATCATGGAAATGGAGAAACAACATGGTAATCATGGGCTGCTGGTAGGCCGGGGGCCCTAATTTTAGCCGGATTGAAAAGTCTAAAGGGTGGGGGGGGTGAGGGACGGCCTGGCATTAGGCTGCGGGAACAAACGGGCTGTAATTTGCGAGCCTCTGGTGTGTTTTGGTGATTGCATACAGGCCTTCATTAGAAAAGTGTTGGCAGTGATGATAAAGCGAAGCTTGTTTAGGAGTGATGATCAGAGAGTAGGACAGCGAGAGCGGAGAAGGGAAAAACCACATGCAGGGTATTAACAGTTCTCTCGATGAATAATTAGAGAAGAGACGAGACAGAGAGATGCTGATTTATACCACAAACGCAGCTGCCTTGCTTCCTCAAATGTGCACACTGACTACAAGTACTAAAGACTAAAAATAATAACAAAGTATTTTAACAAAATAAAAAAAATGCATGTAAAAAAAACTAAATTAATAAACATACAAACATTATTTTAAATAATAAACAATATAATTAATTAATAATAAAAATAAATCAAAAATAACTAAAAGTGCAAAAAATACAAAAAGTACTAAATAATAAATATATTTTAAAATAAAAATATTCAAATTTTATAATTTGCAAAAATAAACTGAAATACTGTAAATAATAAACACAACAAAATACTACGTAACATGTTTTAAAATAATTAAATAACTATTAAAATATTTAATGTATAAACATAAAAAATCATAATAAGCATAAAATAAAATATGTCCAACTCGTCCGAATTTATTTCAAATTAATAAATTTACACACACACACAAATCGTCTGACAGCACACACACACATATATATATATATATATATATATATTAATGCTTTCAAACTATTAATCGCATTAATTGCAGAAAAAAATGTTTTTTAATATATTCAATATATTTATAAACTACTTAAAAAACATGTAAATATTTTCAAAACATACTGTATGTTCTGTATGTGTGTGTGTGTATGTGTGTATATATACATACACATAATGTAACCAAAAACTTGAATGCAATTAATCCTTTGACAGCACTATATATATATATATTTATACACAAACACACACACACTTGATCATATAATTATATTATACGTGTCATCCTCGTCACAAGGATAAAAGCTGATGTGTTAGATAAAAGCACGTTTAGCTGTTAAAACAAGTACTTGAGCTCTCACTCCAGGAGAAGGTCTCCAACAAGAGCTTAGAGGAAGAAAGATAAGTTTGAGTGTTTTCCTGGCAAGCCTCGAGAGGCTCCCCAGCGCACTTCAGAGAAAACATTTTGACTAAGAGCTCGCTGCTATCTGTATTTGTATAATTTCTCCAGCATTCAGTTTACATTCTTCCAGGCATTTCCAGCGCTTTATTTTAGGAAATGGAGACGCTCGCTTTAGATTACAGCAAAATAAATCACGCTGACTTGTTGTTGGGTACAAATAAACGCTATGAAGTGTTGATTTAAAAATAAAATTTGGAAGTGGAGAGATAGGGTCTTCCTGTCTAGGTTTCCGGAAAGCCAGTAAACACACCGCTGTCTGTCACTGTGGGAGTCGGGACGAGTCACGGCCGATCCACAGGAAGGGGTAGCATAGAGTGTGTGTGTGTGGGTGGGGGGAGACAGTTAGACGGTGGGGTCAGAGTCCTTCTCTACACGCAAGTCTGTCCGGCTGCCAAGTGCCCAGCTGCCGGTAGGTGTCTGTTTACAAGGCGGCCCGGTCTGAGGAGGCCAATGGCTGTCCTTTGTTTCTGTCTGACACACAAACACACATAAACAAAACAGCATATCTGACCACTCCAATCCAGTCTAAACGAACATCCGATTTCATCCGACTCTGATCGGGGGTATGGTTTGGTTTGAGCCGATCATGAGAGGGCAGGTCTTAAGTGGTGAAAACTGCAAATGTGAGTTTGACTGAGAAAGTGCAGAACTCTTTATTCTAATTCAACATGGCTGAAATGAACATGGAGGGGAGCTGCTTTCTTTCATTAAAAGGTGAGGCCCTGTCGTTTCAAACATGCAAATGGGGAAAGATCGGTGGCCCCAGAACTCACGGTCTTGAGTTACACAGGATTGCAAAGCTGCGGTCGCAGGCCTGTTTTATGTAATATAAGTTGATGGCAAAATTGCAAACCACACAGCTAAACTCTGCGATTTTTCCTCTTTTGTTCATGTAATACATGTCTAAAATTGTTCTTTAAATCAGTGGTTCTCAATTGGCGGGTTGCGACCCAAAAATACAAACAAATAACCATTATCATTACAAATACATATGCTTCCCAACTTAAAAATGAAAAAAGGCAACATATCAAATGCACTAACTTCAAATCAAATCCAATATTTGATTTCAAGGACAACTTTGGTATTGTATTAGTTTGAGAATTGATGCGGAAATCTGCATTGTTTAGAACTACTGCTTAAAAAAATAAAAAAAGGCATTAACATAACAATAAAGTATGACAGTAACAAAAGAGTACTAAATCCTCACAATGAATCTAAAGCGTGTGACAAAAAGAGTTAATCCTTAAATGCGCAGCCAAATGTTAAAATAAAACAAACACACCACTGCAGTCGCGTCCACTCAGGGTAACACCGAGCAAACGCGTGCATGTGAAATGTGATGATAGCTTTCCTCTTTCCTGTCTGCTTCTCCTTCCAGCACCACTCCCACCCCCCTCTCAGTTCATCTTAATTATGGCACAATTAGGCGCTACAAATGGCGTCAGAGCGCATGCTGCCCGTGTCTGAGCTGGGTCAGTGTTTCCAATTTCCTGCAGTAATGGGCCTGTGATGGCTGCCCCTGCTGTCCGCCACCCTGACCTCACCAGGCCCTAAGGTCATGACCCCTTCAGCTCTGCTGGTGTGTTTAGAGCCCAAAGGGGTCGATGGCTGTCGACTTAAGGCGGTGCCGGATTACCTTACATGCTCAAGAGAAACAAGAGAAACATACACAGCCAAAATGAGACAAAATAAATCTTTAAACATCTTTGCATAATGTGTAATGGCAACCTGCACAGTCATCACTCACTTGTGAGGCTTCAGATCATTAATATATATGGGATCATATCCAGAAACAGCCAGTTGAGGTGATGGTAATGTCTTCAGTGAGATCGGATCCGATTTCAATTGCTTTTACACATGTGCATTAAAATCAAATCCACATTTCATAATAATAACTAAGCCACTGCCTTCATATAGAAAGTGTGCATTTAACAAAATGACTTGAAGAGCTGTTTCATTTCTAAACAAAACACACTATTACTTTTTCAGACAGGCTTTAAACTGAGTTTTTCCATATTTCTGTAAAAAAAAAAAATGAATATGACATTTGCTGGGGGGGGTTTAAAGAGCGGCACAAACTTGGCTCAGGCCTCCGCCGTTTCATTGATTAATTCCCATCAGACCTCATAGAGCTTAATACATCAGCAGCCCGGTCTTCTAGCGGCAAACGTTCAGAGTCTTTCTCAATGAATATCACATGTACTCTTTCCAAAGGTTGCCAGGTTGTGCGGACCCCGTGTCAACTTCCCCTCCTGTCTTTCTCTAGCCACTAGCTCCTGACACCAGCTCACACAAGATACGCATTACGTGCTGTGGATCTATTCCTGAGGCTTTGGTGTGTACATTACTCTTATTAAGGGGCCGTCTTCATCGGGTTCTGGAGCTCCTTTAAGACAGCAATTGCACATTTCAAAAGAGTCGAGGCGGTGGTAACATAATATCCACACCAGGACCCCGTTACTTCTGTGCTGCGTGGGGTCTCAGATCAACAGAAGACCGAGAGTAGGTCATCAATTCTTATTTAAGACCTGTTTCATTCGTTACTTGACGTGGCTTGGCTATTAACTCGAAGTTGAATGGGTTTCGAGAAATTTCCCAGCGGTTCAATTCTTTAGAATGTACTATTAATAATAACATTATAATAAAGCGAGGATGTAACGCTCCCAGAAAAAAAAAAAAAAAAAGATTTTCACACACACAAAAAGAGAGGAAAGGCTGACCGCAAACACCAATATCACACAGCAAGAGAGAGGATTTCGAAAACAAACAAACTGTGAGTATGCATAAGTATCAATAAACACAATTCTTCCGTCTCGGAAGCTTCCTGCTTTATTTGATTAAGCGGGGCGAAAAAACAGAGCAGTCATGCTCATTGCTTTTCTTCCTCTTCCCTTCCCCTGCAATCTTCTCTGTGCCTAATGGGAATCGGAAGTTTAAGTGAAGCTGCCTGGCTAGCCTCGGCCTAACCTCTCCATCTGGAAGGGAACTTGCCAGCCTTGGGGCTACTCCCAACCCTTCCCAGCTGTTGAGTTTGGGGCTTTTGTTTTTGTGGGCTTGGGAAAGCATATTTTTGTAAATGATTGCCATATCCTCCACCAGCTGCTGACCCCGCGCCCGTTGCTGGTTCTCATTTCTGCCGCGACTGACCCCGAGTGTCCGAGAGCGGGAGCCTCCATTCGGTTTGGAGCGCTGAGGTAAGTGCGAGCGAGGAGAGTAGGCTTCAGAAAAACTTCCGCTACTGACATAAAGAGTGAATTTGTGTCTCCGAATGCTTCCACGATGTACTAAAGCGAGATTTGATTAGAGCTGTGCATCTGCTGCCGGCCTGGTGTGTATGAGTCACTAAGCATGTGGTTTGTCTCATCACTCTCTCTTTTATTCTCTCTCTCTTTCGTGTTGGTTTTAATCAGGGCATCTGTAACAGGGAGGAGTCGACCTCCTCTTTCTTCACGGACTCAGCTGCCAATGATGTGTAACTTCGGTTTCTATGGAAGCCTGAATAATACTACTCCCCAAACTTGAAGCGAGCAGTAACAAATTAAAAACCATCTCTGAATGGCTGGCACATAATGTTGTGTTGACCCGGGTTGTGCGTCTTTTTTTCTTTTTTAAGACGAGGAGAAAGCGGCCCAAGGGTCTAAGTGCAAAGACAAGGCGGGCGTCTCGGTTTGTGAAATTTTAAAGCCTTTATGGTACCTGCACATCAGCAATAGCTGTCACCAACCTCTGTCATGTTTACGGCAGCCATCAAACCAAGCAGGAAGGCTCGGCGTTAATTAAAAATACATTGGCTGTTAACGTGTCAGCTGATGCCAATAAGCTGTGTATTTTGCGCTGTCGTTGCAGTATTGATGAAGCTGCTGGCGCTCCATAATTCATCAGGCCCGGCCACCTCAGGTGAAGGCGGCCCACTGTAAAGCCAAGTGGTCCTGTTCACAGCGTGGCACTGCAACACACACACACTATTCTCAGCACTTTCTCTGCTCCGCTGCTGTGTGTAGTGCACCGCTGGGTAATTACATGGTAATACTTCATTATGGCAGCACTGTAATTTGGGCACCGGACACTTCAAAGGGGGACAAAAACCTCTTCACAGACAGCGCAAATTACTGCAAGTCCACATAACCCCTGCTTTGTTTTGACTGGTATTGTTTTTGGCCAAGTATCACGCTCCAAAATAAACACGGGGAGCGATCAGAGCGTATTTTCAATCGTATAATCGTCGCAGCTGATTACAAAGCACAGCGGTGCGGCGTGAAAGAGTTAAAAAGTGGATTTCGCCATCATGTGAAGCCAAGAAGTATAAAATTCGGTATCAAAGGCTTATCTAAACAAACGGCAGCTTCTGAACGCCGCGGCCGTGAATGGAGCTGGCCGGGGCACGGGCTGGTGAGACCAGGGCTGACCGGAGGTAGCGAGCAGCTGGAGGAGATCCATCCTCACAGCAATCCACAATCACATGCTGCTCATTTCTGCTGCCCGCTCATGTACAATTTTGTGAACAAAAGTTCACATTCACAGTTGGGCTTTAGTCTGTACACTTCTAGTCTGTCATTTACTCCCGGCGTTAAAGAAGCCGTTCATCCAAAAATGAAAGATCTGTAATCACTTTCTCAACTTACTATTGTTTCCAAACTGTATGCGCTTTTTTCTTCTGCACATATGGCTTCTCTTTTAACCAGCAACTTGTAACTGCAGAAATTCCATATATTTAAATTGAATACAAATGTATGGACGTAGAATTACAATGTATTAAAAAAAAAAAAAAAAAAAAACTTTTATGACTGTTAGAAAAGCAAAGTTACACTACCGTTTAAACATTTGAGGTTTTCTTTGTTCTTAAGCTTTTTCAGCAAGTAAAAAAAAAAAAAAACTAGTGCTGTCAAACAATTAATCACAAAATATCCAAAATAATAAAAAAAAATTATATGTTTTACATTTTTAACATATTTAATATATGTTTACTTAATATGTGTGTGTACTATATATAATGTATATAAATACACACACATGCATTTATATATTTAAGATGTTATATTTGTATATTAAATATATTTATATAAATTATATACTTGCATTGTTTTAATAATTTTAAATTTTCCAACAAATGCTTTTATTTTGAACTTTATGTTCATGATACAATCATGAAAAAAGGTATAATGCAGCAATAATGTTTTAATTGATAATCATTGTAATTATCACTGATAATAATAAATAAACAAAAATAATATTTGATCAAGTAGGTTAAAAAAAAACATTGGCCTCCGCTGCCTTTCAGTGCGTGACCTTGCGATGATTTTCAAAATATATTCTTCTGTGTTTCACAGAACAAAGTCAGTCATACATGTTTGGAACATCATGAGGGTGAGTAAAATGTAAGAACTTTCTTTTAATTGCACTGTAAAAGTTTTTTACGTTAGGTATATAACAGCTTCTGCTCATCCATGTAAATGGTAATGCTAACTTATAATGTCTAGGACCTATGACCAGTTGTTGATTTTGTTCTTTCTCCACCTTCTGTGAATTAGTGATATCAGGGGTACAGAAAGACAAAAACACTTGGTACAATTTAGGTACAGCAAAAAGTTACAACAGCCTGCCAATATCCTGCAGATGACTACAAAGTTCAAACATGGCGAGACTCCATTCATTAAAAATGCAGTACACATATACAAACACATCCGATTTTTCAGTCCTACTGTTGTGTATCTTACACTCGGGTGCACACATGAAGCAGTGACGTCTGTTAGACACAAATTTAATCCAAAATCTATTCCAGCATCGCAGGTGGCGTTCCAACAAGCTAATCATGTATGTACCAAACGACTTGCACACTCCAAACATGCAGAGATAAATGGATAGTTGGGGCACAAAAGCAGAAAGAAGAAACATTTCTGAGCATAAATATTTCAATATTTTATTCGCCTTTTCTAGACTCACGCCGAATATAGACACAACTCCACCAGTCATACACACGGCATTAGTAACATCACAGCACAGAGCAAACATGGTCAGGGGTTATTTTTTACTAATATTTGCTAATTTATTTTTCACAACACCTTGAACAGCAATACTGGGAATTTGTGTTACGAACTGCAAAGTCTAAGCTATAATCAGTGGTTGATTGTAGCTTTTTGGTATTTGGGTAAAAGCTAGAAAAACACTGTGTACTAACCAGTAAGAAGAAATTTGTCTATCCACGCCGAATGCAAAAATTCTGGGGTCAGAAAGATTTTTTTTTTTTAAAGGATTGATGCTTTTATTTAGTAAGTATGCATTATATTGATCAAAAGGGACAGATCCCTTTTTCCATTTCAAATAAATGCTGCTTTTTTAAACTGTCGGTCAATTAAAACCTAGGAAAAAACAAAAAAACAAACACACACAAAATACCAGCACAACTGTTTTTTTTTTTTTACTTTGACAATAATAATTGTTTCTTGATCACCAATTAGCTATATTTAGAATAATTTCTGAAGGATCATGTGACGCTTTAGACTGGAGTTATTTAAATAAAATTAAGTTTTGCCATAGTAGGAGATATATTTAAAAAGAAAATTGTTACTTTAAATGTTAATGATTTTCCGTAACAGTACAGCATTTTTGCATTCATCCAATAAATGCAGCACTTGTGAGCAGAAGAGACTTTTTAGAAACATTAAGAAATGCATTTTTTTGCAGGCTCACAGGCTTTATGGACAGAGAAAACTGTATAATATACAAAAAAAAAGCAGAAAACAGTTAAGGACAAAAACGAATTAAAAAAGAGAAGTTCCTTGCCACTGTACAGTGTTTTATCTGGTTAGGACACGTTATATTTAAGCTTCAGATACTGGATAACATGAATATTTTAAACAACTGAATTAATGAAATGAAACTGTTTTTCATGACTTGTATTTCTAATCTAAACTAATCTAAAGCTTTTCTTTTTTTTTATATTTCTGTATATTCCAGAATCTATTCATATAGCTCAGCATCCATGGCACCACAGTTGAAGCTCCTCTATAGAGGATAAATATAACCAGATCATGGGAGCTAATGGACACATGGCTTTTTGTGCTTTTATTTCCAACAGACGAACTCTGTTTGTGCTATGTTTGAACACCATAAAATCACGACTTGTTGCCACCTACTTTGTGGCACAGCCCTGAATTCGGTATTGTGCAACCCTCCTTTTTCTGAGGTCAACTGAGCCAGCTTGCACTGTAGGTAAGTGTTTGTTACAAGGCGGTCATTAGTTGCTTTCTGATCCATATTTTGTACTAGCGCCCCATGTGCACCGGGGGCAGGGGTGTTGCGCTGGGCTGCGGCCCTCCTCTCTCCCGGCCTGTCCTCTCTCCACTCCTCTCCTTTCTTCTTCACTCTCACACATATTGATGGTAAATCAATGAAGGAAATGAAGGGAGGAACAGAGGATGAAAGGGGAGAAGTGATGGATTGGTTGTGCATGCTTAAAAAAAAAGAGGGCAGAAATAATAATAATTGATAATAAAAGGGAAAGGCGGAAATGATAACTGGCAGAAAGAGAGTCCTTTAGGATATACCTGCAGAGAAACAAAAACACAAAGGAAGAAAAGAAAGAAAAAACAAGCGTGTGTTTAATGTCGGGTGGACACTTTAACAAGCGTGCAAGTTATCCCATCATTCCTGAGCAGTGTTGGGGGTAATGAAGTAGTACATTTTTTTTACGAAATGAGCAAATAAATGTATTATTTGTTAAATTGATACCAAATCACCTTTTTAAGGGTTATTTAAAAAACAAACAAACAAACAAATAATTTTTAATTCCCCATCATTTTTAAATTAAAATATATATAAATAAACACAATTAATGTTTTTTTTATAAAATATTTTTTTAATTGAAAAAGTTAAAAATATAAACACTATATATATTTTTTTAATATATTTTATTTAAATAACTTAAAAAATGACTTAAAGTTATATAACCAATACTTAATAAACTCAAGTAATAAAGTAATATAAAAAAAAAATTACATAACAAATACCACATTACGACATGTTTCTTTTAAAAGTATCATCCCCCAGCACTGTTCCTGAGTGAGACTATGTGGTGCGGGAAAGAAATGCACATCGGGAAGAAAAGGCAGAGCTTATCCTTTTAATGTATGAACTCTCATGGACCTGTCAAGAGACTGTGCTATTAGCTTATTAGAGTCACACCGCGGCTGGATCGCTCTCTGTCCGTTAAAGACATTAGCGGTGAACACAGACTGTACATTAACACCAGTGAGAGAATCCCGGTAAAAAGCCAGCAAAGATGTGAGGTAAACCGCCATGAAGATTCACCGAACATCAAAGCAAAGCACGATGGGAATAAAAAAAGACCAAGGCTATAAGTACGTGTTTAAAACACGAGAGAAACACGTGTGGTTGACTATTGCTCGTTGGACTTGTCAGAACAGCGAAAGCGAGTAAGTGGTGTGTGAGTGTGTAGACGCTGAGTGAGGGTAATGATTGTGCTGGTCTGCAGACCATTTATTTGGCCATCTTAACTCAATTAAAAGAAAATAAGGCCGTCATGACCTTCAGATGAACTGTTCTCTCGGCTTAGGTGCTGCTCCTCACAGGACAAGAAATTATGTTTGTGAGATGCCGTCAGTCAAGGGCTTACACACCAATGTGCTTACTAATCACCTAAAGTATTATGCTAGGGTAAGCTCCTTCTCTAACAATTAGTCCCTAATTGAAAACTGTGCTATTAATACTCATTCTCACGTCGTTCCAAACCTGTGAGAGACCTATGTTTATCTGGAGATACTTTTGATGAAATCTGAGAGCTTCCTGACCCTGCATAGACAGCAATATTTGTACTGTATATTATTCTTTTGTTATCTGTCACTCTGTGGAGCTTCTGTCACTAAAACAGATTTCTCGTATGTGTAAACATAAAGCTTATTCTAATTCTGATTCTGAATTTTTTTTTTCATTGCACAACAAAAACTATTCTTGTAACTGCTCAACACTGCGGTTGAACCACTGATGTCACGTGGACTATTGGTCTTTACTGCTTTTCTGGGCCTTGAAAATGTCAGTTGTGTTGCTGTCTATGCAAGGGTCAGAAAGCTCTCAGATTTCATGAAAAAATCTTAATTTGTGTTCAGAAGGTCTTGGAACGACTTGAGTAATTAAAGACAGAATTTTTAGTTTTGGGTGAACTATCCCTTTAACTACAGTACATATCAAATGATAATGTAGGAAGTGTTACTAGATAGGATGTTTGAGGCAAGCTGTCAAAAATTGATGTGGCTATTGTGCACCTGGGTATAGGCTAAAAATTGAATTGAAAGTTGAATTGAAAATTAGTTGAAGTCATTACTGTTGTAGCCATAAAACCTACTGTTTGCGTCTTATTTAAGCTAAACCAATGACCCATTCAATCCAATGCAGTTTGCTGCACTTTTTGTTTTAGTAATTAAAAAGATATTTTAAAAAATTCGGTTTCAGAAGTGGCTCTTGATACCTGGTTCCAGTGAGAAGTGAAAGCTGCCTTCTTCTAGAAGTAGAGGAGCAGGGCCTCTGCCTCAGGCTCAGAGACCGTGATATAAATATCTCCAGCCGGTTTGATATGCAGCTACACGGAGGAGTGTGGCTGGGGTGAGGGCAGGAAACACTAAGCACTGCATAAATCTAGAATGTGCAAAATCTTCACCAGCCCAGCAGAGAAGAAACACCCCGCTGGAAATATCAACCAGTGACTGGTGCAGCCAAGGAACAAGGGGTTACCAGTCCAAAGAGTGTACATAAGGCAAGTTTTCTTTCAGTGCTTTGTTGTGTTCTCATTCCGGTTGCGTCTCATGGGTCGGGACCAGGCGTGCTCTCATCTCTCACTCGTAGAGTACCCCCAGGGCAAGTAAACATTTGTGAAATTTTGAAAAGTTGGTGGTTATGTCCTGAACAGGGTATGACTCATTCTTCCTGTGCTGCACGTGCTATGAAACACTGACTGTGCCACCACATTCATATGTGTTTAAGTAAACTCTCAGCAGTAGAACAGGCTAAAGGGGTCTTTCTAAAGCTGAAGCTGGGCACAGTGCCATCAATGTGGCTAAATCAGTCTGAGCCCCAGTGGGCCGGCTGCAGGCAGAGCAACGCAGAGCCGATGGGTTAATCAAGCTCAGAGATTAAGAGTCACTACACTTGTGAGATGAACAGGGTGAAATGATGTTGACTAAAATAAGTTTGTATTTATTAATTACAAATACAAAACAATACACATTATTATTATTACTGACAATAGTAACACTAAAATAATATAAACAAGTATTGTACAATTTAATACAAAGGTTCAATATTATGTAAATACTAATTCTTCTTCTTATTGTTGTTGCTGCTGCTGCTTCTGTTGTTTTGCTGATGACTATTATTAATATTAGTAATATTTAAATCAGCAGTGAGTACTGCATTACCTAAAATAATTTATTTAAAATACAAAATAATTAAATAATAATAACATTATTAATTAAAACATTATCAAAAAGCATTTAGTATCATCTACAAAGCATACATTTATTGAAATGACAAAATCCATTATAATATTTTGATAATATTTGTATATTAATTTCTAATACAACACAAAATATTTTAATAATTGATAAAAACAAGTATTATATTGTGTCTAATATATCATTTATTTATCACAAAACAATTTATACTATTATTATAATTAATTGTTTTGGCTCTTATATAAATGAAAACAGCATTTATTTATTTACATTTGACAAAACATTGTTATTATAATAATAATTATTATTATTATATGAACAATACTGCACTGTCTAATATAAACAATGACATTTAAAATACTTTATTATATTATTATACTGTTTTAAAGTAGAATTTTATTATTATTATTTAATTATTTCTTTTGAAATGGAATTCTACAGTAGTGACTGGTGTAGCCAGGTTTCCTGTTACAGATCATATCACAGATGCCGGGTGTTTGAATCAATATCTGTAAAACCAACATCCAGATAGATGGATGGAGAGATGGGGAGAGAGACCCCTTGGATTGACCGACCCTGCCACGGCCACCTGGACCATTCCCCCTTCCCCTCATAATCAGAAGGCGACAGACAATTCTGCAATCACAATGTGAAGACAATCCCCACGCTGTATTTGAGGAGGTGTCAAACAGGGTAAATCCCCTCAGCCCACGCCTCACCATAAAGCACAAACACATGCAAAATTAATCTAGAGAGGAGCAGGGGTTAAGCCTGTGGGACAAAACCGGGTCAGTACAATACAATAAGTCTCCTCTCCCCCTCTTCCTCTCCTTCACACACATTCACGCAAACACACGAGCCGGAGGGACACACAGACGCCTGCGTCCAACAGCAACAGCTGTTTACGGTTGTCCGTTTCCAGCTAATTTGCTGAAATAGATTTAACAAACGGCAACCTCATTTGTGTAACGGGCAATATGGTCATTATTGGCATCCAAACGCATTCATGCCCACCCTACAGATGCTTAAAATGCAGTAAGTTTGAAAATAATAGACAGATAATATCTATGCAGGGTTTTACTATAAATTAGAGCTCTATGAAAACTGACTGACTATAAATCTCTGCACTCATGTTTATGGAAATATTGCACTGCTGCTAAGTCGCATAACCGTCAATGTGCACTGTTTACTTCCCCTGTTATATTCACTGCCTTTATTCATCACAAATAAAGAAAAAAATGCTACAAACAGAAAAAAAACTAAACAAATGAATTATTAAAATGAGCTGGCAGACAGACAAAACGTCCAAACTGTCTCAAGGAGGTGGGAAGTAGTTTAAAATAACTAAACCTTCGCTACACTGCATAAACAATTTGCTAAAAAAGATTTTTTGCTATTGCAATTTCCATTTAGCAATTATTGTTATTTTTACAGTAAAAGGCCCAAACTGCTCTTTTCCTAACTGCTCTTTTCCATACAATGGAAGTGACTGGTAACCATATCTGTTAAAATTTTCCATTGAGCAACAACCTAAATAAACCAATTTTACTGGACCAACCTAACAACCTAAATAAACCAATTTTATCTTATGGAGATCAGCAGCTCTTGAACCCCATCCACTTTCATTGTATGCAGCTTGGACATTCTGCTAAATGTCTCTTTTAGTGTTCTACAGATAAAAGTAAAGTAAAGCAGGTCTTACACAGCAAGACGATGAGAGAACTTTCATTTTTGCCTCAGTTCATGCACTGTGGCACACTGAGTATTTGATTCAGCCGAGGAAAAACTCCCATGGAAGGGATTTTATTGAAAACATGGACCGGCGCTGCTCTCCCCAGGTCCGACACCAAAGACATAAGCAGAGCCGCTGATTAGAGAGACGAGCCCCAGACTCCAGCTATAATGAGATGCAAGGCCATGCGTCATGGCGCAGTCTGCCAAAACGTAAAACAAGACGACAGGCCAGCAAAGCCAGTAACATTACTTCACTCACTCTCAGAATAAAAGAGCTGGCTGTGATATGTAAGATCATGGATAGTCAGGTAGAGGCAATGTGATGGAGACCCTTGCCAAGACACCATACAGATGTGACTCTGGGGGGCAAAAAGAACTGTCTCGGCTTTCTCTGCTTCCGCTCCTGAGGGAAACAAATTTCCTCTTCCATCGTACTCGTTCTCTTTTTTTTTTTAAACCAGACTCTCTTGCCAGACTCATGGTCTACGGGTCAAAGACCTCGCTAGGGAACCGCTGCTGTTAGACGCAATCTCACAAGCAAAACATGCATTTCGATTTTGTCAATGAAGGTAAATGGCGCATATTATGATGACATTTTCACTGAAACGGCAATGTTTTTAGAAGAAAAACTCTAGAGAGAATATACAGTAAGTTTTGCAACTATTTAACCTTAATAAATGAAGCTACATTAGCTGTACCAAAGAATGAGCAACAATAAATTGGGTTAATTAAATCACCCAAACAAATGCATACAACACGTACAAGATCTGAATAAAATTACATGAATGCACCAGTGAACTTCAACTAACTAAAAGCCAGGCAAAAAGTTACACATTAAAACAAAAATTAACAAATGAAACTATTATTTCCTCTATTTTTTTTTGCCAGATTTTATGCAAATTTAAATTATAATTTAATGATAAATAAATTTAAAAATTTTTTAAAAAAAAAAAAAAAAAAAAAAAAAATATATATATATATATATATAAAAACTGATCATATTTTTAAATCAAATGGCAAAAGCTGACGAAAAAAAAAAAAAGTAATTAACATTGGCTACATCTGTGCGTGACATTCTCACATAATGCACAAGCCTGGTGTAGCTTCAGCCCTCTGGATGCAATAATCTCCCGGGAAACATAACAGAGGTGTGTGTGCTGTAAAAATTTAAATCAAATCACATGAGAATGGAAAAAAAAATGTACCAGTGGATCAACACGCAATGCATCTGTCACTACATGAAAATGAAATTAAGTGCGGCAGGCATTCTGGGATATTGACTTTGAGTGGCAGGGCCTGAGATGGCAAGTGAACACAGCACTCTTTCTGTACAGTATATGACTCTGGGTTTGATTCGAATCCAGTGCATTAAGCCGGCCTCGCATCTTAAGCAGCGGGCTATGTGGAAGCTGTTAGTTAAATCAAGTTAAGCCATTTCCGCACTTAAAACAACTTCCCCCATTGCCGTACGCCTGCAGGAAGATCAGAGATTTGATGTAAACTCATGTTCGTTCCAAATGTGCTTTAAAGACTGGTTCATGCTGATAAAACTCCTTCTTATCAAAGTTGGTCACTAGGATAAATGTACCCCGCTCAAAGTATTAATGCATTTATTTATTTATGGATTAATTTATGCCTGGTTTTCTGTATGAGGGCTGCATGGTTCAAGTCAAGATGTACGTTACATTAACTTTACACATTCATCACATTTGCACAAGCAGAACGCATTAAACTTGACACAAACAGCGGGCTTCCCCCATCCGCTCAAAGCTCGCTTACCCATCCGGGAGATGACAAGATCTTTACACTCAAGATCTGCCTGAGTCCTCAGGCCATGGCCAGATGCCCTGCACTTGCCCAACTGTGCGACAGCCAGTATCTCCACCCCATCCGCCCCCACACCTTCATATCTCCAGCCACGGACAGATGGGCGGAAAGGTGGAGCACATCAAGCGTAAAATAGATGGATGACTTTCGGCACGCTCAGCATCATGTAAAGAGGATTCTCGCTCTTATTTGTAAATCATTCAAATAATATCCTGTGTTCGGTACAAGTTAAGCCCAATTGACTTTATTTGAATCCTAATTACCACAAATATTAATTTCCACTTGTTCTTCATTTACTTACTAATTTAAAGTACATTACCGTGAGGCATGACATTTTTTTTATAGTATAGCCACAGGATGTACACAATATATTGTGTAAACATGATTTCAGTGTGAAAAAATACTTTGTCCATGACAATGCAACACCTAAAACACTGATTTCGTAGCCTGGCTTCCGCGACTATTAAGTTCATAGGAGTTTAGTTTGGCAAAGCTACCTTACTATCCGCCTTCTGGGAGGCAGGCTTAACCTGCGTCAATCAGATGCCTCTGTATACTACTGGACGAATCTACAACCAATCAGACCACTCATTCCGATTGACGCATGCGTAGAGACGGAACCTGAAGACACCGTAACCAATTGTAGCTAGCTTCATTAAAGCAGTAGGAAAATGTCTTTAATTACTTTGTTCGACTCTGCTGATTTTTTATGCTCGGTGCATGCCATGATTGAAAGCGGGATTCCTGTAGCAGAACTGCTGCGTCATCGCGTTAAACCCGCCTCAGTCGTGCCGGGGGCGGGGTGGTGGTGGGGGGTGCTCGTTTCTCATCGGTTCCCACTTTTTTGGGAACGGAAATGCTCTAAAACGGCAGCTTTGCCAGACTAACTTTGCTTGCGAAATTAATGTAACATCAAAGGAAGTATGGGGCGGCCCAGGCTACTGATTTTAATCTTAACCTGTAAGACCTTTGTCACAAATTAAGACATTTATAATTAAATCTGAGACCTTTCTGACCCTGCATGGACCACAACACCAGAAAAACGTTTTGTGGTCCAGAAAGTTATTAAGGACATAGTTAAAATAGCCATCTATGGTTCATCTGAAAATTTATGAAGTTAAGAGAATTCTTTGTGCAAAGAAAAAAACAACAATAAATTTGTTTAATAAATCAGGGTTTTTTTTTCCGCACACAAATTTTCTTTTCGTAGCTTCATAAGATTATGGTTGAACCACTGATGTCACATGGACATTAAATGTTTCAGTTGTGTTGCTGTTTACGCAGTCTTGCAATTCATTAAAAAAATATCTTAAATGTGCTGTATGTAGATATATTTCAGTCCAAATTCTAAATATTTTTTTCACCCGGCTCATCCTACTCAGACTGGATGCACAAGCAGGTTGTCAGATTGAAGGTAATAACAGGAATGACTATAAAAAAAAATTAAAAAAAAAAACTGGCAACCCAGGGTGCTGAAATACAATTGGGTAAACTGGCAGTGAACCGGTTTTACAGGCCAAAACATATACAGACATTACATCCCAGAAATAACTGACTGTAGCACTGTTTTTCAGTAAAAAAAAAAATAAAAAATGTTAACTTAGCATGTATCTTAAACATCTGCAAACATTATGGTGTATTTATGCTGTAGTAGAGACAAAAACCTTTAATTTGTGTCCCTAAGATGAATGAAGGTCTTACAAGTTTGGAACGACATGAAGGCTTACGATGTCAGTGACTCGCTGAAAATGATAGGTAAAGTGATTTTTGTTTGTTTGTTTGTGGTAAATACCATGTAATGAAGATTTTGAATCATTGAAAGCTAGGTAAATATTACACCTAATTAATAAACCACATCGCTCACACAAATCGTAACGAACAAAGCACAAAGTCTGTCCAAGGGCAGGTTGAAAATGACTTGGAAGTGTTTGCAAGTGTGTGTGTGTTGTGTACTGCTTACTCAGGCCGAGCTTCTCAGCAGAATTTAATGAACTGAGAACGACCTTGATCAGTGATTCAAAGCCGGGATTAGAGGGCATTCCCCTCCTCTGCCAGGCTCTGCCCTCACATTCATCAAGTGTGTGTTTTGATCTTTCAGGCACATCACATGTGTTCCCCCGACCAGCGCCAGCAAAGCAAACTCCCATTGACTCAGGCCATTCTGCAAATTACCCACGTACATCAGCAATAACGAAGCGCCCTAACATTGCCCAGGGCACATCCTACACTGAATCGTTAACTTTTGATTAAGGCTGGACGCTCTTCAGTCCCGATACTGCTAGGAGGGGCGGCTGTAATTAAGACAGGCCTGGTTCTTCTTCCCAGGTTTCTAGCAATAACTACAGTGGACTGGCCTTAGAATAAATGTAAATGAGCAGATCCAAAATCAGCCCAAAGACTTTTCCACATGCGTCACTTTTTAACAGCTTTGCGATTTAAAAAAATATCTCATGTAAAAGCACATCATGTGAAATCACGAGTAGGACAGAAGCAAAAATGCCACTGCCGCTGGCAGATGGGAAAAACAGGCAACACCCATAAGGATTATTGGGACATATTTGATAATAAAAACGGTCATACTGTAAGTTTTTACTAGACAAGCCCTTCCTATGAACCCGCTCTGCTAGCGTCCTTCAAAAAAACACTGAGTGCAAGGAAAGAAATTACTTTTTCCTTTCATTTTATGTGGTCTCCAAACTTCAAGTAAAAGTAATGAGCTAATTGTGGCTTTTGATGTCAACCCGTTCTCTCTCGCTCCCTCTGTCTTTTTTTCAAACCAGCGTGTTATTCTTCGAACTCCATAAAGCTTTTCAAACCCTTTTGCAATCATGGCTTGGGTTTGAGGAGACAGAAAAAGTGGAGTTCATTTAAGTCAGTGTAAATGCAAGGTATTAATTATGCTGAATAAAGAGAGAGAGAGAGAGTTGGCTGCTGCGCTCCATTTAAAATATGATCAGTATAAGCAGGCTCTGCTGAGTGCGGAAAGCAAAGCCCAGAGATGACCGAGGACAGGAATAGAGAGGTCGTCAGAAAGTCACTGGAAAGTGACAATGTCAGGGGTGACTTAAATATGAGAATGGGACATTTACAAATTTCACAAATCAGCGTTAGAAGCAAATTTACAACATTAAAATAAGCAGTACGATACAAAAATCACAGTGTTATATTTAGCATTTGATAAAAGCAAAACGAACACAGATTAGATCACAATTTACTCTTTTTCAAATTTTATTGAATTTGAAAAAATGTTCTTGGTTTAAACTATTAAAAATGTGACAATATTTCTTTTTTTCTTCTTCAATTTTCATCATGGTCCCATGTAACTGGACACCATTATATATATATATATATATATATATATATATATATACACATACACACACACACACACACACACATTTGTATTTATTTATTTATTCACTTAAAAAGCGTGCTCTGTGTGACTTCTTATTCCATGTAATTTCACAATTTAAATGAAATACGATATTCATGATAACTATACTGGAAAAATGACATCTGCTAAACACAAACACATACAACCAGCAATGCTTTGAAAGTTTACATATTATTGCTCTTAGTGCATCTATGGCTTTACTGTCCTGCCAGTGGCATAAACGACTGGGAAAAACCATCCATTCTCCAAACTAAAGATCAAATTAAGAGGTATAAACAACCGCAGAGCCAGATGAGCTGTATAATAAGTATCGGCATGGATCCGCTAAAGAGGGATGCTGTCAGAACAGCTCATCAAACATTGAAAACAGACAGAAAAGGACAGCCAGAAAGAACACAGAGAAGACTAGAAAAATGTAGAGGAAGAGAAATGACAGTGAGAGAGAGAAATAGCAAGGGAAGTGGCACTGAAGGACAATGGGAGGGAGGGTGGTTAACAGGAACAGGAATAGGAGTGAAAGAGAAGCCGGACCCACGGAGCATCGAGGGAGTTGTTTAAGGAGAAACAGTGTCCGTTTGTGGCCGGTGATAATACTTTCCATTCAACAGGGCTCGCAGCGCACTGATTCCTCTGATTGCAGCCTGGCGCCCTGCTGGCGAGGCTCTGCGCTGAAATTAAATCCACTCTATTCAGTTATAAATTATAATGCTCTATAAACAACACCCCCACTGGGAAAAGAAGCAGGGGGGTGAGAGAGACAGAAAGAGAGAGAGAGAAAGAAAGGAAAACAGAGATTAAACAGGAGGAGAAAAAGATGAGGATAATGGAGGAGGAAGTGATCTGTTTCTCAAGTTATATGTATGTATATGTATATATGTTAGTGTATATAGATAGATAGATAGACAGACAGACAGAACTGCACACTGAATATTTACAAATATATATTTTATAAACACAGGAAAAATAACTTAATAATTAATGAACTTAAATAGCCTATCTGTATTAAAGGAGAAAAATAAATAAAAATATAAAATAAAAATAAAATAAAATAAAAATGAACTTAACATAATAAAATACAATTAAATAAAAATGAACTTAAAATAATAAAATAAAATAAAAATGAACTTAAAATAATAAAATAAAATTTAACTTAAAATAATAAAATAAAATAAAAATTAACTTAAAATAATAAAATAAAATAAAATAAAATAAACCACCAAGACAGCATGTCAACAAAATTTCAAATTGACATTCTCTGAAAAAGTTCCAAGGTATCATGTTTAAACCACCAAATGGAACATATCCGTCATAGGTGAACTGAACAAGTGTTAAGTGAGAAAGAGAGAAAGAACAGAATGAAGAGACTGCTGTTCACTAGCTGCTCTGTTTGAGAATCAAACACAGTGTCCAGTTTGCACACTGGGAGTTCTGCGCCTCTGTGCCTCCACTTTTGTCTTTAGTCCAGCGCAAAGTCTGAAAGCCACAACACCCACACGGTGAAATCCAGCACACGCTGAAACGCTAACGAACCCAACAAACACACGCCCTCTCTGTTTCTCACCAACACCCCCTTGGTTGTGCACAGGGCAAAGCCTCAACCAGTACTGGGCTCTAATTTCATTCCAACATCCATATTTTTACACCAACATATAGTGTTTTAGCTTTTAATGTTAAGCGTTGTGCGCTTTGACTAAAAGCTGGATCACAGTCAAACAAATTTTAATTACAGATGGCATTAAAGTCTCTGCAATACTGACCTCTAATTAGTTTACTCGAACACCCCTACACATGAACAGTGTGCTGTGAGGGTGCTTTTAACTACTGAGCTTGGGTCTGTAACTAAGAGTTCTGTCATTTCTTAGCAAACAGCAGCGGCTATGAGCTACTTGCATCTGCTTTGTAGAGTTTCCAGTTGCAATTAGTGAGACACGCTATTTTAACATAACACACACACACACACACACACACACACACACGAAATACAGTAACCACTGAGGAAACTACAGCTCAGTTCTTAATATATATACAGTATATATGTATGCACTATAGTAACTCTCTGATGATCTGTTGGTGAATAAGTGATGTAATGCTAAAACTCTCCAAATCTACATATATCTATATATAAATACGATGAAAGCATCAAATAAAAACAAACACAAAAATTTGAATACAGGTAACACTTTACAATAGGTTATACAACTTTTCCCTCAAAGGAAGATATTTAGGAGTAGGACCAATTAATGGTGACCAAAAACAGCCTGGTTACAAACTTTCTTCAAAATATCTTAACTTTGTGTTTGTCAGAACAAAGAAATTCATACGAGTTTGAAACTACTTGATGATGACAGAATTAAACATTTTTGGGTCAACTTTTTCAGTAGTTTTTAAGTTTAGGTTTTGGGTAGGATTATGGATATAGAATAAGATAATGCAGAAAAAGGCATTAATATATACTTAATTAGCACTAATAAATGGCTAATATTCTAGTAATGTGCATGCTAATAAGCAACTAATAAGTGTTACCATTGATTGACCTTTTAATACAGAATACAGGAGCTAACTGGACCATGCTAACCAGCCAAACCTTGACCCCTTGGTTCAAAACAGCATTGTATATACTAGACAGAGTTTGTGATGAAGTCAGCGTCAAACAGGTCATCAACATGGAAATACAGGTGTTGTTAATTTTTAACATGTGGAAACGGTACAAACCAGACACAAACTTGGCAAACGCAACATACAACAACAGACCCCGAGTTTCAAATGGGAGGTGAGTGACCGTAAATGTCACCAGCATCCCGAGCGTGTGTCTCGGGACAGCAATCTGACAAAAGAGTTGGGAGAACGTTTCCCAGGCTGCTGTACATGAGGGCAGCCAATGAGACCCATTCATCCTCCACGCTACATTTGAAACCTGTTACTGGGTGAGAGAGAGAGAGAGAGAAAGAGCTCTCCTGTAATCGACTGCGTGTACCACGGAGCAGATAGATGTCGGAGGTATAATTGCTAACGTCTGTTTGGTAGCATACAGTAAAAATAGCTGCAGTAACCAGTCCAGTCGTCCAATCCCAGAGCATCAATTCACTCCCTGGCCAATTACAGCACGATTGGCAGAGCAAACAAAGACTTATTGGTTGTTAAGCTGGCCTCTCATCTCTGGAGTTCCCTCCCCTCCTCTCCTCTGTTCCACACACAACATCTGTAAACACCTGATACGCGTCCAGCACCCTGCTGCCCTACACTCTTGTTAAATTGTTACCACCTTTTGCTAAGCCAGCTCCGACAATTAACAACACTGCTCTTTACTTCAAAGGGCCACTGGGCCTGTAGGTTTAACCTTGCTGCTCCAGAAGATTTGTTTTTGATTTTCATGAGATCCCAAGACGCTTTCAACTTTGTTCTCTCACTCTTGCCACAGTGTCTACAGCCAGGCTTGCTGCCAGACTTGGTTATATATAACAAATCTCAGGCTTTAAGTAAAAAGGAAAAAAAAAAGAAAGAAAGTCTACTGTGACAAATCTGGAATTCAAAAAAACTGCCCATAACAACAACAACAACTACTACTTTTTATGATGTTTGACCCAGAACCGTTCCACGATTCTTTAAAGTTTCTTTAATATGTGTAGAATGAAATAATAAGTATCCATGGGTAAGTAGGAACAACACGAATCCATGAAACGCATTTAACCATGGTACACCCGCTGTAATAAACAGCCTTTCGGCACCAGAGGATAAAAGACACAATAAAATAGCAAGAGTTTACCAGATTGTTAATGATGATCAAAATATAATGAACAAATTGTGAAATATTATCACATTATTAGATTATCAATTATATTAAAAAAAACAAAGATTATATTTATAATTTACTAAGAATTGTTACAATTACTAATAATTGTCTGAGCTGTTGCACAACTGTCGCTGTAAACTTTGAGATGTTTTAACAAGAGGCTTGCAAAATAAAATTAAGTAAAAAAATAAAAATCCTCCATGAACAGCGTTATAAACCATCATCCAAAAACACTTCACACATTAAACTGTGCAATTTTCTCAGAGCTATACAAACAAAGTCAAAACGATTATAATCTGCACTTTTATTTGAATGTTTTTCAACTTTTATTAATACAGATAATTAAAATACAACACAAAATGATGGTGGAAATAGAGGCGAGACATTATCAAGAAGATATCAAGCTGGAATCAAACTCATGTTTTCGTGACCTCTATGCCACAGCTCTGAAATTGATCTTTTACACAGTTTAAAATGGAAATGCCAGACTATCCCATACAGACTTCTGTCATTGGATGGTAGCTAAAAAAACCTTGAGTTTTAAAGCTCTACGGTGCGCTGAAGAAGCCTCAGGCTTGGGCTGCAGCTGTAGGCCTCTCTGAGCACTAATGTCCAACTGTGGCACTCTGCTGCCGTTCAGAAGCACACTCCAGTGAATCTTCTGTGCAGCAGAACACTCACGATATGTGTCTGCGGCCGTCTGTTTTTCATCGGGAAGCAAGCTGTATAGTGTGCAGGCAGTAGTGTGTGAAGCGTGTTCGGGCGCCCCCTCCCAGCGTATCACCATAGCCCCACTGATGCCCCCGCAGCACCAAGAGTGAACTAGAGCAAATGCGTTTATGAATTAATACTGGGGCAAAGACGTCTGTGTGGGTGTAAATGTATGTGTGTGACAGCGAGAGCGAGAGAGAATGAGAGCATGGGGGTGCAAGGAGGGTTTAGGTTATGCGTTTGTGTGTGTTGTGCTGCTCTTTTTCAGTGAGCCAGCCCCCGTTGCAGCCCCAGGATGTGAGCTGTCACTTCAGATAGCTGGTGATGAGGCACAGAGCTGTCAGGAAAGGTGAAGACGGCCCAGAAAAGGAGAGAGAAAACGAGTGAGACTGACTGATGGACTGGTGGAGAGGATTTCACAAGAAAAATGCTCAGTCGTCAGAGAAAGAGCAAGTGATGCGACGGAGAGAACGATTTTACAGTCAAAGACAGGACAGGGTGTCACTGCATCATCTAGAAAGGCAAGAATAAATAAATAAATGCTGCATGCATATGTGTGCAAAACGTGCTAATCATGGCTTATTATTTGTTTTTTTCCTTATATTTAGGTTCAAATTTAGAACCATCTGCAAAATAAAAAAAAATAATAAAATTAGTGAACAATAAAGTTAAAAAGAAAATGTTTGAAATAATCTAATAAAACAAAAAATGGATAAACAAAGCAAGATTAACAAAAAAAGAAAAAAAACAAAAAGAAAATAAAAATAGTAAAAAAAAAAGTTAAATAAAAAGTTTAAAAAATCTAATAAAACAAAAACAATAGCAGAAACAAAATAATTCATTTTTTTTTCGTTTACATAACACAGATTAGTCAACATTATAAGTCACAACATTTTCAGTTTAATTTTCTGTATATGTAAGTATGGACAGACTAAAGTGTGTGTGCATTAAAGAAACCAGCTTTGTTGGCAAATCTTTCACATTTCTAAGCTCAAATGTCCTTAAAAGAGTTCAAAATATGTACCCATTTTGTTTGTGGTCGGGTGTCCCATATGTTAAAACTTAATTTAAAAATTGGTTGAGTATTACATTTGGCGAAATAAAGTTTTAATACTTCACTCAACCGACCACAGAATCCTCTAAAGTGGAGGAAATTGAGAATAAAAGAAATAGCTGTTTGCACCTCCTCACTTTCAAGCCACAGTCAAATTGCTGCATGTTTGGTCATGCAAAACCATTATTACAGCTTGGTTGTGATTATGGTAATACCACATCTTATTTATCAATATGAGGACGACACTGAGATTCTGGTGGTATGAGCGGATGGAATGAGGTTTTCTGAGGTTCAGCTTGCCAAGTAATTACATGACAACTGCACAGATAATAATGGTGTGATTTCTGTGTGGTTTGTCTCTTTCAGAAAAAGAAAGGAGCCTGGGACTAGCTAATGTCCCACTAAGTAGTATAAAAATAATAAAAGAACTGCAAGTAAAGATTCACCAAGTGTTCATTTGCTAAAGCTTCACTGATCAATACAAACTCGCCATGGACTGTGTACGGACACCTACTGGTGTGGATGCAACACTGCACCAAGAAACTGAGTTACTGATTCCACTACAGAAACATCCTATTTATAGATATATTTGTCATGCAAGATTAAAATTTCCCTAAAATGTTCTTGTTCGATGAAAACCCTTTAAAAAACACTTAAGTATTCATTATTTAACAAATCAGCCAGTCACAAATAGTGTGTTAAAATTACACTAATCGGAAAGAATAAAATGCTTACCCTTCCTTTCCATTGAATGCTCCACTGAACCCAATGCTTTCTGACATGGCACACTTTGGGCTCTGTTGCGCTTGGAAATCTCTTCAATATGGAGTACGGCAAGTTGCATCAAACAGCCGTTTCCAGATCAGGCCCATATGTGGATACCAGCCAGTCACAGATTGCTCCCATGTTCTCTTTAGTCAATCCGGAGCTAAAAATATAAATACTGACGGAACAGACTAATTACAGTTAGATCAGCTTTTGAGAGGAAATCACGGCCTCTGCGTAGACCAAACTACACTGCCATACTTTCCTTCTTAGGTATTACCTTTGTTCATCTCTTCAGGATTTCAGTCAGGTGCAACAGTTTGAAGCTCAGATGAGCTCATGATGATTTCTGAAAAGTGGATTTTACCATATGAGTCATCGACGAGCTCACTGCGCAACATTTGACCTTAAAGGAAGGCATGCCGCAGCCCACAAACACATGGCCTTGAGAGACTCCTATATATTGGCTTCGAAAAAGCCCACCACTAATTTGAACCGTTTAAGCCACTTTAAAGAGGGACTGATTTAACTTTGATGAAAATGGAATTGCCTTTCACAATGTGTCTTTCAGTTCAGAAGTTTAACACACTGCTACCAACCGCTCAAACCAGCATGCTCAGCTGTAGGATCAAACTCTCGTAGTGAGGGGATTGCTGCCGTCATCAGCCGATTATTAAAATGCTCACAATTGAGCGCATTTTAAAGACTATAGTGCTTTTTCAAGACCTAGTGAAATGCCTACATGGACATATTTTAAGACATTAAATATGTGAGGGTAGGCAACTTGTTATTTTTGCTATTTTTTAAGGCAACAAAACAAAAATAAATGCAAAGCAAAAAACAATATACAAAGCAAAGCAAAACAAAGCGCAACAAAACAAAACACAAAACAAAGCAAGGCAAAGCATATTTTATATTATATATTTAAAACAAAATACAACAAAACACAAATATATTTTATATTATAAATATATTTTATATATATAAAAAAAAAAAAGAAAAAGATCAATACTGAAAATTATTTAGGAGGATTATCAAGGAGGATGACATGTGAGAAATGTTGTATAACATAAACAGTAAAAACTTTTACTATTTTTTGAATGACTACTGTATTATATCCAAATTGCTAAGTATATTAATTTTTATTACTGCATTGCCTGTATACAAATTAATCGTGAGTTCAGTCTCATGTGCTTCATGGTGTCTGTGTGTTCAAAATCAGTAATTTATGAGGTTCTAATTTAGTTAGGACACTGCCATAAAAGACAGCTGTCTATGTAGGATGTAGACAGTAGGCAGCTCACTAAGTTTTGGAACAGAGCTTAAGCCTTAAATCTGTTCATCACATGACTGCTATCAGATCGAGAGCACCAAAAAGTCAGAAGTCATAAAAAACTAATCCATGTATGACAGAGCCAGTTCTCCGTGTTCCACCACACATCACAGAAAACTAAACCCCGGTTCTCCAGTTCAGCATCACTGAAATGCTCACAGCAGATCAAAGCAGCGAGTGTGGTTACATCGGAGCGGGGAATTCCACTGGAGTCCTGTTGTCCACACCAGAATTACTTCACTACCCATGTTCTCAAAGCGACACTGATGAATTAAAATATTCTAAGCACAAGCTCAGATAGGATATGATACTACTTATGAATTATGCAGAGATGCTAAGCCTCTTTCGCAGTACACAATTCACAAATTCAACACAATCTGTCGTTATGCTCTCGCAGATTAACAAACGGACAACAAATCCTTAAACAAGGTCTCCTTTTATACAAGTAATGCTCTGAAATTCCTTGATAAATACTCAAAATAACAGCACAATAATTTGCTGGATAGAGAGTTAATGGAAGAAACATAATAATTGAAAAAAGGCAGAGCCCCTCTGTAGCATCACGTGATTGCCTTGCGACTAAATGTCACATAAGACTGCATTAGGGCTTGGAATTTTGGGAAATTTTAAAGTGAGTGCAGCTTGAAATGAGGAGGGTAAAATAAGTACGCAGCATAGGCAAGAATAACAGTCTGGCCAAGCTGCTTTAGAAACATCTGTGTCTAATTACAAACTACATCCTACCAAAGATCCACAGCAACAAGAACAACTCAGGCAAAGCCGAGAGTTCAGGAATGATGTCAAATTCAGGTTCTACTGAACATCAACTTATTTAGCCTCAGCATTCCATAAAGCATTCTTAAGGAAACTTTCCTGGAGCATTTGCGAGAGACTTTTATCGAACAAAAGCATAATTTGGGGCAGCTATAGTCGAACTGACCGCTTCTCCTGCGTTTGTGCGTTCACCGCTTTGTTTCAAAGCAAAAGCAACAAGCCCATGCAGGGAGTGTGAGGCTTTTTATAGCAAAACAGCGATATCATGTTATCGCTAATTTAAGGCCAGAAGGAGCTATCGTGACTTCAAAAAGGAATGGAACATGGAACTCAACCAGAGCCTGGATAAAATGAGCGGAGTGTGTAAACTGGCTGAAATCCGGAACAAACAGCGAATTGGCAAACTGTGCGTGTCCAGCTGTGTGCTTTTTCTTCCCCCCTCTCCCTGCTTTCCCTCAATTGAGATATGAGACAGACGGACAGGCGGACACATACGAGCACGCACATGCAAAAACTAAATGACCATTAGTGTCACGCCGCGGCATTTGCATGTCTAGTGTGTGACTATAAACTCGTCACGACATGGCTAGCGAGTGACAGCGGTGATCAATGTCTGTCGTGGTGAGTTTATGAGTGTGGCTTACGACTGATTGAGCGTGGTGGCAGTCTGCTAGTGCGATGTCACCGCCGGACGGCCCAGAGCCATGTTTCTGCAACAGCATGTCAGCTGTCCATTATCCGCCGTGACAGGAGTGGCTATAACCCAAAGTGACACTGAGATGGCTTCTTAACACATGAAAAAGAAACATCATGTTCTACCCAGGAATTTCAATATTTTATCGAGGAATAAAAAAAATGGACAAGACATGCCCTGGACTGCACTTAATGTACCGGACCCTTATATATAAGCTCATTAGTGGAATGAAAAATGAGATCATGACCACATTGACTGGCAAATCAATTAAATATGATATAAGACACATATTCAACTTTTGTTTCCATAATAAAAGACTGGCAGAGCATTTTGAGCAGTTCGTAGACCCTCTAACACATGAAACAAGATATAGCATTGAAATAGGGATGCACTGATATTAATATTCTTGCTGATAACTGAATAAAAAAAAAAAAAAAAATCACAAAATATTCAATCAAACAGTGATGCTACAATGGATTTAGGCATAACAATTTTAGTGTGAAAAACAAATATTAATTTTGACACAGTAACTATGTATACAGGAAGTGTCAGAGGATCTTTAAAGAGATAGTTCAACAAAAAAATAAATAAATATTCGGTCATCATTTACTCATTATTTTACATTAATGGGGACCACAAACTGCTCTGGTTACCAATAACAGGAGGTTAAATGGTGTAAAATACATAAATAAAAAAAAAAAAAATTATATATATATACACACAAATATTTGAACTATCCTAACTTTAAGTGCCCTAGATTTCTACCAAATATAATGTAAAGTGGAGGGTGAATGACAAAAAATAATTACATATATATATATATATATATATATATATACACACACACACATATATATTAGTGGTGGGCATAGATTTTTTTTTTTTTTAATCTAGATTAAATTAGATTAACCTAAAATGTGCTAAATCTTCCACATCAACCAAAAAGTCTTGTGCTGAAAAAGTAAATTCAAAAGAAGGCAATTATTAATGATGCAATAGCCTTCTATCAATCGAAAAACAAGTGCTGTGGGTCCACAGGCCGTCTCCACCCCGCTGCTGAGGGGAGATGGGTAGAGATGGCGTCTTATGCTTGGTTGTGCGCTCCAAGGGCATATGCTTTGAGTTCAGCCACTCGCAAATGATTTAAAAGCCAATTATGTTGTAGCTGTTGTAATTACCCATACAGTGGATTGTTCTGTGGTCTAATTGATTACCATCAAGGCATTTGTTGTTTCACAACGATAGAAGACGTAGAGGCGAAAAACCTAAACAAATGTTTCTCTTTAATTTGACAGCTGCACAAAGTGCATCTTTAAGTGCGTAAGAATCCTTTTCTTACAATAAGAAAAAGCAAAAGATCACTTAAAACACTAAACCTCAGTGTCATCAGTGGCTCTACCAGCTGACAAAGACAGCCATGGTGTGTGAAAAACGCTTGAAGAAGGGATTTCTCTATTTGAGCTGCCGTTGTGAAGTGACATTTACCTAATGCCGCTCTAAATCTCATTGCAATTAGTGTGCAGTGATAGTGATGTGGGTTGATGTGGACTAAACTAGTCCTCGCACACCCACGGTAGGCGATCAAGTCCAGGAAGCAGGAGCTGGAAGGCTGCTGCATGCTCCAGTAAACAGACGTGTTTGCTACTTGCCCGCGCCACGTTTTTGCGCCTCGCTTCACCCCCTCCAAACACCGGGGTCGAGTCAGACAAGCCTTAATGGACACTCTCTTTTCGGCTGTTGGTGACTTTTTCCGACTGCTACTGCCAGGAGACAAGCTCCATAATTACATCTGAGGCTCCAGGGAGGAGGAAAGTGTGGGGTGTCCGACTTGTTAGGGCTCAACAATGGCTCAGTCCAATTTAGTGAAGTTTGGACAAAGACGCAAACAGGCCCACACACAAGTTACGGTTTCTGCCGTCAGGCAAAATGCACGCCAGAAGCAAGAGAACCAATTAAGAGTGGACTGCAAGCGGCTCCTGTGACCTGGTTTCTTTACTTTCTAAAGAACAAATGCTGAGAAGTGCATTTAACCATTTATTCTGAATAGACTGTGATGTGGCAGGATTGTACACAGCCCTCCGCGGAGAGAAGCATGGTGGTAACACAAGAGGTGTGTAGGGGTTTTTCCTGCATTACCCATGCTCCATATCTTATTTTCCATGCCTATGATGGATGACTATATTCATCATATATTCATTATACTATATTTATATATTTGGATATTTACCTGTGCATGCTCATACATATATACATATATTTTATTGTACAAAATTTTATCTATTTCAAATGAAAGATGTTCGTTGATGTCTGAAGGATCGAAATAAATATATTTAAAAATGCAAATAAATAAATAAATAAAAAACAGAAAACTATTTAAATTGTAAGAATTCTTTACATAATTTACTGTAGTTTTGGTCAAATAAATGCAGTTTTAACTTTTTTTCCCCAAACCATTATAAAAATGCATATATCATGAATACTGAAAAATGTATCATAAAAATGTATTACACATCGAATGGTAAAACATCAAGACAAAAGTGTATAGATAAAATGTATTTATTCATTTGTTTTTAAAAGCAAATAGTGTTTTCAGTTATTTAGACTAAACAGCCTGTAAGTTTTTGGCCCTAAAATAATTACCGGCATATCAATATCGGCCAGAACTTTAATGTCAGTGGATCCCTCCACCATAACCTTTTCATCACAGTGTAAACAAGCACAGTTAACATTTGAATGCAGGTCTGGATGATACGAGCTGCGCCTTTTCCTGCCACCATTATATCATTATTGATAGCTTCCCATGTTTTTGCAATGTTTTGTAGCAATCCACAAAGTAACCTCGAGGAAATTGTGCAGTGAACTGAATTGAAACTGCCAGTGGCATTCTGGCAAAAGGTCAAGAGGGATAAATTGAGGACGCCGAGTCTAATGGAGATGCTGTGTGAGGACTTTAAACACACTGAGAGGCGTTTTCTGTTAAAAGGGTCACTTAGAGTAGAAGCTGGGAGTTTTTGTGGAATATAAAAAACCTGTTGTGGAGCAGGATGTGAGAGGTTAATTGGTACCCTGTGTGAAAGCTGTTAACGAGTGAGCGAGTGGAACACCCAGGATGCATTGGGACATTCCAGCAGTGCCATGAGAAATAAACGAGCACGGGGAATATTTCCTTTGGCCCCGGTATCGTCCTCTCTGAAGAATACTGGTCACGCCTGTAAGCTGGACCGTGTTAACAATGTCTCGCTGCACCTCGCCGGTTCACACTGTTGGAGCACTCACATACGCGCTCAAGCGGACACACACAAACGCACTTTGGGCTCTTATGGCTGGGCACCACCTCTTGTGATTGCTCACTGGTTCCATAAGGAGTCTGAAGTGGAGCGCTGTGGCAGACAGGGATGTGGATGTAGAAGACCAGCCAGCGTAAAGGCCTGTTTAGTCCAGAGGCCGTCATGAGCCTGGGGCAAAGCAGACATCCTAATCACCCTTCTAATGGCACACAGAGTCTTTCTTGTGTCTGAGCTCTGCACCTCAGGCCATGTGCCACTTCCAGCCAATACTACAATAGCCAGTAGAACCACAGAACCTCCCCCTACCCGACCAAACCAAACCTTTTGTTTTCTCAACTCAGCGGTATCTGTGTTTGCGTACAATCCACGTTTCATTGGTTTGAGAATCATTTCCTGTAGACATCGAGACAGGATGCTCACGACAACGCAGCTACAATGACTTAAAGATAAAACCTCCATCTGACAGGTGACGGCTCAGGAGAGGCACCCTCTGCATTTTTTCCCCACTCGCCCGCTACCCTCTGAAAATGTGCAGCGCTCACTCAAAAGACAGCTTGTTCAGCCAAATTACAGACTTCTTGTGCTGTGTGTCGCAGTGGACGACAGCGCATCATTTCAACGTGCCTTGCGCCTGCTGCCACGTAGTTCTGGGGAAGTAAGGTGTTTCTCACAAGTGCCAACACTTACGACTGTCACCCACAGCACTATGGAAACAACGCTACTGCATTCTTACCGGAACAGGCCCAAGCCATGGCTCCATTTTACACCCCCCCCCCAACAATTACAAATAGGTACCATGAATGTTACAAACGTGTAGTGAAAAGTGTTAAGTGATTAAGTATTGAGATGGTAACATCATTAACAGTTTTTGCACCTGACTAACGCAACTCAGCAATAATTTAATTTACCTTAATTAAAAATGTATTAAATTAAATTCAATATTTTCAAATAACAACAATCCAACTTTAAATGCTCTTAAAATATCTTTTTAATATAAATTAAAATATGAGCCATTTATTAGTAATATTTTACTAAAGTTTTACTAAGTAATATTTTAGCACATATTAATGCCGTATTCTACATCCCTAATCCTACACAATATCTAAACAATTACCTTACTAACTATTAATAAGCAGCAAATGAGGAATTTATTGATGGAAAAGTCATAGTTAGTGAACAAATGTTCTAATAAAAGTGCTAATAATTTTTTATACAACATTATTATACAACATATCATTAGAACATAGACCCTGAAAGTTTTCATAAGTTGTAATAAACTGCAGCTCAGCCAAAACATTTCTATCAAATCAAATTTCATATATATATATTATATATTTCATATATATATATATATATATATGGGTAGTTGAGGTACATCAATGTATCTATGGTGTGAGAGAAAGAAAAAAAAAAGAGATAGATTAATAAATGTATAAAACATTGTACAAAATAATACATATATATATATATATATATATACATACACAATGTTATACAGAGAATAACATTCTTATCTTGAGTCTTCAGACCTTATTAGGTACCATCAGCTCTTTTATCAAAACCCAAAACCATCATCATCTCAAACCCTAAACCCCCTTAAACATCTTCAGGACCAAACAAGACGTTTCCTTTACGTCGTATAGGAACAGCACTCATCTGTCTGCCATGTGCTCAAAACCATCTTTAATCAGTGGCCAGACTGCAATAATTAAGGTAAAAGAATGATGAGATGAGCATCACAGTCTTTGCCAAGCCATGGATTTCAAAATATCCGAAGCATCCCTGAAAACCATCTCTGAAGAGAGATAATGTAAGAAAAGTTACACAATTAAAAATATTCACAGTATAAATAGTGTGGGACGAACTACGAGCTGGGATGTAATATTAAAGAGTTAGTGGATGTGTTCTACTCAAAGTATGAGCAATAGTAAGAGTGATTAATGATGAAATGCAGCGAGGCTCAAAGGAGGCGTCCTGACTGTGGGGCGAGGTGTCAGAATGGAGAGTACAAGAACTCGAGGTCTGAAATGAAGGCGATACATTCACTTGGACAGGGAAGCTAGCCACCTTTGGACTGGCTTGTCACAAATCTCCCACCACCGACAGCATTAAAACAGCTACCGCTGCAGCCATGACAACAGCTCTCTCTCTTTCTTTTCCCACCACACAACTCATGACACGTACCATCCACCGGGTCACCGCAGACACACGTACGCCCTGACACCTCTGCCACAGCACATCTGAGCAGAGCTTGTTTTGCTCGTCTCAGGAGGGTTAAACTTGTGCGTCTGTGTCTGCGCCGTTCCCTCCCTTTCCCCTCCTGCTCATCTGCCACAAACTAAATGATCCTTTCATTTCCTGCTGGGCCGCTGGGCCCTGAGGTGGCGGCCACGGTCGGACTCGGCGGCTCTGCTCCCATGTGAAGTTCACAGCTCTTCCTCTTAGCTGCAGATCCACTATCATAACAGAGCTTACCATGGCACTTCCTGTCTGGGACAGAATTGCGTGAGCCGTGCCACGTCTCGGCCAGATATTCACCTGTGTGAGAAGGACCAGGAAGCCAGTGACTGAACGGCCCAGCATAAAAATTCACATGAGAACTTGCACGCAAACGAAGAAGAAATAACAAAAAGGACAACGATGCTAAATCACACGCCCACCTTTCGCCCAGTCCTTCGAGGCCTGACTCCGGAACTGACTTAGGAAGTAACTTAATGGTTACCAAACCTTTAGGGGGACTGGGTGAGCGGCGTTGGGCTAAACATGTGTTTAGAGCAGAAAACATCAGCAATCACCACTTGACCCCTCGGCAGAGAAAGGGTCACATACCGCTCCCCTTTTTTCAAGCACTCAAGGAAAAAAACTGAGGAAAAAATGTTTAACAGATAATATAATCAAGTGAAAGCACTCGCCTGTTGTGAGGGGACTGCAACCATGCTGATTCCCATATGTTTGAAATACACAGAGCACAGTCCAGAGGCTCCACCGGGGATTTCTCAAGCCTCAGAGGGACGAAAACACACACACCGCAATACACATAGTCATGCTTCACCCAGCAGAAATGAAATTCCTTGCATTTGTAGAGAGTAAACAAAAGGAAAGATGTTCAAAAGAAATTAGATGTTCGTACATGGAATTCTCCGAATGTCTATGTATACCTCTACGTACTTATGGACTCATTAAGAGCTTATCTAGCTTATAACCGAAGTACTCCTGAGTTTATTATTCTTTGTAATTTTATGTTATAATATTTTTAGACAAGAAATGCATAGTTTACTTCAACTGGTAAACACAGGGCAAATATTGGCTGTGTTGATTATTATATTTGTTAAATGTAAAAATAAACCGAACTGCAAAGTTTTGGCACTGTTTTCATAAATTAAAACTTCCTTTTACAATTTACAGACTTAGCTTTCATATTCTAAGCAAAATGTGCATTACAAATGAAATGTATCCAGATATACTGTAATCAAATCAAACGGGATCAAATGAATCAAATTAATACAATGCACAACATGTCTGAATATATTTTAATATATACAATTTATTTTCCCAAATGAATTGAAATCAACTAAATTGAATTAAATCAACTGAATCACACCAACTGACTGCACTGGATCAAATCAAATAAATTGAAACACTTATCATTTTAATAACCCCCAGAGTATAAGCCTATGACTTTTTTTGGCATTCTTTTAAATTGGTGTTTGTGAAAATGTGCTGTGCACGTGAGCTGTAAAGAAAACAAATCAAACAAAAGTGGAGTCATTCTTCAAGCATCCCTCCATTTCCTCCCCTCTCAGTTCCTCGGCCATTACAGTAAGTGACCCAACACCTCTGGCTCCCCTGGGCTTATTTATAGCAAATGAATCAGAAATCTGAGAAACTATGCACCAGCATCTCCAACCGCTTAACCCCCGAACACACATCACATTACCTAATAGCAGCCCTGTTTAGAGAGAACAGTCAGAACTGGAAACATCAGTCTGAGGTACATGAGAGGTATCTTTCACACAAGACTTAGGTTTATCAGAATTTGTCCTGTCAGCCCTGTTAAAGCCTTTAACAGCCCATGGTTCAGCCTTAAATTCTTTGTTTCCAGACAGTGGGATGTGGTAGATGTGTACAACTGAATTTTTATTGTGAATGGAGAGGGGGAAAAAGCAAGGAAAAGGAAAGAAAAACAATGTGAGAAAGAGGCTTGTTGGCGCTCTAGGTGGAACGGACATAATATGAGGCGGTGAGGGAGAAAAAAAGTCATTACGTTTAATGTCTAACTGGTGGGACGACAACATGCAACATCAAATACCTTCATTTCACTAAGCAAGGGTCTCAGGTTTCCTAGCAGACCACATTAAAATGCCAGAGGGGTTAAAAGTGGGTCCAATTGGGTGCAAGACGCCAAAATAAAAGAATTAAGTGGTGCACTGTTTACATCTACAGAGGGGTTTGGGTGACACAGCTCGGCATGATGGGTCTCAGCACTCACAGATCAGGGGGGAGGTTGAGTAAGTAGCGCTCTTTAAAGGCCATACTTTAGGAGTTTTCCTCAGGAGTACTGCCAACCTCCTGAAAACAGACATTTGCCAAGAAAGCGGTGACACGGTTGTGTAAAAATGCTAAGAAAGGAGGTTAATGAGAGGAAAGAGAGGGCTACATTGTGTTGAGCGTAAAAGGTTAGAAGAATATTCATTCATTCGAAAGAGGCAAAAAAAAAAAAACCCTACATAAACATTTTCCCGGATGTAATTTTCAGTGCACGGACACATTTCCCAGTAGAAATCATCAGGGAGGAGGAAATCGTTTAGACTCCTTAAGTGCCAAATTGTATCCTGATTTTCCTGCCCCAGCTGCCTGAGCGAAGTCAGAGGTTGGACGTCAATGTCTCCTTCTTGACTGCAAAAATGCTTTGAGACATATTTCCTGACTTTCTTTTATGCAGCCTTCAAAAATGACATGAAGAAAGTATCTCTCTCCTGGGTGTTATACTCTCATCCCTACAGTGGTAGGCGAAGAGAAAAACAAGTGTTTTTGCTGCTAACATAGGTCCTTCCATGAACAGAATGGGGTGGAAGGGGAAAAACGGGAGGAACATGTGGAGCTCATTTATTAAAATGACTCAAAACGCTTGCCGGTTAATTCAAATCATGGTGTTTATTAGAATTCACAACAAAGCCTCGATGGAAATATTTCTTGGGGTCAGTACAAGTAAGCCTAGACCGCTCGATCTCCGTCTACGATGCACAAACGGAGCTAAAACCGAGAAAACTCCGGGCAGGATGGTGCATTGGAGTCAACGCTTTGCTGGTACGAATGGAAACCAAATCATTTACACATACTTGTAGCTTGATTCACAATAGTTCTGGCATCTTTTGCTCACGGTCCCTCAATGTTTCCTTTTTCTGATTGGCTCAGGGGCTCAGGGTTATGTTTACTCGGACTAATTTACTGAATTATGTTCCGCTTAGCACTCAGCCTAGTTTGAGGCGACAGAAGCGTAAAGAGAGACACTTTCCGCCCATGGGTTCAGGCTTAAAGGACTTATCTTCCTCCTGCTGACAACAATTAAGGTGCATCTCTGACCTCGTTCCAAACCAGGATGACTCTCCAGAGCTTGTAAAAAAAAACAACACAAGAGCACTATAGGATTGTGTAGGTCTGCATTAATGCAGCCTGAAGGCTTCGTCGAGACTGGAGTGGTTCGCCTGAGACACTGTTTGGATAGGAGTGGCATTCCAGGCCGAGTGTTGACTGCGAAGCTATTTCTTTAAGTCAGGTGAAAAGAAAGCATGCGGGACCTTCTCAAGGCTTCCAAAAATAACCGAGGTGACTCCAACCTGCCATCCAGGCTTTCTGGCCTGGGCTATAATTAATATGACAAGTCTATCCAGAACAGAATAAATTATCCCGTGTGCCTGACCACCGCTTACATGCGAGCAGTTTGGGGAGTTCATTGGAAACACATGTTTCTGGGAAAGACCGCTTTGCGTGTTCGGTGCTCCTGAATACATTTCCGCTCCCATGTGACTGTGTTACGGCTGGCAGAGTTAAATGTAACCGAATGAGTTCAATACTGGCACAGCGGTGGCTCTAACGAGGGAAGCACATTTGTTTGACCGCACCGGATGTCAATCACTCTGAAGAGCCCCCTGGACGAATCCCGGCGAGCACGTCCCTGTGTGCAGAGACGGTTTGCAATAATGGGTGTACCTGGCAGCGAGCCCTTTGGCCTAAGGAGGGACGCGTTTTGGAGTCTGTACGAATGGCGTTACGCACGGGGGCGCACGGAAGGGAAAGCGGTCCATGTGCGGGGTCTGTTTCGGCGAGCTGGAGGAATACTAATGAAAGCATTTTTCATAATTTCACACAAACCCACATTCTCTAGGCCTCTGAAACAAGGGGGAGAGGGAGTGGGGAGAGAAATCCATTAAAATGATCTGGAAATGATGCTTTCCAGCCCTGGACTGAGACAATGAGGTATAAATTACTGTGATAAGATCTGGGCAAAGTTCAAATCAAGCGAGATTTTCACATCTGGTCCTGTGCTCTTGTCGTCAAATTAATGGATTCTTCTGAAGCCGCGTGCACCAAGAATGTGATAACTTGTGCTTCCTGTTCTACTGATAACATTCCCAAGGGGAGGGAGAGGGAGGCACAGGGTCTTCTGAAGTGTACACAGCACTGGACAGCAAACCTCACACGCTTTCCTTCTGTAGCTATACAAACATACGCTGACATACATGCATGTCATAAATCTAGTTAAATTAAGATTACAGAAGGGGGGGGAGAAAAAACAGGAAAAACAAAAAGAACAGAGAAAAAGCTCACTGTAAGAAAACTGTCAAGACCTTTATGATGCTCTGGACTTGTATCTCCTGCTTGCCTGGCCTGCCAAAACAGATCGTGAATCAAATGTGCGAGGTGTGCACTTCTGCCTCGCTCGCTCGCTCTCTGCGCTGATGACGCCAGTGCACCTCAGCTCAGGGAGATCAAGAAAGAATGGACAGATGGAGAAAACAAGAGAAATGCACTATGAAAAAGGACAGACAGATAAATTAAAGAATTAGCTTAGTCCAAGATGAGAGGGAAAAAAAAACCCACTCTATCTTCATGTTGTTTCTTGGGTTATTTTTCTAGAAGAAATCCTGATTGCTCTTTCCAGTTACAAGGAATTTGGAATTACTTGTATCAATCGGTCACTCTATAGTATTCAATGAGTAATTGAGTTTAACTCATAAAGTGGACAAGTCCATCTGTGAACAAGTCATTCAGACATTAAATAACTCATTAAAAATGTTTTATAGTAATACAAAGATTTGATTCACACACATTTAGCAAAAAAAAAAAAACTGCTACATGGCTTCAAAATATTTAGAACATACAGTAGAGCACTTAAACGAGACCCTAAAATTTCTCATCCTTCGCAAACAAGTTGTTCATTTTTGAGTACAATTATGGATGTTTAGCATTAGTGAATGAGAACGCATGAGTGCTCAGCACTATATCTCTCTTCGGCTTCGTTTAAAGCAAGCTGTGGTGGAATCGTGCCCAGGCATTTTAGACGTTCCTGACTGATTGGAAACACACAGGCGTAAATGACCAGACGTTTATTTCCAGGTGAGGAGAGAGAGAAGCAGAGGCGACTCACCTCTACGCAGTCACCTGGATACCGTTTCAAGGAAGGCCCGCCAACCGGGGGTTAATCTGCAGCACTAAATGAATAAACAAAGGATGGCTCTGTGGGCCGTGGTGGGCAGGTGAGCTCAGATCATCTTCCCACACTGAAACTCATCTGCACAGGAAATGACCCGCAGCACCTCACCTCCACACCTGGAGAGAGGAGGGGCTGTCCAGGAGAATCTGACCATGTCACATTACCTCACCTCCTGAAGAGGAACTCGCCTCTCACATCTGTCAACAGCTCTTCAGTCATCCTTCAACAAAAGCTCATTCCACACGCACGGAACGAACATGCCCACTCAAAAGGATCAGAATGAGGTCAATATCAGATCAGCCATTCGGGAGGCCAATCTATTCTAGTTTAGAGATTTCCAAAATTATTATAATTATTATATCACTAGCAGGTAAAGTAAAACACACTTCGAACTAATTATAATGTTAAAAAGGAACACTGAAAAGGATAACAGAGCTGTAACAGAACTTGTAAATTACATGCGATTGATTCACTAAAAAGAACAGGTCCAAAAGAGTCATTAGTTCATGAATCATTTGGACTTCACTGGTAGTGGCTGAATAGTTTTTTTTTATAAGAATCATTCGAACTCATAAGAATCATTTGTTTTGGGAATCTGTCTACACTGGTTTTGCTGAATGCTTAATGATTAACTAAATCACAAAAAAAGAACCTATTTATAATCATAATTTGTTTGGGAATCAAATAATTAGCTTGGGAATCATTTAGATTATACTGGGCATGCTGTACACTAAAAAGATCCAATTTATAAGAATCATTTGTTCAAGAATCAGATGCTTTTAACTCACTAGAAAGAACTGAATCATCAGAATAATTTTCTTTAATTTAGTAACTTTTTGCCTTCAACAGCACCACAATATAAAAACAAACATTAACTATGACACGCACCCGCTCACACGACAATCGTAAAGACACAAAACAAATGCAACAGACTTGCTGTCTCCTGGCCGGAGAGCGGCTAGGAAGAGGCGGGGTTTGATGGAATGCTTTCTCATTTTTCATCCTCTATTCATTTTTAACAGCTCTTTCTACGCGCCACTCTCCGCTCGCCGTAATGACTCAATGAAGTGGCGTACATCAGGCGCCGACTCTGAGGTGTAAAAAATACCATCGCAGCTGCCCGATCAATACATTATGGAGTGAGAGTGCATGCTGGGGGAAGATAATGCCGCCTCATACGGAGACGCTGTCAGTCTCCATTAGTGTCTGGAGGGCTGTGCTGGGAGCGGCGGGCATATGTTGAGTCGCCGAGGCCCACACTTCGGAGCGGAGAGCTTTTGTTCCTAGCTTTTAATTGTGGCCCCACCTTGGCGGGGGTCCGTCACTCTGTCACCCCTGTCAGAGTGCGCTGGTACACTCGGATGTGGCAGGCTGGGACAGTGGGACCCAAACTAAGAGCTGTGCTTTTCTGCGGCTGTCAGGAGAATGCAGGCAGGCACACGCACATGCACACACACACACACACACACACACACACGTAACAACAAAAATACACAGTGGGGAAGATGGAGACAGAACACACTGTGCCTGAAGCAAGTATGTACTTTCACAGGCTGAGGCGTCTTAACTGCTGAGAGAGGAATGGGAAGCATTCCAGCAGCATGAGACGAGTATGTGCCAATCTACTAGTGATGTACAAAACTAGATTTTCAATTGACTAGTCGGTTGGGTGCCTGAACAACTATCTGAATAATATTTCGGAAGCCCTGAATAATTTGCCTGGGTATGAGTGCACCCGATCCTAATCAGACCAGTTACTTATAGACCAGTTACAGGGAATAAACACATTTTTGCATTTTGTTACAGTATTTAGAAAAAAAAATAAAAATAAATTATGGGTAATTTTGCAGTGTGATGCTTAAATAGATTGAAACACACCAATTATGATTGTCAAGGTATTGCTGACAACCATTTAATGATATATATATGAATATGAAAGTGAATTTAGGCAACATTATAAATGAATTTTTGTCATCTTTTTGTTTTTTCAACCGTAGAATAGATAGAATTTATCTACATAAATTAAAAAAAACATACTTTATAGTGAACATACTTAAATATTAATTAAATACAGTTAATTTGATCTAAATAGTAATACTACATACAAAAAACACTGAAGACTATATATATATATATATATATATAATTATAGTTTTGTTTGTTTTTTAACTCTGTGATAGAATAAATTTGTCTATATAAACTAAAACAACTTTTAAACATTTGTAGCGTAATGATTTTCAGTATTTTATTAAGATTACTTAAAAGTTTCTAAATAAGTGTTTATAGAGATGAACTGTTATCTTCATTTAACATCCCTAATCTGCTGATAAATATACAATAGTGGCTGATACTGATTAATAATAGTCCAATAATCCAGAAAAATAAATGGTCTACTTTTCATTTGTGACCAAATCCTTTGAAGCTACAGGCAGTTCACATACTGTAAGACTAGGATACTGAGGTCAAGGTGGGAAGGGTCTACAACTCGCCCACTGCTGTTTGCCATCATGGCTGCAAGGATCTTAATGGCACATGGAGTGCCAACGCCTGCACATGTCCTTCCTGTCACCTCATCTCACTCCAACATCCAACCCCACTCAACCAGATGTGCTCAATTATGCCCCAAAACACTCACACAAGCCCACCTACGACAACCCAACAGACCGAGAGTTCAAGCAAACATGAAGCAACCAAAAATGTAAATCTACATCTATACAAATGAAATAGTTTCTGTATGGATGGTGAGGACGGAGTTCATATGTTGATAGTGGCTTGCAGCTCTGCAGAGGTAAAAGCTTTGAGCGAGTACACAGCAGATGCCTGACACATTGCTGTCCATTCAGTCGCTTTAAAGAGCAGCTGCTCTTGCCCCTGGCACTACAAACACACACTCTCTCTCTCTCTCACACACACACACGGCTGCCCTCGGTTCACACATACTGTACAGAGGTGCTCTGAGTGTTCTTTATCATGTTACTATGAGGTTGCTAGGATGTTCTGGTTGGCTGTTAACTGACCCATCACATTAACAGACAACTGCTAAACAACTCTATTATGCACAGACGATCTACAATACAAAACAACAGCAAAGTGTATTTTCAGACTGCCCTCTTCACCGGTTTTATTTTACTGTCCACTAAAATAATCTACCATATGCTTAAATCATTTTGTTCTCTCCTCACAGCCAAACAAGGACTTCAGCAAGACAAGAATGCTGCACAGACACCAAAAAGTGCTGAATGATTTACCTTCATCTCAAGGAAAAAAAAGAGTTAAAAAGAGAGCAACAGAGATTTTCTCCTTCCTTCTTGGCTGAACGGTTAGTAGAAAAGTGAAGTAGATGGCCATATTAATAACTGGATTTGATGTCATACTCTAAGGCTTTTGGTTTTAATACATACAGCATAAATTCCAAATAATAAACTCAATAAAGCAATATTTGACATTTTTATTGATTATTAATTGTACAACTATACAAATAATATATGTATTTTTTACATTTTTTTTCTAGATCATGACATTTCATCTCATTAGTAATATTTGCTGTGAAATCCCATTTTTATTGTATGGTATACTGATTTTTTTTAATTTATTTTATTAATATACATTTAAAAAAAAATCAATTTTCTTACATTATTGTATTTCAGAGATAATTATTCAATATATAATGAAATACACATATTTAATAATAAAATTACAAATAAGTTTATAAAATAAAATTTTATTTAAATTAAAAATACATTTAAATTTAAATAAATAAAAAAATAATAATAAAATAAAATAAAATAAAATAATACTTGCACCTTGCTTTCGGGCCACTTGCTTTTCTGTTGTTTTTTTACTGATGGTGTAACAGTATCATAATACAGTTAAGCCAACAAAATATTGCAATTTACACAGAAAAAAAGCAGAAAGAGAAAGGAGGAGAGAAACAAGAGGGAATGAGATGGCAGTGTGAGATAAGGCCGTTTGGCTTCTGATTCTCAGACAGTAGGTTGATGATAAGAATGGCATCTTTCACAGTCAGATCAGCCAATCTGGCCAGGCGTCCGCGGCAGCTTCTGTATTGTGGCGGGAACTTCCAGGTCAGGAGCAGAAGAATGGAGTCAGTGAGTGTGGCAGAGAGGGGGCGAGTCGCTATTGAAGAAGACAGGCTAGGGCGGCAGGGAGAGCGCTGGGTCACGGGAACAGCTCCCCGATCTATAGGCGGCTCAAAAACACCTCTCATTGTTCGGAGAGATCATGTGGCACGGGCTCCTCCTCGAGCGCGTCAGGATCCTTCTGGCTTGAATGTGCGCAGTATCTCTGACAACAAGCCACCTTTATGCCCATCCAGGTAATTACAGACCACGGGTGAGGATCCATTACTGCAGAACGCAGGTAGAGTCCAGGTGCCCGGTCTCTGAGCGCTCATCCATGCTGGGAGAGGAAACCAGGGGAGCGATCAGCCCTGTCCCACTGGCCTGAAGGCATAACCAGCACAGAGGAGCACACTATACTACACTAAAACACAGAGATGGCTTTGTCTTGCCATTCACACACACATACACTCTGCACCTGAGTCGAGGGCTGTGTGAGGGCGGTAGATAAAACACATGGCACACACTCAATGATAAGCATCAATGAGAGGAGTTTTACCATCGCAATGTGATAACGGCAATCTGCTCTGACCACCATCATCACTGCACTATAAGCAACATGTAGATTTATGTAAATGATGAAACAATGAAAAAACATTATAATTAAAGGTTTCCCCCTTTTTTCAATATATATACTGTATATTTATACATGATTTAATACATTTTATTATTTTACAAAATTTCTATTCTATTTTCTTCTCTTTAAAAAAAAAAAAAAAAAGACTGGTGATCTGACAAAATATTTTAATGTTTTTTAATCATTTTTAAATTAATTTTAATAAACTTGATTTAATTTTTTTTTTTTTTTTCTGTAGCACCTTTAGGCATCTGAGATAAAAATCTTTCACTAGGTTTTTAATTTTTTTTTAAATAATTTAATATCATTAAACAATTGAAATATTTTATTTTACTCATAATGGTAAATTCTACAATGAGAAAATAACTCCCGACAGTAAAAAGTTTTTACACCATTAAAACCATGCTGCTACATCACAACTCCAAAAACAGTTAGTGACTTGTTACTTGTCATATTTGGTACTTTAAATCCATACCCCACCCCAACAACAATACAGACTCAACCAGACGAGCACAAACAAAAACACACAAGACACACAAAACAAGCAAGACACACTTGTAGCTATCAGTCAAGCTTCTTCCAGAACGTGATAGCAAGCTCACAACACGCCAGCATCTTTCGTGCACTGTCGCCCGTTCATCTCCCGATCTCCAACGGGCCCCTGCCACCCCGCCACGCCACACACATAACAACTGGGGCCAGGAAGGAAAAGTGCTCTCGTCGAACAAATGACGGGGTGTTTCTGCTACTGAGTCATAACAAAATACAATCAAAAGAGACTTGTGTTCTTGCTCGCTTTATGCTTCAAATAGATAAAGCGCCTCCTGTCTTCTCTCGCACAATACGCTGTGTAGTCTAGCGGGGCCAGGGTGACGCTCCGGGGACCAGATAGGAGTATTGATAATGCTGGCTGCATGTCCGATTGATTTTGGGAAGCTGAGACAGTGGCTGTGTGATTCTTTCTTTCTCCTGATACGCTGTGTCAAGCACATGGGCGCTGCTTGTGATGGGTTTAGTGTCAGCACACACATCCGGCAGAAATGGCCACATGGAGCCAGCTCCCTTAGGGGTGGTATATAACACAAAGGACGCCGCATAAACACACACAGCACAGTAACATTGATATATAATGGCCAGGAGGCTCTGATATCCTCATGTGATCTTTCTGAAGCACTAATGTAAAGACCACAGAATGTCGCAGTGCATTCTGGGATTGACTTCTGCACAAAGGATAATGCAGACTTAGAATGTGGCCAGGCAAGTTGGTATTTAACATTTATTTATAATGAAATGAAATAATAATCATAATGAAATAAAATACTGTACTATGTAAATGGTTTATAATATATAATGTAATAGCTTTTATGCATTTTATTACAAATCTGTCAAAACACAAAGATCCAGAGGAAAACAGCAAAACACCTTACTTTCTTTACAAATAAAATCATTATCATTAAAATCATAAAAGTATATATACTGTATGCACATTGCATGTACTGTTTCTGAGATATAAAATCATAAGGGAAAAAAAGATGATGACGATTAACAATTTTGTTTAAAGGTTCCAATAATAAAAATTTTATTATTTTAATGAATACATTTTATTTTATTTTATAAATTTGTCAACAAATTAAGTTCTGAAGAAAACCTTTAGTTTATTTTAGTTCAACATCCTTTAGTTATTTAAATATACATTTTATAATATATAATATAAATAAATAAGTGTATGTATATATATATATATAATTATAAACACAATTTATTTTATTATAAAATCCAAAATAAAAACAAAAAATATATATATAAAAAATAAAAAAGTAAATATGGTAATTTTTATTCTATTCCACAAATTAAGAAACCCAAACACCCTTCAGTTAGTTACACATTTATCTGATTATAAATACAAAATTAAAAAAACAATAATTATAATTTTTTTTATTCTACATTTTTGTCGCAGTAAGTCCAGTAGGAGGAGTAAAAAAAAATTACCATACACATAAATGCTGGTCTTAAGGCAATTAAGTTGCCTTAAAAATGCCTACTTGGTGTCTGCTTAGGAACGGAAAAAACATTAACGCTAACAGACATAAAACTGGGCAAATGGGTGAGACCGTTTAAGCTGGGCCTAAAGACAGAGACACTGTCCTACAGAACAGCATCAGATCCTCCAGGACAGCCTGGACTAGAGAGAGAGACATCGCGGTCGAGGAGGTGCGTCTGAGCTCTGCGGGATAAACAGGGCTGTGCGGTCTTTTGAAGGCACAAAGACAAAGCGATGAGCACTGATAAGAGGAGGCGCCACACTGCTTGAAGCCCTGAGAGCTGAGCAATCACACACAGACTGATAAGCATCGGCCCATAAAGAAGACTCCGGCAGCTCTCCTCCAGACAGGCCAGAGAAGAGAGAAAGAGAGGGAGGGGAGCTGTTTGTGTGTGATAAAGATGGTTACTTTCTTTCTTTTAGAGGTGAGGGTTTAAAGGAGGGGAGACGTGAGATGATGACGAGACGCTTTTCTTGACAGGAAGCCACTAGATGCAAAGGAACAGCAGGTACGTCTGAAGACACCGCAGAGAGTCAGTGCAATCTCAAAGATGAAACCTCCTGACAGTGCCATGCAGCTAATGTGCGTCTACAGGCCAAGCACTAAACATCACAACAGTCATCACGGCCTACCTTCTACTGACAAACCACATTTCAGAGCCTTGCAAATGCAGTGCTTTGATTTCAATGAAACATGAAAGACTGTGCCGTACACATGTATGTGTGAGCATACGCAGCAAAATATCACTTCGCGACAGAAAAAGAGCAAACAGTGCAGTGTACTTTGATTCCCTGAAATTGATTTTCTCTCCTGTTTTGTTTAGACTGTACAAGTACATACACGTAGGCTCAAAATATAGAGAAATCTTTTAGAAGTACAAGCTTTTGTTGATTGGATTATCTTAACATGACAACTGGAGGAAGGGGAGAAAAAAAAAAAAAAAAAAAGAGGAATCAAAATCCTTTTAAACAACATCCATCTAATCTAACGCAGAGGTCACAATAAGCCTTTTTTACCAAATCTAGACTGCTGAAAGTTTTTCATGATTTTCAAGATTTCTATGTAACGTAAGTGTTCAAATGCTCAGCAAAGAAAGTTGAGTCAAGCTAAAGAGGATTGTTGGAGAATTCTCACACCAATAACTGTTGTTTGTAATCCAAAAGCTTGGGATCCTGTAGGAAAAAACGATAAGAGCAGCCAGTGGTCTTACCTGAGCCGGTATCTATGACTGTCGACTGGCCTCTGCGGTCGGCCACCAGGCGAGAGGAACCGGGCATGCTAACAGGTTCTGATCGCACTGGCTGGATCCTGCAACATAATGACAAGACTCCTGCTGATTACATATTTACATCTGCTTTTATTTAAAGTGACTTTCGGTACAAATGAGGACAATGAAATCCAAACCAGCAAAAAAGCAATAATATGCAAGTGCTGTGACAAGTCTCATTTAGCCTAAGGCAGTACATATATATGTTTGATAATAAATACAAAAAAGTAGATAAAAATGAATAGAGAATGCTAGTGTTTTTAAATAAAAATAAAACAAGTTAAAGGGTGATATTTTATCATAAACAAAAAGAAAACAAGTATGTAGAATAGAAAAAGAATAGGGAATGCTAGTGTCAATGACAGATGATGGATAAAGAGATGGTAGTGTCTGTGAGTGCAAGTGCTGGTTACAGTCGGTCAGTGTGTGTATTTAGTGAATTTCTGTGGTTAGTAACATGAGTCTATGCTGTCACATTGTGAATTGGGTGTTGATGATGGAAGCTGGTAATGTGAGCAGAATTGTGTGTGAATGTGTGTTTAGTGTTGGCACCTGAGGCTGTGCAGGTCCAGGTCGTCTGTGTCGAAATCAAGGAGAGGTTGCTGGGTGTCGCTAGGCCCCTGTGACTGCAGTACAGAGGAGCTGGAGGAGATAACAGTGGTCTGACCCGACGGATGGATGGTCTTGAACTGAAACTGAGGGCCCATCCAGAGTCTCCTGTGAGGGCCGGTGTGGGTCACAATCTCCACCTGTAAAGTATAACACCAATAGAGAAGAGCACTTAAACTGCTTTTGCAAATTTAACTTCAGCAAAGTGATGCATATTCGTGCAAAAGTAATACATGTACATATTTTTTTATTAAAATTTCTTATTTTTCTCCACTCACACAACATCAACACAATTCTTATTAAACCAAATTGGTTTTCAATTGGCAGATACATGCATACAAAAAACATTTAAATAAATAATAATAATAATAAATGTTCCTAAAGTATATGTTCGCATTATATGTATTTCACTTCTGCTGAATATTGCTCTATTAAATCTAGTTCTATTAAATAATTATTAAATAATTTGTATTATTACTGGGGGTTCATGTAGAGATCCCTTACATATAGCATTAAAATAATAATAATTAATAGTCTTATTATTATCTTTATTAAAATATTGCATTTTATCTGCATTCCTAAATGCATTATGACTTTTAAAATAAAATGATAAATTTGGGATTTCATTTTGTCGTCTTATCACCTGGCACAACTTCAAAATCTCATACATGAAAACAATTAATATCATGTAAAAACATTATATTGTATAACATTCAATTAAAAATAATTGAAAACAAAAATTATATATTCCATTTATATGGAGCTGGAAAATCGCGAGATGATAACACACATACACACAGTGAGAGCAAGTGTCTTTTTTTTAACCAGCAGTATCAAATCTGGGGAAGGGAAGGGCGGGGTTAGACAGACGCCACTCTTCCTCCCCAGTGGACCGCATTAACTTCAGGAAGCAAGAGAGAGGGAGAAGTGAAGAAGATGACTGTCCATCCAGCCGGCATCCCTCTCTACTCTTCAGTTCTCCATCTTTTCTGAAAGAGCATGGCATGGGGTCAACCCTTCTATCCTCTTCCTGTCTCATCTGGGTAAATGAGGCCAATGTTATGTGCGTGTTTTTTTTTTCTCTGTAGTTAACACCAACGGTGTCGCACAGCCCTGAGAGAAACAGATGCGGTGCTGGCTTTTTTCTGCTTTCGTGAGGGCCATGGCCAGATGTTGCCCCCCTCTGCACACTTTCTGCCTTGAGCCCGCCATATTGCGTCCGCCTCACACTGACAGCACTTATTACAAAGAGCCTGCTACCCACAGCACTCACAAAGGACTGTTTTTTATGCTATGTTGCCATAACACATAACAGACAAGCAGTCTAATTGGAATCGCATATAAAGCAGATAAATAGAGCCATCAACAGGGTTTAGGCTGTGTTTAGCCAATAGCTGTCGCTGCAAGTGTTAATGGTGTCATTAGGCAGGCGGGATGTGATGGGGGATGTATGCTGTCGCTAATGCTGGTGCATTAACAACCTTAAGGTTTAAGAGCTTTGGCTAGGGCTGGTCAGGCCACACAAAAACTGCCACACACACGCTGGACATGCTGCGTCTGCGTACCTACAGCATTAGATCATAAAACATACAAATGTCTCAGACCACATTGTAAATCTGGGATTATGAACCTAATTTAAAATGGGGAAATAAAAGTTTTGAGATTTTGAGCAACTGAAACATTTCATGAGGCGAAATAAATATATATGAAATATTTTATATTCTGACTACTTCTGCACTTACGTGCTGTTGTTTTTCAGCAGAATACTAGAAATTATTAATATGTAAAAAAAAAAAAAAAATAATTAAATAGAAAAAAATTGAAATAAAAAAATGTCAAACAACCAATACATTTACAAAATCACATAAAATGAGTAAAATGAGTTTAAGATAAATGAATAATGAATAATTAAAAATAAAAAAATCTAATTCAAAATACTACAGTATTGCACAAATAACAACAAAGTAATACAAAATAAACAAATACAACAATAGTTTGTTTTCTAATAAATAAGCCAATCATGCATAGTGTTTTTGATGAAAAAGGTGGAGAAAAAAGGGATAGAAATGTTACCAGATCTATGATGGGTGACAATGGAGTGAGAAATTAATTATGACTTATACCGGCTCAATTCTGATGCATTAACACTCACCTGTGAGAGCCATTCTTCATCCTCCTGGCCACTGTGATCAGATGCCAGACTGTCATAAGACTCATGCCGGGTGATGGGGCCAGGGCTGCCAGGAGGAGCCACTGCAAACACAGAGAAATTAATAATTAGTTATGAACCAAAATATATATTTTAGATTAGTTATGTACTAAAAATAAATCGTCTGTCTGTCTGTCTGTCTGTCTATCATATTTATTTATTGATACAAATCTAAATTAACATTTTTCAAGACTATAATATTATATAACAAGTCACAGTACTAAACAGCAATGACTGTCATTTTGCATAAAAACAACAATAAAACATCCACTTACTAATTAAGATTTTTGGGCTGTGGAAAGCCAGCAAAAATGTTGACGGTATGTTTTGGTATGTGAGCAACAGCAGAACAGATAAAAGAGAGCAGAGCTGTCAGCAGCAAAGACAGCACGGGCAGTGACAGATGGAGCACTTGGAGGCTTCGCTAAGCAGGCGCCAAGTCTTCAGACTAATGTGCACAATCAGTGGTTTCCCTTCCCACCTCCAGGCAAACACATGCCTTTGTTACCAATGTACATAATACAGCAGTGAATAATAAAGATGTCAAGCCCTCATCTGGAGGACACAAGGAGCCCGTCGCTCTTGTTGCCTCTTCTTCTCTCTATCTGTCTCGCAGACATAAGTGCTCACACACCAGGTGTTCAGACACACTTGAAGAGGTGTTCCTGCCAGGTTCATGGTGCAGTCACTTCTGTGTGAGTAACAGATACACAGACACCTCCACACGAAGGGGAAATCTGCTCGCAATCCGTCCCACTCAATCACAGTAACACTAGCCGCTGCCAGAGCACGGCCTCCGCTATCCCAGCAAGCTGCATTATGCAGACATAAATCGTAGAGTGACTTACCGACCTTTGATGGGTCAGAACAGAGCCAGACCGTGTTACATCTTAAACACATTCAAGCTCTGGCCTTCCTCCTACCCTCCTTCCAAAGCCCAGGGGGACAATAAGTGTTGACTAATAAATAATTGAAGCGTAAGAACAGTAGCAGGGCTCTGTAGATCAGGTTACAGTGGGTTCATAATGGCCGGGCTTAAGAGGTCGAGGGCTCCTGGACTGTTAAGAGCAGTTTATCTGTTGTGAGTTACCGAGTGTGAGCAACAGAATAAGGATAGGAAACAGGCCCTGACCGCATAAACCCGCAGTATCACAGTCACAGCCTGCTTACAAATTTGCTTTGGCCACCAACACAAACCATGCACAAATGAGCTTTCAGTTAAATAATGTTTGTTCAGGTGCATAACGGTGTTCGCATTGACACCTGGAAACAAAAGCCAGACTGGGTTGTGCTAATGTTGTTGCTTTTACTGTCGATATTTCCCCCCACTCCGCCTCCAAAAACATGAAGACTTATTTTAAATGACACACAAACACATAAATCAGTATACTAATACTAATATACTATACTAATGTTACTGATAGTAACACTTTGTTTATGTGTATTTTTGTATTTCCATACATGTCTATGGCCACTTTTAATGCACATAAAATCATCAAGGTGTGTGAACATTACACCTAAATAAATAAATCAATCAATCATTTAACATTTTAATTGTATTACTTCTTCTGAAACTAATCAAATCTGTATAGTTAAAAACACATGAATTTACAGCAATATATACATATTTATTATTTAAATAGTCATGTTTATATAGTAGCCAATATGTTAATAAAAATAATTGAAGATCTAAATATTTACATAACAATTCAACTGTTTATTTATTTTTTAAATACATTTTTCATTGGTTAGTCCATGGGAAAAATGTATATTGCATAAGGCCACTTTCTATAAACATATAAATGTTCACGTAAATAAGGTGCAAGAAGAATAGTGGACTAAACCCTTGCTCCAGATGTTTCTGCTATTACTACTTGGGGTGTAACGTTCACAAAAATCACGGTTCGGTTCGATACGATACAGTAGTGTCACGGTTCGGTATGTTTTCGATACGGCAAAAATA